>JABSTQ010011511.1:0-389735 GCA_013358835.2 Ixodes persulcatus
TGATGGACAATTGACGGCGCGTATACCCAAATGTGTGGGAAACTCCCACTTTTTGCCGGATTCTGACATCTAAGGCCATATTTGGAGAGCGATAACATAAGAAATACTGAGCCGCTTCACAAGCATTCGGGCATATGCGTCATAGACATAGAGGAGATTCATTATAATGACTTATAGACTGCTGAATATCGCCATTGATGGTACAATTGACGGCGTGTATGCCCAAATTTGTGGGAAACTCCCACTTTTTGCCTGATTCTGACATCTAAGGCCACATTTGGAGAGCGATAACTTAAGAAATACTGGGCCGCTTCACAAGCATTCGGGCATATGCGTCATAGACATAGAGGAGATTCATTATAATGACTTATAGACTGCTGAATGTCACCATTGATGGTACAATTGATGGCGCGTATGCCCAAATTTGTAGGAAACTCCCACTTTTTGCATGATTCTGACATCTAAGGCCATATTTGGAGAGCGATAACTTAAGAAATACTGGGCCGCCTCACAAGCATTCGGGCATATGCGTCATAGACATAGAGGAGATTCATTATAATGACTTTGACTGCTGAATGTCGCCATTGATGGTACAATTGACGGCGCGTATACCCAAATTTGTGGGAAACTCCCACTTTTTGCCTGATTCTGACATCTAAGGCCATATTTGGAGAGCGATAACTTAAGAAATACTGGGCCGCTTCACAAGCATTCGGGCATATGCGTCATAGACATAGAGGAGATTCATTATAATGACTTATAGACTGCTGAATGTCGCCATTGATGGTACAATTGACGGCGCGTATACCCAAATTTGTGGGAAACTCCCACTTTTTGCCTGATTCTGACATCTAAGGCCATATTTGGAGAGCGATAACTTAAGAAATACTGGGCCGCTTCACAAGCATTCGGGCATATGCGTCATAGACATAGAGGAGATTCATTATAATGACTTATAGACTGCTGAATGTCGCCATTGATGGTACAATTGACGGCGCGTATGCCCAAATTTGTGGGAAACTCCCACTTTTTGCCTGATTCTGACATCTAAGGCCATACTTTGGAGAGCGATAACTTAAGAAATACTGGGCCGCTTCACAAGCATTCGGGCATATGCGTCATAGACATAGAGGAGATTCATTATAATGACTTATAGACTGCTGAATGTCGCCATTGATGGTACAATTGACGGCGCGTATGCCCAAATTTGTGGGAAACTCCCACTTTTTGCCTGATTCTGACATCTAAGGCCATACTTGGAGAGCGATAACTTAAGAAATACTGGGCCGCTTCACAAGCATTCGGGCATATGCGTCATAGACATAGAGGAGATTCATTATAATGACTTATAGACTGCTGAATGTCGCCATTGATGGTACAATTGACGGCGCGTATACCCAAATTTGTGGGAAACTTCCACTTTTTGCCTGATTCTGACATCTAAGGCCATATTTGGAGAGCGATAACTTAAGAAATACTGGGCCGCATCACAAGCATTCGGGCATATGCGTCATAGACATAGAGGAGATTCATTATAATGACTTATAGACTGCTGAATGTCGCCATTGATGGTACAATTGACGGCGCGTATGCCCAAATTTGTGGGAAACTCCCACTTTTTGCCTGATTCTGACATCTAAGGCCATATTTGGAGAGCGATAACTTAAGAAATACTGGGCCGCTTCACAAGCATTCGGGCATATGCGTCATAGACATAGAGGAGATTCATTATAATGACTTATAGACTGCTGAATGTCGCCATTGATGGTACAATTGACGGCGCGTATACCCAAATTTGTGGGAAACTCCCACTTTTTGCCCGATTCTGACATCTAAGGCCATATTTGGAGAGCGATAACTTAAGAAATACTGGGCCGCTTCACAAGCATTCGGGCATATGCGTCATAGACATAGAGGAGATTCATTATAATGACTTATAGACTGCTGAATGTCGCCATTGATGGTACAATTGACGGCGCGTATACCCAAATTTGTGGGAAACCCACTTTTTGCCTGATTCTGACATCTAAGGCCATATTTGGAGAGCGATAACTTAAGAAATACTGGGCCGCTTCACAAGCATTCGGGCATATGCGTCATAGACATAGAGGAGATTCATTATAATGACTTATAGACTGCTGAATGTCGCCATTGATGGTACAATTGACGGCGCGTATACCCAAATTTGTGGGAAACTCCCACTTTTTGCCTGATTCTGACATCTAAGGCCATACTTGGAGAGCGATAACTTAAGAAATACTGGGCCGCTTCACAAGCATTCGGGCATATGCGTCATAGACATAGAGGAGATTCATTATAATGACTTATAGACTGCTGAATGTCGCCATTGATGGTACAATTGACGGCGCGTATGCCCAAATTTGTGGGAAACTCCCACTTTTTGCCTGATTCTGACATCTAAGGCCATATTTGGAGAGCGATAACTTAAGAAATACTGGGCCGCTTCACAAGCATTCGGGCATATGCGTCATAGACATAGAGGAGATTCATTATAATGACTTATAGACTGCTGAATGTCGCCATTGATGGTACAATTGACGGCGCGTATACCCAAATTTGTGGGAAACTTCCACTTTTTGCCTGATTCTGACATCTAAGGCCATATTTGGAGAGCGATAACTTAAGAAATACTGGGCCGCTTCACAAGCATTCGGGCATATGCGTCATAGACATAGAGGAGATTCATTATAATGACTTATAGACTGCTGAATGTCGCCATTGATGGTACAATTGACGGCGCGTATGCCCAAATTTGTGGGAAACTCCCACTTTTTGCCTGATTCTGACATCTAAGGCCATATTTGGAGAGCGATAACTTAAGAAATACTGGGCCGCTTCACAAGCATTCGGGCATATGCGTCATAGACATAGAGGAGATTCATTATAATGACTTATAGACTGCTGAATGTCGCCATTGATGGTACAATTGACGGCGCGTATACCCAAATTTGTGGGAAACTCCCACTTTTTGCCTGATTCTGACATCTAAGGCCATATTTGGAGAGCGATAACTTAAGAAATACTGGGCCGCTTCACAAGCATTCGGGCATATGCGTCATAGACATAGAGGAGATTCATTATAATGACTTATAGACTGCTGAATGTCGCCATTGATGGTACAATTGACGGCGCGTATACCCAAATTTGTGGGAAACTCCCACTTTTTGCCTGATTCTGACATCTAAGGCCATATTTGGAGAGCGATAACTTAAGAAATACTGGGCCGCTTCACAAGCATTCGGGCATATGCGTCATAGACATAGAGGAGATTCATTATAATGACTTATAGACTGCTGAATGTCGCCATTGATGGTACAATTGACGGCGCGTATACCCAAATTTGTGGGAAACTTCCACTTTTTGCCTGATTCTGACATCTAAGGCCATATTTGGAGAGCGATAACTTAAGAAATACTGGGCCGCTTCACAAGCATTCGGGCATATGCGTCATAGACATAGAGGAGATTCATTATAATGACTTATAGACTGCTGAATGTCGCCATTGATGGTACAATTGACGGCGCGTATACCCAAATTTGTGGGAAACTCCCACTTTTTGCCTGATTCTGACATCTAAGGCCATATTTGGAGAGCGATAACTTAAGAAATACTGGGCCGCTTCACAAGCATTCGGGCATATGCGTCATAGACATAGAGGAGATTCATTATAATGACTTATAGACTGCTGAATGTCGCCATTGATGGTACAATTGACTGGCGCGTATGCCCAAATTTGTGGGAAACTCCCACTTTTTGCCTGATTCTGACATCTAAGGCCATATTTGGAGAGCGATAACTTAAGAAATACTGGGCCGCTTCACAAGCATTCGGGCATATGCGTCATAGACATAGAGGAGATTCATTATAATGACTTATAGACTGCCGAATGTCGCCATTGATGGTACAATTGACGGCGCGTATACCCAAATTTGTGGGAAACTTCCACTTTTTGCCTGATTCTGACAGGTAATGTGTAAATGTATAATACAGTTCATAGCAACCATTTATGTCCGACCCATTATATTGCATTTTTCTTTAAGAGCTCGAAGTTATATAAAAAAGTGCTCTTCATAAATTAAGCCGCACCACTGAATGTACAATAGCGTGTAAAGTTTATGTATGTTCTCAGCAAAAGAAAAGCATGCATTCAAAAAAGGACAATCATTTTGTTTCCTCTCTGAGAGCTTCTTTCAGGTACACGCAAAAATTGGGTGTCTACGTCTTAAAGAGTGGGATTGACGTTTCCTGCAGGGCTGGAAGGCCTGACTCAGTTTGTCTAGCAGCTTCAAACCTATGGCAACCTGGGGAACTGAACCACAAGAGTGAGAGTGACACCCGCCTTGCACTTCCTCAACGATGGCTCCATGAGGAAGGGGGAAGCTGCCCTAAAGTGAATGCAATGGCAGGTGATTCATTCCAGTGAACCCCGATACAGATGATACCAAGCAGAAAATTATTAAACAATGTGTTGTTAAAAACATTGGAGTGTGAATGGCACGGACAAGAAGGAGGAGATCAACACAGCGCTGTGTTGTGTTCATATCCTCTGTTCCCAAATTCCTCATGATTTCTTTTCAATAATTGACTACCAACTGGTCGAATCATCAGCAATAGTCAATAAAAGTATGCTGCTATTTATTAGTATGCATTAAGACCGTGCTTGCAGTTGAACCCTAGAGTAATTTATTAATGAACAAAAACAAAAACGAGGGTGCAAGCTAGCTATAGAAGCTAAAGACAAATAATTTATTAAAGACGGGTTCTTTGAAGGATGACACAGACGCAGAGAAGTGTCAAACACAGCTGAGTATTAAAGGACAAAAAGTGAATAGGCGACCAAAAATACTGGCCTTTTCTTTGTTACTTTCTGGTATATGGCAAGCTGCATTGACTTGCAGGTCCCAGCTGCACCAAGCGGATAGACCCACCGTCAAAAACCGCAAGCCTCTCTCTTAAAGCCGCACAGAGTGTTCTATTATGTAAGCAATCATTTTTGGCGGTCTTTGGTACATGCAGTGCTGGGGGTTTATGTAAAACTGGCTTCAGAAAAAAGTGGACCTTTACTTCAGAAAAAAGTGGACCTCTATAGTGGGGTGGTGCACGGCTGCATGCACATGCACCCGGTATTTATATATATTTATATATACATAAATACAAAGCTTTCTATTTTGATTCAAACAAAGTAAAACAAAAACGGTGTGAGTGTTACTTGGATGTTGGCTTCACTGTGTGTTTGGGGCTCAGAGGACATTACATAAGGGGAAAACCCTTAGCAGTATGTTATTCAAAACTAATTAACCAAAATGTTTAATAATGTTTTTATGGGATATGTTTAAATTCTAGTTTCAAAGGCAGTGAATATTAAAGACTAACACAATTGACACAATTTGCGATTGGCAACAAGTTTCGAGATATTCAGTGCTAAAAATCTGCCTTTTCGTCGCCCAATTGCAAAATCTTGCGCTCAGAAGGCCTCAGGATGTCGTGCGGACGTGGTTGCTTCGGACGCACCTTCACTATCCTGGAAGCATGACGCCGATGCTTCCACCAAGGACACACTGTCGAGATAGTGACGACGTATCCGGTATGACTAGGTCACTCTATTACCCACCATTAACGGCACGAATTCTCGAGCTCAAGCTGAGCGCGGTTTTGCATCCGACATTTAAAACGCAAAAGTTGGACAATGAATACCTCGAAGCCGCTTGGCATTCTGTGAATGGTTTAAATAGGGATAGCCTTTAATATTGACTGGCTATTAACACTGCAGTTGCAACATGGTCCATACAGCCATTAATTACAAAGCTAAAAAATTTGGTCAATTAGTCAACATACTGTGACAATTATCTCCTTTACTAATGTCCGCCGAGTCCCACAAACACGCAGTGAAGAAGACACCGACATAACTCTCACGGCCTTTTTTAAAAATTCTGTTAGCTTTCAAATAGAATGCTGTGTGTATTCACGTAAAACAACTTGTAGAATGTAATCGTGCACATAATTGTTACAAAGCTTTGCTTTTCACCCAATTAAGTATTGGATTTGTTATCGGAACCTTCCAAACATAAGGAAAGCATCCAGTTTGGTACTCAAAGTGTATTCTATTTGGCAATAAATCACGGACTACTACTTGGTTCGCCTTTGGCTTCATTTTTAGAATAATAGGCACGTGGAAATCATGAATTTTGGCTTAAAATGGATAATGATCTGAGCTTATTAACTTTTCAGTTAAATGTTACATAGTTTCTGCACCTCTCTCCAAGCCCGCAAATTCTGGGTTCGTTTAGATCAAGTCATCCAGCAGCCGCAGGTTACCTTTTTGGGCCACCGAGATTGCTATTTTCTTGACGCAGATAGCTCATTGTATATTTTGTCAGAACACCTTTGTCTGTCACGAATTCGAGGGGTGCATTGAGGTGTAAACGCAACTGTGTATCATAGATAGCTGTAGAAATATATTATCACGAGCACCTTTTAATGTGTAATCACTCACTCCACCGTTGAAAACCACAGCCGTCAACCTCGACACGCTGCATGCTAGATTTTCGCAGCACCGGTTGGTGTTCGGACGGGGGAGTTCATATGGCCGGCGACTGTACTTAAAATGTAGCCATTGAAAATTAATTTCTACAGCTACATACGAGACATTATTATGTTTGCTGTTTCTGTAACCCTCATCTTTGGGTTTTTCAGTGTAGAGGAGGAGGCAAAAAAATTAACATTGGCCAAGGGACAAATATTCGCATTTACCGTTATGGTCAGTCGGCAGCCCTATACGGTTCATAAATGCAGGGTGGCGAGGTGAGAAGGGTTCGTCCGTGGCAAGCATAGATTGTAGCACCTGAGCTCCCCGCCTTCTGTCGGTGTTTGTCCCTTTTTTTTCAACTTGACTTCCCTTGGCTATGTTCGCTGATACCGATAAGAACCCATTATCGCACCCAATGAACGCTGGCGACCGATGACACCGCCTGACAAAGCGTGCCTGCCCAAACGTCCCTGCTTTTGGCCTTCTTCTTCTTTTAGAAATATTGTTTCTCATCTGTGCATTTGTTGGTGGCCTCTTACCTATAGAATAACCTCAAATGTACACAGGAAGTCTGCTGTCAGTAGAAAGAAAACCGGCCGCTGTAAAAGTGAAAAGTGAGAGCGAAGCAAAAAATCACTCATTGCGAAATAAACCAGTGAAGAGTCGGATTTTTCCGGGGCTTCTATTTTTTTAAATCTCAAAACCTGTCAGCTCATTTCTAACAATAATGTAACAAGAAACATAAGTCTAGCAGCGTATCATAATACACCGCAAAAGTATTTCACTACTGAAACACAAATATATTTCGCAAATGCATCTCCGTACAGAAATAGAGATACTCACAAGTGTCCCTAAGATTATATCGCAATACTTTCATGTTGTGATTTTGCACCGATTGCAATTCCTCATTCGTTTTACATTGCTGCAGACGCCGGGTACTTGTTCCAACATAAGCACTGTATGCCTGTGGAGGCTGATGCTCATGGCCTTAACTGCAGCGAATAATAGCAGTTGACGAGAGCAAACATGTTTTGGCCTTCTACATTAAACTATGTTTTGCTTTATCCTTTTATTTAACGCAGGACCAGAACATCCCACCGAAACCATGTGTCCTCTACACCAAGCAAAAGTTGGACGATGCAGACTTTCTTCACCTTGTTGTGGATCGTGAGCGGTTCTTCTACGTTTTTAATGCAGAAGAGGGGCTGTGCATGTTGTTGGCAGTATATTGGTTTTTCAGCATCCAGTACAAATGCAAGGCCTCCAACACACTGGTTGCTCTGGAGAGGATTTTCCTTGGCTTGGGCGACACAAATCCAAGGAGAGTCGTAATTAAATTTTTGAACAAAGTTTTCAGAAAGGTATGTGGTTGAAGAGATGTTCTGTGAGCCGTTTTAAAAGTGTCTAATGCATTTTTCTCGCCAATATTATCAGGTTCATTTTTATTTTGCTTCCAGAACGAATGATAGAAGGTTTTACGGAGGCATGTTTTCTTTTTTTTTTCTTTAAATGTTTGGCACTTTCTGCGATAACTTCTGCTGAATTCCTGTAGGCGAGGTGCTTAAAATTTAGAGAGACGAGTTCCTCATCCATAGATGTCTTCCAGAACTCTATAATTTTTCTTGTACGTGAGCAAGAGGATAGCGTCCTCTACTGAAACATTTGCTTTTTTGTTGTAGAGTGCAAGTTCATCTGTGATATTTTTCATTACATGTTCGCAGATAGCATTCCTTATGTCTTGGAATGGCATACATTGTATTTTTTCATTTCTCAGGGTTCAATAAATGTTCAATTTAACACATTCTAATTGATGTCATAATGAGCTTCACCTAATGAAATACTGCTGTGGTTCAGTCAAGGGCTAAACCACCCCTCCTCCACCCTGCTTCAGATTAGTAAACAGATGCGCATAAGAAGACAAGTGATAAGTGACGCGTGTTACCTGCAATCCCCTGAGACAAACAAAACATATCACTTGATCTCCAAACAGGAAAGCTTTACATGCTTTATTTGTGGCAGCCCATGATGCTCACAATGGTTCAGCCGTGCAGTGCGATGCTTGGGGCCACTGCTTGCTCACTTAGAGTTCGAGAAAGGGGGGCTCCTTAGCACGTCCCGATGCCCATGGGGTTATGATGTGGCTTGCAAGGAGCTTTTTTTTATTACTTCTTCATGAAGTGAGTTGTGTTCAGTGTGACTCATTATTTCTTTATTACATGCCTCGTATGTGGTGATGTGGCAATCCGTCTAAGTGAAAAAAGTGTAAATGTGTTCAGTAAACATGATAAGCTGTAAATCATACAATAATAATATAAGAATATGCAATACCATGTAGGATTTTTGTACAATTTACAATTTCTCATATATGTGTATTGGACGCATTCCTATAAACGTTTCACTGGGGCCTATACTTCATTTCACTGGGGCCTATACTACGCTACCAGCCATCTCAGCCAATCCAGCGTCGAGAGAGCGTCATGTGACCTTGAACTCCACATAACCAAACCGTCGCATGATACTCTCCCGGTGCCGGATTGGCTGGTGTGGCCCAGCATCCACTGGGTCCACCCCAGCAGGCGCCCATTTCATGCCAAGCACCCCTTACCAAGGGTGTTAGCAAGCACCCATTATGAAGGGTGCTTGCCTGAACGCCATAAGGGTGTTAGCCCAGGGACAAACTGATTTTCACCCTTAAGTGTGTAAAAACTTTTACTGTGTAATCAAGGCTTCTCCTTCCCATTAGTGCCAATAAGCTTGTGTAAAGTGAAAATATTGTAACTGAAAATCGTTGCACTGTCCCTTCACCTATAGTTACTTTTTTTATTTTTTTTTACTGCTGCACTACCGGGGCTTCTTAATGGTGGGACCACATACCATCCGTGATCCCACGGACGACTGGAATGGTGGTCGCAACCAGTGTCGTTAAGACTTAGTACTCAGAAAGTCCAAGAAATATTGAGCAACCTTGCAGCAGCTTCGCTTGTCATTAATATGTAAAAGTTTCTGGGGTTGAGTTCTCAACCTTGACCTCCCGAAACTCTTGACAGTATTCTGAGGAACACCCAAATTTTCTGGCAGTCTGTAATAAATTAAATATTAAGTGTATAACTACAGCCACTTTCGGCCAGTGACTGGCCGCAAGTGAATGGCCAGGGGCTGGTCTAAAAGTGAATGGCCAGTGGCTGGCCGAAAGTGACAGGCCAGTGACTGGCCAAAGGTGGATGGCCAGTCACTGGCCTAAAGTGAATGGCCAGTCACTGGTCAAAGGTGAACGGCCAGTCACTGGCCTAAAGAGAATGGCCAGTCTCTGGCCAAAAGTGAATAACCAGTCACTGGCCTAAAGTGAATGGCCAGTCACTGGCCCAAGGTGAATGGCCAGTGATTGGCCTAAATTGAATGGCCAGCGACTGGCATAAAGTGAATGGCAAGTCACCAGACGAGGACCAAAACACTGCTATTGCCGAGCACTTTGGCCAAGCTTGGGCCATCGAAAATCTGGTTGGCCATAGTACACTTGCCAGCGATGGCCCATTCACAACGTGCTGCTTGGGTTATGGCTGACTATCGATCACGTACACCTTTCGGATTCAACTATTGAGTGCTCTACGAGTACGAGCAAAGACGACAACTTGCCTGATTCGCACGTTGTTAGTTTATGTCCAGCAGCGATGATATTCTAACCAACAGCATGTTGTATACGACTTCCGCTTGCTGCACGGAACGTTAGATGTCGCATGCGGGCAAAAAGAAACGCTCACAGATGACGCATGTCAAGTGAAACCAAGCGATTTGCGGCGCGGCGCCGCTGCCGGCAGCAATTTTCGGCCGTGCAGCAGCTGCATGTGAAACGCCCATTATAGAGACGTTTCTTGGATACCGAGATTTTGGTATTCGTGCACCTGCGAAAAAAAGCGCACATGTTCGCATCGCCAACCCATGCGGCGCCGGTGAATGGCTGCATTGAAAATGATTTTGCTGTCTCTAAGCACGCAACAACAACAATATAATATGGGAAGAAAAGTATGATTGACAAGTGGATTGAATACACAGCGTCAAAGGAGAAGGAACGCTTTCATAACGATGATGCTCTATAGTGATATTGGTGCGAATGGATCACAGAGACCCTTTCGAAGCTTCGATGATTTGAATTTACCAAGATGGGGATTACCGTAGCAAATTAGACCCTATCAGCCACTCGGTTTTCAAGGTTTGTTCGTATGTATTTTAGTATATGTTTGTTTCCGGCTAGGAGGCAGGGAAGTCAGTGGTGGTACTTTCCCAAGATCCAGTTATTTCTTCACAGCCATCATTTTGTAAACAAAAAACTTCTGGCCGGTGCGACCCTCGGCGTTCGTTCATATGTAGGGTGCTTCGCTCACTTCTCGAAACGATGAACATTCATAAGGCCGGGGCTGTGAGTTTGTAAGCATAGAACGCTGTATAAGCATATTTTAGCACCTGCTGACCAGAGATAAATAAGGCGTAAAAAGAGAAAAAAATGGAACACGTTTACAAAACCCTCTTATGCGAAACTAGAGCGCAGTACTTAAGGAGGAGGAGGGAGGGTACGGAGGGTAGGGTATGACCCTTCTCCTCCTCCACACCCACCCTTCCTCCTCTTCCTCTGCTGCCCCCTCCTCTTCCGCTCTCCTTTTCCTCCGTCCCTACTCCCCCTCCTTTCCTCCTCCTCTCCTGCTGTCGCTGAGTTTGTTCATGGGCGACGTGACACGACGTCGTGAAGTAATTTTCCCTGCTAAATTTAGTGGGGAAATTTAAATGGCGTTGAGGTCACGTGACGACAATTTTCCCGCTAAATTTCGTGGGAAAATTTCTCCGCTAACTTTACCGGCAAAACGTCCCATAATGCAACGCGCGCGGTTACGCCGACGCCGATGCCGCTCAACCCGGAAACGGGCGCCTAAGAGCTGAGCTCCAAAACATCGTGCATCATATTTAGCGTTCTATCCAACGTCAAGAAAGGTTTCTTTTCGAATTTGTGTTTTTCTCATTTTTATTTAACATTACTGTAGGCGTGCAACGTGAGCGAGCGTGCTGAGGCGCGGGACATAGTGAAGTGAAGAACGCACGTGTCAAATTGAGCGGCGCTCAAAGCTACGCGACTGCACGAGCGCCTGTAGTGTTGGAATCTTATTCAGGAAAAATAGCGCCTATGTTTGTGCTATATTGGTGCCAAGTAAATGGTGCGCTGCACGCACGGTAGCTGGACACCGGACGCGTGCGATATAGGTTTGGCCGGATATCACCAAGATTGTTTTGCAGTCTTGAGCATGGGTCGAATAAACCCCCACAAAATAATAAAATTCTGCTACTTAGAGTTTTGATGTCATAACAATTCGCGATCGAGCGCAGACTCAAACTGGACACCGTGCGGAGCGTCAACGTTTGCCCGAAAATCGTGTTGATCAAGTCAACGCGTTCAAAGACACTCAGCGTCGGGCTCGGGACCAATTAGTGATTCGGTGCCATACGAGTGTGATGACATACCGTTGAAGACGACGAAGTCATCACATGCTTGTATGAGCAGGTATAAGAGCATGGGACGACGTAGTGATGTTTTGACAACGCAGAACGCCTAAACGCCGCGCGCCTCCCTTTCCTTTTCTAAGCAGATGCATCAAGGAACTGCAGTGAGCTATCCAAGCTCTGACCCAGTGCTTCAATAGACTACATTCATAAACTCTCGTTTCATTAAGTCTTGGATAATCGATATACTTCGTACTTTCAGTTTTAATGCTTTCAAAATACCTGAATATTTTGCTTGAAATGTTCGAAGCGCGCAACGATCAGTGCGTTTGTTGCTGTTTGAAAATTGTACAACCTGTGAGTTCGATCTACAGTTTCAGCATACAACAGAATTTCATGAACACATGAACACCCAACAAACAAAACGTTTGTGGTTATCAAAATCTATCTGTATTGGATTGGATACGCATGGACACTTACAAATGGTAAGCTGGTTTGTACATCGCTACACAATGTTGAACACCAAGGAACCGACTCTCAAGATACTACTTCCCTCTCCTTGTTGTCACGGTGATTGACCTTCCAATATTGAGGACATTTGAGTTCACGGTAATGAGCTGTACACACAGTTCTCAACTGCCGGCAGCAGTGGCGACTGCCGACAGTAATTTGTGAGTTAGTGATCTGTGAAAGGGGGTGAGGAGGAGGGTTGGGGGGGGGGGGTAGGAGCCGACGCAAGAAAACACAAAATGAAATATTCTAACCTAGGGACAATATGGATTTCTATACTCTACGATAGAGCAGCACAATTGTACAGCCTCTGTCGTTTGTAAAATGACTCCTAAGATCTGAAGTCGAGCGGCAAAGCCCCTATTGGCCTGGAGATCGACATAGAGGTACCGTGACTGTCGCGCTATCATCATCTTCGAAGCGAGGGTAGAAGCATGGACGCATTACAGGCTCTCCACGTACGGCCGAGAGACGGTGTAGATTCTTGCGGTTATCTTGTCGCATAATTTCGGTGGGAAAGCAATTTTAGCGGAAAATAGAGCGGAACTGTCCGGTGCATCAGTGAAGATCGAATCGTGTTACCAGCGTACGGCCTAAATTTAAAAACAAAATCGGTTGTGTGGATGCGTCGTCTTCTCTAGGCAGACCTTGGGAAGCGATCACCAGGACGTATTCCTGACTTCGGGTGAAGTGCACTATTTATATTAAATACTTGTTTCTTTAAAGAGAAATGTTTCGGTTCACCAGCGTGGGAATTCAACAAAACCATGCATTCCAACCAGAATAATATCATACTGGTACTGTGGGCTGCGAAATTGTAGATGCTATGCCTCTTTGTGTAAATTTTACTCTTTGCAGTAACGTAAATATTTCTCATAAAAAGAAGTTAGTCCTATACACGAAAATACCATGCTATTGAGTTCCGCTGCAGCCAATGTTTCCTTTACTCTGCCATGATGTGGGTTACTTTTTCGAACTCAGAAAAATTCTACTACGTTACGATGAGGAGAGATTGCACCTTCTAGTTACGATCCGGAAACTGGTCGTTGGCAGGACAACTGAGACAAATGAAACAAACTGTTCTAACGTATCTGCTGCGAGTGGAATAAACAAGTGTAAACGAGCCACGCAGCAGAGTGTGTGTAATTAGATGGTCTTCTCGGTAGCGCATCTACCCCCGCTTCAATTTTTTCGTTGAGGGCCGAGATTTTCAAGAGGCTAATACTATAAATTTCTGTTTACATATTATTATGTTCAAAACTTAGTAGACTCTCGAACTCCAACAAACTACCGCACCACGACAAACACGGTGTCGGCCGCAGCCACACTATTTTATTGATCAGGTCTAGCGACTCTCTCGACACTTACCGATAGCACTCCTCCTTCACCTAACGCATGTCGGGACTGGGCAGTTTATTGAATAATCTTTAGATTATTCTAGTGATGCGATGCTTTGATTGAGATATTTTTTTCTGCCGTTTAGTAGAAATCGTGTGCCGGAGAGAAATTCAAGGAAAAGTAAAAAATGCCTGCATTAATGTTTCTTGCGTCTTGATTTCTTTTATTACACATGTGTGCACGAAAACCTGTTCGGGAGGCTTGTGATTGCCATCGAGGGTTATTAAACGGTTTAAAATAACTTAAAACTGACTTTACTTTAGAAGGCTTCCAGTTTTTAAATTTCTATTGCCGTCACAACATAAAAATTAAAATAGAATGCCATCTGCCACCTATGCAATAGTAAAAATAGTAAAAAAAGATTTGTCTTAACGTCTGTCGTGCAATACGATTGGTGAGAAATCAACTAACGGATTTATGAATTTATTAGTCTCTTAAATGGTAGCATTCAGACGGATTAATTTTTTCATCAAACCACAGCTGCAATGAACGTTAAATGTATTATGAAAGCTACGGTTTGTGCTGCAAGATAGAAAAAAAAATATATGTAGGACGAGCGGTTGTATGCGAACCACAACAATAAAATTATAGACGCGACCAATGTAATAATAATCGTATTACTGAAATTTTTCGTATGTGAAACGATACAACACAAACTGTAGTAGGAATAAATGACAACAAAAACAACAAGCGTTTATGAAAGAGGGCTCAGGTATGCCGAAAACATGCTTGCGTTGCCGAGATCCATGTTTCTGACCGTGCGGAAACATGCGAAAGCGGGGATGCCGCCGTGTATCGACTGCTACAGTCGATACAAGGCGGCATCCCCGCTTTCGCATGTTTTCAATTTCGGTCGCAAGTTGGCGACACGTTTCGATCTCAAGGTCAATAACAAAGACAATAGCTAGCACGCTGTGAAAACTTCAACACTGTGGGAGGTTATTAAATGTCGTAAAACATGTAAAATAAGCATACCCTTCACTATACATGATTTAAGCAGAATTCCTAGAATTGATATTGGACTCGGTATTTGGAATTAAGGCCCACGAAGGGCAGCGTTGATTCTGGGTTGGATACGATGACTTTCAGTAGTTACTTTTGTACTTTGGAATTATCACTGCCCTCCTCTTTATGAATAAATCTTGATCGAATGACATTTTGAGGACATTTGGGCGTAGTTACCGGATTTAACGTTTTCTACACTTCGCCGGTTGCAGAGCGGACTGCGCTTTTAGTGTTGTCGTGTCGCTTTCCAAGACGGCTGCTCTACCCTGACACGAGTCTATTTGGTTCCAACTTCGTCTCGTTGTTAAAAGACAATCAGCTCAAAAATTAATAAAAAAAAAAAACGTGCGCGTACCGCCCGACAATAGTTTATTCATGCGGCGTCTGTTTCTGTTTATGTAAAAGAGAACATCGTGTTCGATCAATGAGAACGAGCATGACCTTGCGACGAGCAACTTTGTACGACACCGTCTAAACTACAGCCAGCTTGAGCGAAAGACATTCCCAGGACACGACAGTCGTCCTCAACACGACGACGAGAGGACAAGAGATGAACTGATAGCCAAAACGAGGTAAGCTCTTCATGCGGTAGAAGTTCACTTGGAAAAAGAGATGATAGTTCAGGGTGAGAGGGGTCGGAGGAGATGGGAAGGGGAGGGAAGGCACTTTTGATATTAATAATACAAATTCTTAATATTTTGTGCCCACAACCAACTTTTCAGTATTCACAGTGGTGCACGTAATATCGTAAGAACGGCCAAAGATTGCTGAAACACGACACACATATTCTTGCCATATTTAGGCGATAGAGATCCATTCGCGAACAAGCAAGTTAAAATATATAAGGCACATGAAAATTTCCAGATGCTGTTTCTTATTGAAGGCCGACTTAATCTGCGACAAAGAGGATACAGGGGAGATGCAAGATGGATAAAACTTTGGTAAATTTCAATTGACCCTGGCGGGAGCATGGATGTGTATGGATCGTAATATATCCATCGAATTAAAATGGCTTGGACAACTTTGTGAATAAATATAAACTCTCCAAACTGCATCCTCATGGCAAGCTTATGTAGCGCGAATCCTCTAGGTAACTTTTCATAATGATAAAAACACCCTCCTTCGATATAGCGGTCGTGTTCTATACTTATCATTCGTTTCAGTACGGTTTCAACTGCAGTTGCTTTTGATATAGATAAAGAATTCCAGATGACGAATTTGAATTCAGACTGTGATCTAACTATTGACTTAAACAAATGCAAAACACAAAAGGGCGATGAAAATAGGTGACATACTCGATAAATTACGCCTTGCACTTTAAACGCGGCAATAACGCTTATGGATACCTGTTCAGAGAAAACCAGCGCACTATCAATGCAACCACCAAATGCCTGAAAAAGATACGCGGGGGATCGAGGCGCCTTTAAGGTATTAGAAATAATGAATGAACCCACGCTTTCGAAATAGCACGATATGTTTAGATTTCTCGGGATTAAGCGCCAAGCAGTTTTTGACGCACAAATTCGAAACATGTTCGATATCTACTTGAAGGCCAGTGTAATCCAGCAGAGACTTCACACTTAGAAACACATTAACATCATCGGCAACAAGTAAACTTTTAGTTCAAATTCGTAGAGGAGAGAAGCCCGAGGAAGTTTTCGCCTTTGTAATTTTAAAACGCTTGCAAACAACAACAGACAAGGAGGAAATTGGCCTTGTCTACATGGTTTCACTGACATTTAGCTGTAACAACAGGACGTTCAATTTTTTTCTGCTAGTTCTCGTTACCGGTTGCCTTAACCAATCAAGGGAGGCACCTACCAACCTCCCTAATGCTAGTACTAGGCAACCAAACACACATACATATCAATATATCTAACGTATGATTGACGTGGAAAACGTTCGCTAATGTAGTGCGCGACAACACAACGCTAAGAGTTGGTAAAACTTAAGCTCCCGAGGGTACGCCGACGGCTCTGTCAAATTTAGCATTCCAAGTGTTGCCTCGATTGGCCACGGTTGTCCTGATAATGAACCGACGTTGACGCGCTCCAGAACCCTGCCCAGTGCCTATATTATTCCCCTAGACAAATATCTTACCTCCACAAAGCGCATTAGTGTAGATTCCATTTTTTTAAAGATATCTTATGCTTAAAAAGAAGCCCCCTGTATTTATTTTAAACTGTACGACAATAGTAACATTCATAAACAAATATAAAAGAAACGCTCTTGAACACTTTTTAAGATCACTTGGCTCGGACGCAGAATGAAGTTTCAGACAAAAGGGAAGCTCCATCTTGGATCTAATTAAGAGGTATATTCGTAACACCCGTGCTGACCTCGAAAACTCCCGGGTAATTCTAGAAATAACAAACAGCGTGCGAAGAAATGCCGCCATGATATGAATGCGTATAAGACGATACTCAATTAAAATATAATTATCATTAAAACAAACTGAATGAGCATCCTTATATTAAAGCAATATTAATGCAGAGAATCTTTGTGGTTGTGGTTACATACAAGGAAGTGATGTTGAATGCTACAGCCGCGATATATGGATAATATTGACGTCGCACTTTGTTACGTACAATCATGAGCAATCGAAGAGTAATCAGTGTGTTTCTGAATGAAAGTGGCGATGCGTGCTTTGGTAGGAGGTTTTCATTTATAAATTTGTTTCTTTCGATGGCGCAAAGAAGTATTTTGCAATAAACCTAACCTCAGCGAAACAAATAAAGTACATTCAATATGTTGCCCTGGAAAAAGGAAATTAAAGCGCGTAAGCCAAGTGACGAGAACGTAATGTGCCTTTGAACAACTAGGAGACACCATGCGAATATCTCTTTTTTTTTTAAAACGGCAGTATCAATTTCGCTGGAAAATGCCAGAAGAAAACAAATAGAAGAGAAGGGCAGAACTAACAAGTGTTTGCTCCGTAAGATTCCCCAGGAATTCAAAGTTTCGCTCTTAGTTAATTAATTCTACTGTTTTCAGAGCCTCCGTTTCCGCATGTTCTGTCGCAACATCGGTATGTTTTTTTCGCAACAACTGCGATACTGCGGCGAAGAGTTAATGACCTTACCTATTTCAAATAGCAAAAAAGCTGCCCATGTGTGGACGCAGGCGCTTGGTCCTTGATTTTGTTTTTGTTTGTGTTGTACACATTAACTAGGAAGCTATCTCATTTCTTGGTTCATGAACTTCAACGAATGTCAAAGAAACAATTAGACGTAGCTTTAATACTTCCTATTACAAATATTTTTATTACAGGTACATTTGTTAGGGAGCTTTAGAATAGCGTATGCAAAAAAATGTCATCGTCACTTTTTATGGTCCGAACCCGAATTGTATTTTGCGCTTTGAGGGCTCTCTTTTAGCGTACTCAACTTTTTTATGGAAATTACGTGCGTACACAAAGAGTCTTTCTATTTCCCCAAGGAGTATTTGTGAGGCGCGAAAAATTGCCTAAGGCGAAGTCGGACACAGCTTGAAAATGGCGGCTTCGGTATCGTAGCTCAGGCCACATTTGCGGCCAACGCGAACGTGTCGTCGGCGGCATTCTCGCGCTGCGATTTTCAATTCAAGATAACATTGCACTCGTACGGGAGGGGAGGTGCATGCCACAAACGGCTTGGAATACCCAGCATGGTTGGAAAAAATCTAGACGAATTGCTGCTTTCGACGAACGAAATGTTTCTTGACGAATGTAGAATGTGTAAAGCCTATGCACGAGACCTGTCTTATCCGAGGCGACGAGGGTGGCACGAAAGGTCGACCGCTCACGTTGCATTCTTATACTTAAACAAAAAAAAAAAAATACTATATTTCACCAAATACCTTATTTTTATCTTACACAATTTGGAGTGTTTCATAAACTTTGTACTATATCTCGGCGGGTTTGACAGCGCGAGATGCCAGGATTTTCTGTAGCGGCGTAAAACGTAATTCAAAAGCTATCTTGCGTTGCGTGCCCAACCGCAAGCAGTTAATTTAGCACTAGCTTGTGTTAAAATTGCGTGCGTTCTTTTAAAACTCCCCATTGTTTACGTGGTCGCCGTCAAACAATTCGTCAGGTGAAAAAATGGGACACTTCCGCAGTCGCAAACATCGAATATATGTTTTGAATGCATGGAAGTTTCTAGAACGGCAGTAATATATAATACATACGGATATTCACTTGAATGGGGCATACTATATTCATTGCTACGTTGCGCAGCTCGAGGAATACTATAAAAAAGGCTTTATGTTTGTCTTGAATTGTGATAGCTTCTAAGACAATTAAGATTTGAAAATACTTGTTCTGATTGCCTACCCGTGCACAAACCACTTCCACCATTGTTATTCTTCTTTTGAAAGCGCAAGTAATCGACACCACCATATCATAACCAAGGAATCATAAATATATAGCTAGCACTTGTCTTA
This sequence comes from Ixodes persulcatus, assembly GCA_013358835.2. NCBI lineage: Eukaryota > Metazoa > Arthropoda > Arachnida > Ixodida > Ixodidae > Ixodes > Ixodes persulcatus. The sequence goes on from JABSTQ010011511.1 coordinate 19,367, forward strand.
TCTAAATATAAAAGTACAGGCTGAACTTTTATTAATAAAAATAACAAATTGCTTTTACAAAACTTTCCTCGAAACAGTTAATGCCTGGATAACTAAAGTCTCATGAAATTATAGTGAGGGTGTTAGGTTGACGACCAATGAAAAACTCTGAACATTCTTCATAGAAATCAGCAAAACCGTCTGAAAAACACGGCGAATGATATCATGCACAATCAGTAAAGAATAATTTCGCTGCACACGAAACAAATCAACTCAATTCTTATGTCGACATCTACAATGTCTGATAAAATTATATTTCAACTGCTATAATTATAAAGCCACACTTAGAAGGACATCTCTTTTTTTGGTATATATTATTTTTAAACATATACAATTTCTTGTGATCAATCTCTGGAGATAAACATATTTAAGTACCTGAGATAGCAACCGGTTCGCTTGAGCCAAGAATACTAGACAAATAATCCTGTTTAGAAAGAATATTTCGCAAATTTCTGAGCGCATACGAAAGGCCAGAATTATATTTAGACTGGATATTTTTGCTAGAACTTGAGTAGTGAAATAAATATACAAAATTCGAATCAACAATTGGAAAAGCGGGATATTCAAAGGGATACTTGAGCCTGTAAATTATGCGACGGAATTTATAATATTGTGTAAAACTAATCAAGCGCCGTTGAACAGAATCTTGTCATAACGAAAGCTAAAATTCGGTTTTTAGGTATCGCACTTGTAACTAGCTGTTTTAAAAGAGTAACTAACCTGTTTCATGAAATGTTCGATAATCTAAAGCTTCGTTTTTGTTTCAATTTAAAACCCTTAAAAATATTATTTCTTTATAAATGTTGGAATCGCTCCACAATCTGCCTGTAAGCTCCAGTTTGAAATATGCCCAACCGGGAGCGAAATCTGTAACCTCAACATTGAACTGAATTGCAAGGGTTTCAAAAGCCTGTGTGCATGCCACATATGCTGTTCTGCGAGTCTATTTGGGCCAAGAATAACACGCCGTTAAAATTTCAACATCGAGGATTTTCTTTCGAGGTACTGTCAAGAACTCTTGGCTATCTTCATCATTGAAGCCAAGTAAAACAATCGATTGCAGAGCCATTTGTAACAAAAACACTCAATGAGTCTAGTCGGCATACATAACACCAAAACATCCGTGTACCTATATGTTATCCTTTAAAATAAATTAGAGCGCTTGAAGAGCGGTGTGCATACAATCCCATAATGCAATTCGCGGGTTACCAGTGACGTCAGGTGTGATGTTACGAGGGTTATGAGTGACGTCACACGTGAAATCACTCGTGATTCGCGCGTTGCATTATGGTCGTGACCCGCGCGTTGCGTTATAAGACGTTTCCCATAATGACGTCTGACATAAGGTAACGTGTGACTTCACGAGGGTTTCGAGTGACTTCGCGTGGGTCACGAGTGACGTCATTATGAGAAACGTCCCATAATGCAACGCGCGGGTCACCAGTGAAGTCACGATGGTCTCGAGTGACGTCTCGAGGGCTACGAGTGACGTTACTCGTGACACGCGAGTTTCAATATGGGACGTTTCCCATAATCAAGGCTCTCATAACGTCACGTGTGACGTCACGAGGGTCCCAAGTGATGTAACGAGGGTCACGAGTGACGTCACGAGGGTCACATAACGTCACGTGATATCACGAGGGTCACGAGTGAGAAGGAGAAGATGAAGAGGAGGGGAGGAGGAGGACGGGAGGAGGTATGAGGAGAATGGGAGGATGAGCAGGGAGCAGGGGAGATGCCAGCTACCAGTTGTGCAGGGAAGTGCTATCAGCATTTATAAATTGCAGGGGGGCACGTCTGAAAACGTGGTGTACTCGTTAGCCAAGTGGCCATCTACGTGGGTACGGGTCTGTGGTGTACCGATCGATCTCTGTGGCACCTCAGACGAAGTTGGTAAATTGTTTGCCCTCCAAAATCTACGACGGCTTGATCGTGGTAGCTCTGTATGTCTCTCCTACAGCACTCACCAAATATTTCGCTCAATACAAAGAACTTCATGCCTTCCATGCAGGAAAACATCCCATTGACCCCGAGGAACGTGCACTCGCTGTTCTGTTGTGCCATTTTGGGGGAGCACTCTCAAGACCAATGCTGAGGTAATCAAAAACGCCGAGTAGTCTTGGACAGAGGTGAGAGCAAGTAGGATGCCACAGAGAGATTAACGTGCTTCGCTATCCTACGGTTAGACTTTACCTATACAACGGTTAGCCTTTACCTCTGCTAAAATCACTAAGGCTATTTAACGGATCAACCTTAACTCCGCCCCTGGAATTGATGGGGTATCATCAAGGTTTACATATATAACTAGGTAATTATATATATATATATATATATATATATATATATATCTTTCTCAGATTGGATAGCACGGTGTACCGCAAAATTGAAACACCTCCAGAAAAGAGGAGGAGCAGGAAATGAGGGGAGGAGCAGGAGGATAGGAGAAGGGAAGGAGGACGAAAGCAGGAGAGGAGGAAGAAAGGAGAAGGAAGGGAGGGTATGGAGGAGGAGGATTGGCATATGTTCTCCTCCTCCTCCTCCTCAAGAGCGGAAAATTCACGGAAAATTTCCCGCTAAATGGCAGCGGAGCAGGAGAGGAGGGCATGGCCGTCCTCCTTCTCCGTACCCTTCCTTCCCCCTTTTCAAGAGCTGCGCTCTCATTCAGCATTACAAGGTATTGCAAACGTCTTTCATTTGTTTTATTCATGTATAGGTTTATGTTAATCTCGTCCATTTATCTGTTTACAATATTTTTGCTAGATAAAAAGCTTTATGAAATAATGTAATCTTTACATTGTGTAACGGGATCTAGATAGATCAACTGAATTAAAAATAATCTATTTTGAAAGAAGTCACCAAAAGTGGTATAAGCAATAAAACATAAATGGGCGATATTATTTCAAATAAGGCAGGAAAAATGTGACATGTCTCAGAAGCTTTTGTCAAGAAAGATATATGTTGGTATTATCCTTCACTAGGACTAAAGTGAAAACCGTTTTTTTCTTGATATATTTAGTTTTCCAGTTTATAACTTCTGAAAGACCACAGACGGATGTTGAGATGGGGGCGATTGTCACAGCTCGCGTATTCGGGAACTTCTCTATGTTCAAATACCTTTTTCACGGCGTGATACACCTTTAGACGGCTTTTTGTTTATTAATCCTCAAAATATTTGTAACGATTTTTTGTTGTTTTCATTTATTTTGATAAAAAATGAAGCATATGGACCCTTGGACAATATTTAACAAGGTTTTTGTGATGATCACTTTTCAGACTATGAATTTTATGACTTAACTGTTATACCAGAAAAAAATATTTTTAATGAAATATATATTTAATTAGCACAATATCGTTATAACAAAATGAAGTTATTTTGGCGGAAAACACCTTTGCATACAGGAAGAAATACTAAAAGTACCCATTAAAACATAAATTTATCAAAAATACATTTTTAGATGTTTTCGTTTTGTTCGTAGGAAGAGCCCTCGGTATGGTGTTATACATACAATAACTATTAGATGTAATATATGATGTGGATTTATAAATCCAAATTGAAAATTTTATATATTTCAAGTTGTGATTTAAAATGCGAATCTACGTTGTAGCCATTTGTTTCTTCAAGATTGCTAATTATATGCTGGCACTTAATCATGATACTGGTTGGATTCAATTTAACGCATGATTAAGCACGTAATGTATAATATATAATGGTCTTCATAAACTTGTCCTTCTCGATTAATAAATATATAGAAGAAATCGGGAGTAAGAATATTTTCCCAAATTAAATAATAAAAAAACGAATATTTATAAGCACTACCCTATTTAAGGTTGAGAGATGGGCTTGTTGGTAGTTGTTAAACATTACGAGATAAAACAGCGCAAAAAGGCAGAGATTAAAGCGACAAACCAGACAGGACAGCTCTCTGTCCTGTCCAGTTTGTCGCTTTCTTTTGTACATTTTTTGCGCTTTTTTATCTCAATATGTTAAACACTACCCTCTCAAAGTTTTATCCGGGATCTGTGGCACTATGGAAAATATTATTGCAGATGAGCCGCGAGTACTAGAGTAAAATTTCGCCATTTTACAACTGTCACTTTGCCACGCACAATAAGCCTAATTAGAAGCTGGGCGTTTTTAAACCTTTCTATATCCGTTTCTTTTTTTCTTTTTGCAAAAAAAAAAAAAATAAATCTTACATAAATTTCGGGGAGGTATAGTGTTTCCCATATTTAACGCCGTTATGAGATTGACCGTGTTTGTCACTTTAGTGCTATTGCGAGATCAACCCCTCGAACTACGTATTGACTTCTTGATACCATATCACAGCCTTCCATAGTGATGACATGCCAGTTGCTGTAGTGAGCATTCTAGCTGTGAGTGGCCTGCATTAAATCAATATTCGGGTAACCGAGTGATGGAGTTAAGCCTAAAGAGCGGTGTACACACAATTAGATAAAATATCAAGTCGCACAAGTTCACAATCCCGTTTATTGCAACCGCGAATGGACATTTGGGGATCGCGGCCACAAGTCGGCCGGGCTAGGTGGGACATGATCCCGCGGGGGCCAAGGGAGATGAAGAGAAGGATGGCACAGGGCAGAGCAAGGGCGGCCAGCTCGTAGATCATCGGCGACGGAACGATGACAGGACAAGGCACTGCCTCCAGATCGTTCAACTCTGAGACGGTAAATTCTTCGTTCCTTGCCCTTTAAGATCTGCTTGAGGCGGTCGAGGCGGGGCTTGACCGGGCGTTGGTTAGAATGGACACTCGTTTTATCTGGCGCCAAGCCTTGTGCCCGATCAGCCGATCCACCCTCTCGGTCGTTTGTGTGAGGTCACACTCGAGGCGCTTCCCGATAACTTTGAGGAAATGGCGCACGTAGTTCTCTGAACGTTTGTTATTGTGAGAGCCAACGTTTCCCGTCGATACAAGGTCGAGCGTGGCCGCGAAATCGAATGCTTCGTCCAAAAGCGATGATGACCGAGGGTCGGACGCCACCGGACGTGTTCCGGTGAGTGCAGTCGTGATCTGACGAACGCTCCCAGAGCCTGGAACTCCAGCTCCGTCGGCGGACGTGGGAGACGTCGGGAAGCTCATGATCATGATGACGGCTATATTCGAGACGCTTTCACGGGTGTTGCAAATGCCGGGCCTACGTCTGTGCACCGACTGCGGTTGAATGTCCCGACGTTGATACATTCAGGATACTCTGATAGAAAATAGGATCAATATTTCCTTCGTGGCCTGGAAACTTACATACATAGCCCTCTCTGTGAACCGAGAACGCCTTGAAGCCCGGCTGCGTGTCAACAGGACAGACCGCGGACTCCCAGATTGGCTACCGTATCAGTTGCAAGAGGCTTCACCTGAGAATAGAGTATCGTGAATTGTCGTGAAGTGATAAGCAGGACGAAGCTTGTTGAACCAAAACAGCAGATTGCTTTTGTCAGAGGCTGCTGGGAGAATTTCCGAAAATCGTAGTTAGCACCGGGAACATTGGCAGATACTTCAATAAACCGAAAAACGTAAAAAGGAAAAAAATACGGACGTAGAAACGACACATAACCACGAACTGGCGGAAAGTTAGCGCAACCCCGTGTTGCATCTGTATCGTTCTCGTCCGTGTTTTTTTTTTTTTTTTTTTTTACACAATTATGTCTTATAGATTATAATGAACAAATTAGCCCAATTCAAAGTCTCAATGAAGTTAATGTGTACTTGGATTCTAATGTGCTGGGCGAAGACGGCTTGTTCCTTCTCTACATCTCAACCATCGATGAAGAGAAATGTAAAATCCGCCCTTCAGGATCATGATTCGCTGCGAAAGAGGTTTATCCTGTGTTTTCTCTACTTCGCTGTGGTTGGTAATATCATTGGTGGTGTTTACTAGGGGGTTTACTATTTTTATGCCTATTTACATTCTGTTTCGCTGAGGTACACAGCACATGAATCCTTCAAAAAAGATGGTGTTCCATCGGCTCTGTGATCACACGCGAGAATTACAGCCGAATTCATAAACGAAACTCGACTCGAACTCGACTCAAACTCGACTCGAATCTCCACTCGAGGCCGGTTTTGCGCTTCATAAACCGACCACCACTCCAAACGCTCCTCGACTCGAGGAAATACTCGACTCTTTCCTCGAGAATCTCAAGGTATCTCTGTCGCTTCCTCGAGCCGCTCCTCGACTTGAGTGTGGAGTGTAATGGCGGCCGGCGAGTCGTTCGCAAAGTTCGTGCACTTCGTTTTAAGCCCAGAAGAGATCCTCTATGGCGACACAGGCGACAGCGAATCAAGACGTGTGACGAGACGGTGTTCCAGCGAACGCCTGAACCCGCTGGAACGCTTCAGTGGCCGCAAATTCGTTGTGCGGCGCCGCTTCACGAAGGCGACCGTAGCGAGCACTCTGCTGTCTCTGCCTGGAGCGCGAGTACTCAGGGCCTACCGCCCTCAACGATGCAGCAGCTCCTCGTTGCTTTGAGCTTTTATGATGCCGGGACGTTCCAAGTTGTTACGGGAACCATGTGAACATGCCGCAGCCGACAGTGTGCCTCGTTGCGGAGCGAGTTTCGCGGCTCCCCGCACGGACCACCTTCACCCGCTCGGTGAAGTTCCCACACGGCGCAGCTAATTTTAACGCGTTCGTGCGGGGCTGCTGTGAAATAAAGTTTCCAGGGGCGATTGGGTGCATTGATAAGAGGACCCGGGGGTCCCGACGAGGAAGTGTTCTCGAAACAGAAATGGATACTTGTCCATCAACGTGCAGGTAAGTTCACCCTGTTGTTTGCGTTAGTAGTGCCGAACTTAATTAATCAAACTGTACGCTGAGAGTCGATATCGTAGGTCTAAACTCTGACGTAACGATATCAATGAAAACTTTAAAACAAATCTGTACCCTGCGAGAGTTTGCACGACCGAGCGTGCACGTACTCCCGTTCTTATGAAGAAGAAAAAAAGATGTCATTAAACGGTTGCCGGTTCTTGTGAGAGCACAGAAATACGTTAAAATAAAACAAACTCCCGGTCGGGTTACCGAGCACAATGATAGTAGCGGCCCGAGTGCACCCTCCTTGCAAGAATGATCATGACCAAAGCACATTTCTAATGAACGTGGGATGAGACGATGTTGTGTTACAACACAGTCTCATCCCAGATGAAACGTTTTTGATCGTCAGATTCACAAATTTGAAGACTTAAAATAAAACTAAATTAAAATTGAAAATGATGAGCAAGTGTTTACTTTCTACATGCACATGAAAGCATTCATTTGGTGGCATTCACTAGATGTCTGTGCAATTGGTAACTACAACAGTCCCATATGTAAACAGTTTTTGTGCCTCCATGTGTTTGTGTCATGTCCACCAAACTGCACGGCGAACACCCACTGCTCAATAACATTTGTTGTTCAGCGCGGTTGGTCTTTCGTAGGTTCTTGGAATTTGTTGCTTAAATGAGACCACAGCTTACGAGTCCACAGAAATATACAATAATGTGGGAAACATACGCCGATACCACACTATTCGCAGATTGACATCCTTCGGCAAGCAGCAGAGTGTACCGAAAATACAACTAGTACCAAAAGTTCATATTGTACGGCATATCACCCGAACCGGACTGATGCCTGCAGCCATCTAAGAGAGACTTTCTGAAGCTTAATGTGCACAAAGCGACATTATCCGTTCACGACAAAAAGCTGTGTCTGTACATCTGAAGAGTGTTATCGTACACAGCTCTTTCTATCAAGAACAGTAGTCTGAGCATTAATCGGACATACACCACTCCACAAACTAGTCCCACATTTTCTATTCAAACAATAATTGTTCTGTATTGTTCTTCATTCTTGTCTTATTTAGGTACGAAAAAAAGGATGTGTATTGGTACTTCATTTTTGTCTTATGTAGGTACCAAAAGGCCCACTTCCGGACTAGAAACTCAGTGCAGCGGGCCTAGGCACTTTCCGTGCCTCGACATGTGGTTGCAGCACAAGCCTGAACGGTCAGCTGTGATGATCACTGGTGGACTTGCTCTGCAAAACGTGGCCCACCTGTAGAACGATCCACTTCCCGCTCCACCAGTCCCACCCCCCACTGATGATGCTGAAGGCCGTCTCATGTCCCGTTGACTCCAGACCCCGTGGACACATTCAACGGTGCATGGGTGCGGGCTCAACTCGTTGCGTGGTGCTTCCTGTAGGCACTGAATGCTGAACATGTCCTTTATAGCTTAGGCCACCAAACAATCAATTCACTGGCCATTTTAAAGCTCGAAATGCAATCGGGCCAGAAACAAATCAACCTTATACTATGGCCACAAACTTTCTAGTTTGAACCGAAAAATATCCGCCGGTTTGTCAGTTAGTTGGTCGCCACGGAGTGTTGCTATGTCTTTTTTCTACTCGAGTTCCAGCTGGATAACAGTGTTTGAAACTATGCTGGTTGTTGCTGTTTTGTGAATCTTCCATAAGAAGCAAGACCAACATGCCTTCTTTTTTTGCGGAGACATTTTGCTCGAGAACAATTCAATCTTTGTCATCACAAAAAGCAGAGGGGTAGCAGGATACAAAGGAAGCTTCAGGTAATTGCATTGAAATAACTCAAATTTTTGCCATGTTCACTCTAGACTTTTCAGCAAGTTGTTCAGTGCACATTTGTTTGAAATAAACTTGTACTTCAGAATGTCTGAAATCATATCTTGCAGCTGTGACCCCGTATGAAGAACTTTTTGTTAGAATAAATATTGTAATAGTGCAGCAATTCCTTGCGAGGACACTTTCGGTTGTTAGGCAGTCAAGGGTGTCCTACCTAACAGTAACTAAAAATAAAAGCATGCAGGGCACATGCACTCGAAATGGTGGCATCACACTATTACTGAGTGTGAGCATGAATAATGTCAGCACCGTACCATCGTTTAGCTGGAACCGCTGTTCAATTACTGTATCAGTACGTGGTGAGCTGAAAACTTGGGCCCAATAGCTATGTCAGCACTGTAGAAGTGTGCCATGAAAGGGCAGGGAAGTCAAATTCGGGAGTTTTACGTGCCAAACCTACGATGGGCATCTGGCATGCCCCAGCGGAGAACAGGATTAATTTTGACCACCTGGGGATCTTTGACGAGCAACCAAAAGCTCTGTGACACGGCGCCATCTCCACAATGAAGAGGCAGTAGGCAAACCTCGTCAATATGGTGTTGACTTTACTCTGGGAGGCGGTGCAAGTCCATAGAGGACTGCGAGGCACAGACCCCTGGACAGGAAATGAGGCATGTCTGAACTCAATGAAAACTATGGCAAACCTCTGTGATGACAGCATTTAATGAACGAGACAGCACATGGACAACACAATAATAAAATAGACATTACATAAATAACAGTGCCAAAGTTTAGGAAACACCTGGCTATACACATTAAAACATAGATTCCTATATTTTTTTCAGGGGGATCGGTGGTCGATTGCAGTAACACCTCACAGCTTGGAGCACGGGGAGTGAAAGCTTGCACAATTGAACATAGGAATCCCGAGTTCAATCCCTGCCCCTGCCCGCGTCGATATGGACGATTGTTGTGCCGGCATGCGGTTGTGTATCACTACTGCGGTGTAATTTAAAGACCCAAGGATAGCTGTGGTACGACACTGGCTAAATATATCGTCTACAGTGGAGATAAAACAGATGCTCACTGGGGCTGACTAGCTTCCCATTGTCTAAACATACAAACGTAATAAGTAAAAAATAAAAATACTTGGTTACTTCCTCCGCTTTGAGAGAATACATTTAAAGCTGACGTAACTGCCCTTTTGCATAAAATGTTCACTACAAACAGCCATTCACGAAACAAGTTAAAAAAATGCTAGGCCTTGCTGTACGAGATACGGTCAATACTTGCAACAACTTCAGGTCAGGGATAAAATGAAGCAAGTTACAGACTTAAAAAAAAAAAACATTCTTATCAACACAAAATAAAATGTAAAACATTGTAATTACTAAAAAGGAAGATGAAACAAATCGAATAAATCAGCCTATGTTGTGGCTAGGCCCTGAGAACAAGCAGTTGTGGCAGCTTAATTAATTTGTCGAGCTGCAGCAGCTCAAGCTCGAACCAGCTTGTTACTCTGCTGCTGATAGAAAACCTGGGCCTGCGTCTGCTAATAGGCAACCGGACACTGACGTAGCTCCACACTGCAGCAGGTGCAGCTCCTTCTTGCGCTGTTCCTCCTTGTTGAGGGCAGCCACACGGCCTCCTTCTCGGAAGCAAGCGTCAGCTCAAAGCATCGATGCGGCCTCCAGTCGTCCTCACTCAGACGGCCAGACGTGCCGGCTGAGGAGGTAGAGGAGTCGGGGACCTGGTTAGTGACACAGCAACGGAACCTCCATGATGCTGCCCGAGTCCAGCGGCACTGAGGCAGGCGAATCTGGGCTAGCACAACACATTGATGCCGTGAGTGCTACAAACAAGATAAGGACATGACAGAACTGGTAGAAACTGTCACAACGACCACACCACAGGAATGTTAATTGCCAACTGTTGGTAAACATGAGAGTCTGCTCAGGGGGCCTGTTCTGCACCACTCTTATGCTGTGGCTGGTTTACAGTCGCATACTGCAGCATTTTTGTCTTTGAACGCTCGGCCACAAATATGTTTTTTCCCAATTAGACGACAATGAACCTCGCCACAGTGAATAACACGAACTGTCTATACAAGATATACAAAACTGCCAAAACCAACGACCAAGGAGCAACTCTCGCTGGGGCAGGCTCTACTTGACCGAGCCTTCTTTCCTTGTTTTGACCCTTTGCCTTCAGTGATATTGCCAGTAGCGACAGCGCAGACTCCGAATGGTGATACTGTCAAAAAGACAGCGCTGTTATTTCGGACCTTGTTGGCCCTCAGGCAAACGTGTGGCGTATTTGTCAATAAACCTGTCATTTGCCACACCCAAGGAATTTACTGTGTTTCTACGTGGTATTCCAAAAGGGGAAATCCACAAGTCGCATTCATGAAAACACGGCTCATTGTCACAGTTTTTAGCGCTCCTACTAGACAGTATGCCAAAATCGAAATATTAAATAAACGGAAGAGCATAGACAAGTTGTTTTTTATAAATGAACACAGGAGCTTTATGGTCTAGTAGCAACTAACCTTCATGTGTACGTAGCAAATGCAATCTAAAGCCTTTACCCGGCATCATGTCAGTCATCATGCTCGTTGAATGACGAAAAAAATCCCTGGAGAGGGGGAACAAGAGGAACAAAGGACAAACACAAATCTCCAAACACAGCTAGGTGACTGGTGAGCGACCGAAAAAATCCGCCTGGTCCGGGTATTTGTCCTTTGTCCCTCTTGTTTCCCCTCTCCAGGGATTATTTTCGTCATTCTTGTCCAGCTCGCTTGCACCTTTGCATTTCATTGCATTATAATCATGCTCGTTCACCGTGGCTTCGGGAATGGCGGCTGGCAGCACTGAGAGCACCGGCCAATGGCAGCTGCATTGCCATGTGGGACACTAGTGCCCCCACAAGCTGGAGGGACGGGCTCATTGGTCAGCGGGTGCAACACCGGTGCCCCCTCCTGCAACGAGAGGCCAAATAATATTCTGTGACAGCATCCGTGAGTTGAGATGTACAGAGCACAGCACAGAAAAAAAAACAAATCATACTGCAACTTATCCGGTACAATTTGTTGTTCGACATTTAACTGCAGGAATTAAATGCGAAACAAGTGATGATGTCATAACTGTGCTGTTTCTTGATGTGTGTGGAAAATGCTGGAGTAGCTCAATGTGATCATCGGCAGCAGTCATATTGCGGACACACAATTTTTCAAATCAATAACGTATACTACCACCCAAATTAAATTTATGCCATCTTAATCTTGCCGGTACAATGCGCTGGTTAACCTCACAAATAAATGACAACGGTTGTACACTAACATGGACACCTGAAAAAAGACAGCGGTCAACAACTGGACTCCAGCACATCTCATGTTCACATAATGGCATTTCTTAGGTGGTTACAATTAAGAAATGAGAGCTGGTAGTCAATTAAACCAGCACAAGATTTTTTTTCTTCAAAGACTACCGCGCAAGATGAGGTGCTAGGTCTAACTGACATAAACTAAACTCCTACTTAACGTAACTTCAACGTGCACTATTTTCAGTTTCGTGCGTCACGTTTTCTTGATCCGCCAGGTGTCCTCCCTAATCTCCTCAAGAAAGGGGCCGGAGCCCAAGCTAGGGTGGTGGGGCGAAACCGGAATGTTCGCTGCGTAATTTCCGCTTGGATATAGCACAGCACGCAAACGAAAGTTGTCTGATGTCTGCACAAGAAGCACCACAAAAATAGCCATAATTTACTCTCACTGCCTACCTGCGGCCTCGACTGTAACATGCTTGACTAGCTCCTGCAGACGCTGCAGGTTGCCACAGCAAAGTACCCTGCAGAGTTATTTAGTACACACGTCCAGTCATGTGATTTTGCGAACGCATTGCGTTATGAGTAAAGCTATACGCACTCCGGAGTGCACTTAGGTCGGAAATGGCTATACACACTCCGCTAAACTCGTATAAAACGAATGGTTACAACGAGCTTTGTGAGTGATGGCATAACCGCATAGCATGGAGGTTAAGGTGTCCGCTTTGTACGCAAGTGGACGCGGGTTCGATCCGCGGTGGGCCTACTTTTTTTTCTTCTTTTTTTTCTGAATCATTTTGTTTTGTCGATGCATTTGGCGATATTTACGACATTTCGTTTTTACGATGAACACTAAAAAAAAACCTAATGTTGTCGACGAAACTTCGCAGAACTAAATGGTATGAGACTCCCTTTCCGGAGGTGCGATCGGGGACAGCGGGGCTTGGGTTGTCGGCTGGACGCCGTGAAGCGGCGTGTACTGGTTAAGGTTTGTAATTAGCAGCCGATACTATCGCCGCGAAGCGGCGTGAACGCAGGCGGGAGGTATGTTAACGAGCTCCACAGTGATACGCGCGCCCTTCGAAAAGGGTGGCCCGAGCGGCATTTATCTCTCCGCGGATAGCGTATAGCCATTTCCGACTGAAGTGCACTCCGGAGTGCGTATAGCTTTACTCTTGCGTTATAATTCCCGAATATAGAAATTGATTACACACCTGTTGCGTGGATGCCCCGCTTCTTCTCGGCGTCAGTTTTCTTCCACTTGGATTTACCGTTGTCCCAACACTCGTGGGAGGACATGCGGCTGGCGGTTATACTTCGTGCAGTCTCTTGTTTGCGTCAACTTTAGCTTCTTTCGGGGAGTTGTTAGTAATAGCACGAAGCCGCTACCCTTCTTCGTGTAAACCACTCGCCCCTTCTTGCCACCTTCTCTGAACGACATCGTTGTAGGGCAAGACACTGTAGTAGGACTCTGAAGACTCAGGAAGGGTGAAGAATGTGCTCGTTCTAGGCCAGGGGTGGCCAGGCTGACCCGGCCAAAGAGCCGCAAACAAAACCACGAAACTTCCAAGAGCCGGGGGGGGGGGGTGGTAGCGCGCGGCAAACTTTTGTTTAGAGCAATAAACAAAACTCGAACTGTTTCCAAAATATCCGAGTCAAAAGCAGTTCAACTGTACGTAAGGTAGTAGTAGCACAATACTATGAAATCGCAACCTGTCTTTCGATTTAAAACGCGTTCCTTCACTTTTTGGTTAAGTGCTTGTGGGACCGGGAGGGAGGCGGGAAAGTTGGGGGGGGGGGGGGGTAGGGGGGGGAGCCACGAGCCACACTTCAACACGCAAAGAGCCGCATGCGGCTCGCGAGCCGCAGCTTGGCCACGCCTGTTCTAGGCGGTGACAACGACGCCGATAGGCGGTGAGTCCAATTGATACGGCGAAGAACGGACGAGACGCGGAGAGGACCGCCTGAGACGAAGAAGCCGATAGCAGCCGAGAGCGGCCGCAACCGTAGCCAGACTGGAGAACGCTTTTGGCTGTTTTTCCGAAAACCGGCTACAACACAGAAAACATGCACGCTGCGAAGCAGAAATCTTGCAGATTCTCAAGTCAATTTTAGTAAAATGTGTCCCTTTAAATAAGGTGAACTAATATGTTCGTTATTCACACCACAATAATGTTCTTGACTTCACTTTTTACTACAACCTCGTTACCAGGCGCCTGTCACGTCTCCTCGAGTTTCCTAGAGTGGAGGAAGCTTTCTCGAGGAGCTCCTCAGCCGAGGAAACGTCGAGGCGTGGGGGCCAGCGTCTTTCCTCCCCTCTAGTGAGTCGAGGTGGAGTGTCGAGTCGAGGCTCGTTTATGAATTCGGCCGTTAGTGTCGTCCTCTTTCTTCTCGTTCGGTCCCAAGTTCTGGTACCTCTTACAGCAGTCTCTCAAGTGGACACGACACCTCATTCCCCTATGAGGAATTGCTGTGCCTTGCGGGGGGGGGGGGGGGGGGGGGGGGGCATTTCGTCTTAGTCGATTTACGCCCAAAAAGGTTCTTCAGATAACGTCGGGTCGTTACTTTCTTGTTCGTAGTTTGCACTTTCAAGTCTGGTTCAATTTTCGGCGAACTGTCTCTTCACTACACACTGCCAGCCATTAGCGTCGCCTGAATTTCCTCACTAAAGTCCCCAGAATTCATTAAGGTTTTATTAGGAACTGTCGGATCACGGCCTGTTCTCCCGCCTGCAGCTAGCGGTTTCTTGTTAACTTCCCCTTTCCTACTGGCGTCACTTCTGTGGTTACGATATGATCCGGAAGAGTCGGTAACTTCTTTCAATTATGGCTTTGGCCGGGGTGAAGTTAGTCGTCTTGTGAGGAATTCAGTGCTGACGGAATAAGTATTGCGACAGTCGTTCATTCACTAATACAAATGGTTCCCGTTCAAGTGGATGCTTGAGCTTGCCCACGTAGCGTTCTGCCTGCCCGTTGGTGGCAGGTTGGTACGGGACAGATGTTACATGCAGATTTCCATTGTTCTTGTAGAACAATCCAATTTAGGAAGAGACGAGAGCTGTCCCGTTATCTGACACTATTTTGTGTGGAATACCAAACGTCGCAATCAGGAATCGCAGCAAATCGATGACTGCCACTCATGTAGGTTCTTTTACTTCACGTACCTCCACTCATTTGGTGAAAGCATCGGCCACCACTAAACAAAACGTCGTTTCAAGGGACCCGAAAATTCACACAAAGTGTGTACCACGGTGTCAACAATTGAGGCCACGACGGAATCGGGGTTCTTTCGCGGTTCCTCTGTGTACGCTACCATAGATCACAAGATACAACAGTTGTTCGAACGTTTTAATCCCTTGTATATTTGACAGCTTGAACCAGGGGAAGATATATAGAGAAATTGAGACAGATATATAGAGAAATTGAGAATATATATCTTCCCCTGGTTCAAGCTGTCAAATATACAAGTATGTACCAACACGCTCAACTATCAACCGTTTTAATCCCATTCTAGCCACCAAAATTAGCTTCGAATGCCAGTCATCATAGCTACAGCTCATCGATGTCCTGAGTGGGCAAGGCCTTTTGCAAGCTCCTGTGCAGCAGTAGGCATGACGACAGTTGTTCCACGCGCAATACACCACCGATGAATAGTGAGCTCCGTGGTTCTTCTGCGGTATGGTTTGAAGTTATCGCCTTTCGACTGCTTCGCCATCGATTCTTGTATCGCCGTGTAGAGCATTGCGGGTATGACATCCTCCTTTGTCATTCTCGCTATAACCTCTGGCGCCAGGCGTGAATGTGACAAAGCTTCGAGCATTAGGATGTCGCCGGGAACATGAGGTTCTTCAATGCTGTATCGTTGTGGTAACCTACCAAGTGCGTCAGCGCTCTGTTCCAGCTTCCGGACCCGGTACTTAAGGTCGTAGGCCTACGCTGCAAGCTTCAAACACCAGCGTGTTATGCGGCAGGAAAGCATCTGAGGTAATTTTTTCCAATATCTGAGGATTCCCAGTAACGGCTGATGGTGGGTCACGAGTATCACGTAGCAACCCACAATAAAATTTATGACGTGATCTGCTGTAACACTACTGTATCGCCTTCCCGGCTCAGTTGAGCGTAATTGCGCTCTGCTCTACCTAATGTACGTGAGGCAAATTTTATGGGTGCCACCCTGCCCAAGCTTTCCTGCTGCACCAACACCACAGCGACGCCATACAGAGAGGTATCACACGAGATGTTGAGAGGCTTTGTTTTCATCTTAGTGAGTCAGTACAGTCTTTCGAAATCAGCTTTTTCTGCTCGTCAAAAGCTTCCTGATGCCTCTATTCCCATATCCATGGTTTGTTCTTCGGTACTAACTTATAAAGTCCTGATACTACTATGGCCCTTGGTTTAAGAAAGTGGTTGTAGAAGGCTAGCAGGCCTAAAATATGATTGAAGAATTTGGTTGCTTGTGGTGATAATGCAATTGATGCAAATGTGCAAGCGAGCTGGACAAGAATGTCGTCATACTTCTCCACCTTGCTTGCACCTTTGCATTAATTGCATTATCATCATAACCTTGAAATCCAGGCCATTCACCCTTGTTGGTGTTGAGCTCGTTGCAGCTGATATAAGCCGTTTGCTATACTGACACCTAACTCCTTGTTAGCTCTGTTGGAAGAGTGCTCCACTGGAAATGCAGAGGTTCCTGGAACAACAGCAGGACCAGGCAGATTTTCGCGATCGCTCGCCAGTCACCTTGCTGTGTTTGGAGATTTGTGTTTGTCCTTTGCCCCCCTTGCTCCCCTTCTCCAGGAATTATCAGCGTCGTTTGCTTGCTTGTTGTTGCTTTACCTCCACATGGCTCGTTCCTTGTCTTCTCTAGTACGTGCTTCCTTACCATCAATCCGGTGGCCCAGGAACTGCAGTTCTGGTACGTTGAAACGGCACATTTTTTTCTTCAGTCGCAAAATTTCTTGAACAATTCGCGGTATCGAGTTTATCAGCCTGTCTCTGTGCTCTTGTTTTGTGGTGCCACTGACGATAATGTCGTCGAGGAACACAAAGACCAAAAGAAATACACTCTGTGTATTTTCTATGAACCTTCAGAATATGGACCTTGTACGTTTCGTCTTTGTGGCGGACAGTCACCGTTGTTGTGCCGAGGACTTGCAGTGCTTGGCCCAACCACGTGCGAAGGTGAACGTCCTCCTGATTCACTTCGGTGAGCTGCTGGTCCATAATGCCCGAAAGGTGTCAATGCAGACCATTCTACAGACGGCACCTGAGTCAATTTCAAATGTCACAGGTTTGTTGTTCACGTGAACAATCATGGTGATCTTAGAAGCGGTGTACTCACTTGCTACCGTGTGGAGGTCACGCAGCGATGACACCTCGCAAGCAGCACAGATTTTGCCAATATTTGGCCCATGGCTGTAATACGTCCTCTGGCCAGTGGCCAGACAGTGGCCAGCCATTGGCTGATGACTGGCCTTTCTCTGGCCATTAACTAATGGCCACCGTCCATCAGCCATCGGCCTAGCATTGGCCGATGAATGGTTACTCTTTGTCCATTGGCCAAAAGACCATCGCCAGTCAAGGCCAATGCTTTGCCAAATGCTGTGCTGCTTGGCCTGCTGCTCAACATGGTCCGTTTTGGGGTTTTTTTCCTAGTGTGTCTACGTGGTTGGTGCGGTTGGACCCTCTCTTTGCCGATTTCTTCTTTGAAATGTATGCTTTGTAAATGTGGGCTTGTTTCTTGCAGTAGTGGCACTTTGCTGTCGCGAACCTGCACATTTTCGGGCTGTATTCTTCATCACAGCGCCTACAGCGTTGTATAACTTCTGGTGTGTTGTAAGCTGTCTTTTCTGAGACTATGCTGGTGGACGTGTTGTTAATCTCTGGTGCGCTGGCCACTCCTTTTATTTCTGCCTGCTGCTTTGGCGCACTTTTCGTTGCTAGAGCTATGTCCCGATCTCGTTGAAAAGTCAGAAATCATTCAGTGAACAGTGGCTCTTGCAGGCGTTCATCCCAATCGAAACACAGAAACCTGTCCAGGAGCATAAAGTCTAGTGGCAGTATAGTAGGGTTCGCGGTTAAAACGGAGGATGTCGTTGCTTCTTGCGGCAACGTCGATGTGGCCGTCGTCGTCGGTAACACTCCATAGTTGCAGTTTGCGGCCAATCTTTTGAACACTGCTGATCTACTCTTTAGGCAATTGATCGCGTCGTTGGAAGACGCATCAGCTCTAGAGCTCAAGTAGTCTTGGGTCAAAGGGCTTCTGGAGCAGTGATACCAAGTCATTATAACTGACTTCACCAAGGGACTTCGGCGTGACCAACGAGCACGCTGTATCGAAGGTGTCGAAACCACGCAGCCTGAGGAGGGGCGCACACATTTTTTTTAACCATGCCACTAATTGACGAAATCTCAAAACAAGAACGGGTTTCTTAATGCTATATTGAACGAATAGCGAAGCATCGAGAGTAATATTATAACCCGGTTTAACGGTGCTTTTCGGTGAAATTAAACGTACTTTTAGGGTTTGGTTACCATATATTTTATGTAACTTTATGTACTTCCCCCGGCCGATGCAAGCTTTCTTTTTCTTAAACGAAAAAAAAATAAACAAGGTAGGTGGGTTTAAACAAGCCTACCTTCATACAAGACTTAAAGTACGTGAAAAATAGAAAGTTGGAAAAACCTGAAGTTCCGGGTTAGGTTTTTTCGGAACATCGAAATATATTTTTACTCAGTTACTGTATTTTGCGGACTATAGTACCCACCCGGTGCATAGTCCGCACGCCGTGCACAGTCGCGCTTATGGCCTAGTTCAAACATTAAAAAAATATCATACACAACAAACGTTGCCAGATGCCTGCTGTATCAGGTCACAAAGAAGTTTGTATCATCCGTTTTTCATAAAAATTCTTCACGTCGTGTCACAATGAACGTCCTATGGAAACAGAAATCATTGTCTCGTCCGTACCTGTAGATAGGCCCATAAAGTAATACTTCAAATTTTATTGAGGTATAGTCTGCGGACTATACACCTGAGAGAATGAGAGGAAGAAAAATTAATTAAGGTAGAGAAGAGATTGGCAGCCGGAAAATGCGGTACCGCAGTATTCCCCATAAAGCTTTTTTTTTTTTTCTCGGTGAAATAGCTATAAGATTTTAATGCCCAAGAAAGAATTGAGGGCATCTATTTAATTGTTATTTTAAATTTTAGAAAGAAAACAAATTTCACATATGTATGAAAATACCCATGTATGAAACATAGCGTCGCATCTACGCATCACCCTTACTTTATTTCCTTCTTCGTTAAATTGAAATCAACAAATACTCTAAAGATATGACAATATTTAATTAATTAGTAGGCACACAAAACTCGACGTCCAAGACTCGCAACCTAATGTAGAGCTTAGTATCGCGTCATTTTTAAATATTCAATGCTTTTTTTGAGGATATGGTTGTTAATTTTATACTCTTCCGATACATATTTTGCAGCTTCAAATTCATCCTATTAAAAAGTGACACCTACAACACCACAATAAGGAGTCTATGTGCGATATATTCTTAAAAGCCTTTTGAATTGGTTTTGCCTACGAAAACTCTTGACCTACAAAAGCCCACAAACTGAAAATACGAGAACACTGTTGAGGCTCTCTACAAAAAAGACTAAAAAGAAAGCTGGCACAGAGCCAGTACACTCTGTATTACTGCAGCGCGCTTGAATTTCTGCGGCGTCGCTATTACGCGAAAGCGTGTTCACATGAAACTAGAGAAAAAGTCGCACACTTGTGACATCAACTTCGACATGGTTGTTGCTACGAAAGAATGCGCTGCGCTGCGACCACCTCGGCCACACGCTCTAAGCGAAGCTCGAATGCTCTCCCGTGCAAGCGGCTGCGCTCTGTTGAACTCACCGAATGATAAACTCATTACTGTGATATTTGTCTACACGGAAACCCATTGAAGAACATAACCGGATCAGGACTATGAAAAGCGGTGGTCGCAAACCGCCTTCCGGGAGCTTATTGAAAGAAAGATTTGAGGGTTAAAAATTAAAAAAAAAGAGAGCGCAAAAACACGGACATGAACGAGAAGGTAGACGATCAGCAGCACTGTTCTTTGTCTGACTTTTGTTAACACACAAAGCAAAACGAGCACTTATATTGATTGCACTGGATCGAGCCTCTTGTTCGCGTAATAGCAGGCAACTTACGGTAACTAAAAACTTTTCCGGCATATTTGGGATCTACACGAGCTCTATTGTATCGAAATTCAACAGAAACAAAGAACGCGATCAACGGATGCTCGTCAAGGACTGGATTAGATTTAGCTGGCTAGCGACTCTAGTGTTTCACATACCTTGGCTACATCACGGATTCTGCTTTGGCCTTACTTAGGACCGCGCTATTTATTAAAGTGTGAAGCTTTGTTTTTCAATAGCTGTGTCGTAAACTCAAAATATATAAGAAAATTGTCATTAG
The DNA here is from genome assembly GCA_013358835.2 of Ixodes persulcatus. NCBI lineage: Eukaryota > Metazoa > Arthropoda > Arachnida > Ixodida > Ixodidae > Ixodes > Ixodes persulcatus. Next base: position 39,792 of record JABSTQ010011511.1, read on the forward strand.
AAAAAGGCAACGATATAAATGTTTTTTCAAGTCCTTAAGGTTAAAAGAAATTCAAACCACTGGCGCCTCACTTCGATTTTTATATCTCGGAAAATTGAAATTGAAATCGGCCGGTGGTGGAGTAGTTTGCCAGCGCCGGACATATAATCTCGTGCTGAAAAGAGGTCTTGGTTTGATTCCCAGCGACGGCAACTTTTATTATTATTGCTAGCTCTTAGGCGCCCGTTTTCGCGTTGAGCGGCGTCGGCGTAACCACGATAAATTTAGCGGAAAAATTGATGTCACGTGACCTCAACACCAATTCAATTCACAGCTAAACTTAGCATTACAATTCAATTTCGCCTCTAGATTTATAGAAGAAATTCAGTTTTCCACTAGATCTAGCAGGAAAATTACAACATGCGACTTTAACACCAATTCAATTCCCCGCTAAATTTAGCACGGAATTGAATTGATGTTGAGAACACGTGACGCCTATTATTCCGCGAAATTCCGAGGAGAAACTGAATTTCATCGTGGGTGCCGGGACACCAAGTCATGTGATGTCATTTTCCCCGCTAAATTTGGCGGGGAAACTGAATTAGAGGAGGAGGGAGAGGAGGAGATGGAGGAGGAGGAGGATACAAGGAGGGGAGGAGAAGAAGGTACGCAGGAGGAGGAGCGCCATACCCTCCCTCCGTATTCCCCCCTCCTTTTCCTCAAGAGCTGCGCTCTAATTTCGCATTACAGAGATTTGTAAAAGACTTTCACTTTTTATTTTTCGTATTTTTTGCGTATGTAGTTTTCGTGCACAGCACTGAATTCGAATGTGAATGCGGTATACCAAAGAGCAACAAAAAGCAAAATAAATATCCAGTGGCGTTTATGCGCATATCGTGATAACCGCAGCATTGCGTTGCGAGCAGAGCGAACGTGCCTCAAACTGATATTTTTCGATATATAGCCGCATAATTGCTCCCGTTTTCCAGCTTCGACTTCGAGCATCATAGCTTCCAGCACTTTTATTTTTTTTCCGCTAATGGGACGTCCCAACTTTGAAACCGCAAGTATAGAATCGCATAATGTGAACTAGGCGGTTTTCCAGGAAGCGAACAATATAAAGCATGTTCTTGTGCCTACTCATGTAATAGGCTATAGCTAATGCCGGTCTGCAGATATCGCCACGATCATGATGATCTGCTCTATGTGTGGTAGAATGTAGAGTATTGGATAGGAAAGGAGCGCAAATCTGTGGCATTTCTGCTTGCACCAAGAACTGTAGAATTTTATCAGACCCCGTATCCACATATCAATTACGATCACCGTCTCTGGAGATGGTTCCATATTATTATTAAATAATATTAATCGGTATATAAGCAGAAAGGGCGTAAATCGCAATTTTAACCAACTGTTTTGTTTCCAGCCTACTAATCGCTGTAGTAGAAATGTTGAAACTGACTTCTCTCCTGCGGGTTGGCGGTCGCATGTTCTACCGGATCCCCTTCGAGGTGACGTACATGGACCTAACCCGGTCGCCTTTGCCTGACACTGGGTACGAGAGGTGTGCACACTTCACGTTCGTTTGCTTGATTGAGCGACTCTGTGCGTCGATGTGGACGACTCTCCGAGGTCACGACCTCGAGAAGCTCCGTAGGCCTAACGAGTCCGACGAAAGATTAAAGCTCGATAGAACTTCAGGGATATAGTAAAATTTAATTAAGTATGCCTTTATGTATGCATTACGTATAAACATGTCCTAGATCTTCGCACAGGCAGCCGTTTCCGCTCCAAACAACAAACGCAAACAGTTGATAGTATACATGAACGGCGCGCCCAGAGTAACATATTCCCAGGTAGCACACCGCGTCGGCCGGTATTGGGACTACGCCGGCCGGTCCTGGTAACCGGATGGCGGCGCCCGGCCATTCGTGCCGGTGAGCTACCGGGCCCGGCCGGCGTCGGGGTTTCGTCTTGCTCACTGGCCAGTTCAGCCGTAGAAGTTACAGTAACTGTCCGGTATCGGTATTATGCTGTCTTTGACGGCCAGTATTTACATGGAAGTTCAGTAACTGTCCGGCATCGGTACTTTGCTGTCTTTGATGGCCAGTATTTACATGGAAGTTTAGTGACTGGCCGGCATCGGCGCTTTGCTGTTCAGGCTGGCAAGCCCCGCCATGGAAGTTCCGTTTACTGAGCGACATCGTTTTATTTTTTTTTGCCGTTTTTACTATGCAGTCAAGTCATTGAGATCTGACGAACTGCGGCAATTCATGGATAGCGAGTGGAAATGATTGCGTTGATCAATCCTTCACAAATAACTGCCGACGCTGGTGTATTTGATCCCAGCATGGCAAAAAAAAACGTGTTTTATCGCGAAAACGCGAGAAAAAACATTGCGGCGAGGAAGATTTGCAGTTCAGGATTCGAGAATCTGATCGTACGCAATGAAAAATAAATTACACAACGCCGAACAATACTTTTTCAGGAAGCTAGTTTAATTTGATGGACTATACTTAAGGTCCGGCGGTATACGCACGTATTTGACTCTGATAAAAAAAAAAAAAAGGTAAAGCGGAGCTTCCGAATGAAGAAGAAGAAATACAACAACAAGAAACACGTGGCATGATTGAGCACGCGCTTTGAGTTACAAAAACAATAATACGCATTAGTTTCCAGAATTTAGACAAGAAAGAAATGTGTGTATTGCTTATGACTCTACGAGAGGTACACAACTCTCCTGAGATCATGTTATTGGTGATTTTAATTGAGTGTGAAAATATGCTATTTCAGCCAAGAATCGACTGTTTTCTATGGTAGTTACGATCATCTAACAGAAATATTTTAAATGTTCACATAGCCAGACGACCTGTCCCCCGATAGCTTATCCCTATTGAAAAAAAGAGCTTTCAGCCGTGATGTGTTATGGGACCCTACTAGACCTTCAAGACTTCAGACTTCAGCACTTCAAACGTTAGCCCTTCAGACTTCAAGACTTCAGACTTCAGGCTTCAAGACTTCAGACTTTAGACTTCAAAACTTCAGACTTCTAGGCTTCAGACTTCAAGACATCAGACTTCAGCCCTTCGGCCTAACCGCTTAGCCAACATACCTTAGAAATGCAGCTTTCCGGAAAGCCGTGACAAATGAAAATGTATGTAAAGCGTTTACTCGAACCCGCGCGCAAGCAGCTGCAGACAAGTAATCAGACCGAAAAGAGACAACCGAGTTGTTTGTCGCAAAAAATATATATATATTTCGAGGTACTCACAATGCCACTGGGTAAATTCCTGAGACGTAAGGTAGTTAAGCTAATAAAACAGAACAGATGCACCGCTCGGAGTGGAACTCAACACCGACCCCGAGGGCCCGAAGCACAAAGAGCACTTCAAGGGATATGCGCGATGCTACACGGACGAATCCGTCGACTACGAAGCACGCACAGTAACAGCCGCAGCACGTTGTTGACAGACTTCGGAGCACGAGCAGCGGAGCACCTTTGCTTTGCACGCTCAGTGACAGCCGAGCTGCCGGCGCTTCGACGGGCACTGTCCTTGGCTGAAGCAGAGAGTGCGCCCTACCACCTGGAAATCCTGAGCGACTCGAAGGCGGCACTGACCCAGCTCGCCAACCTGGAGCGTGCACTACCGCTCACCGGAGAGTTGGCGAACGCGGCGATCATGTTGCAGCGCTAAGAATGGAGAAATGCCTTCCAGTGGTTGCCGGCCCACAGCGGCACTCGAGGGTATGGAGGCGGATCGCTTGGCGGCTTCGGCAATGGGAGACGACGCTTGTCCGACCTCCAGCGTGGCGGCGTTCTCCGACGCACGAGTCCTGGTGAGTTGGGCCATCCGTGTGCACCACCTAGATACCGAAAACAGCCCCATCCCATACAAAAATGGTCTATGGTCGTCTATGGGAAATTATATGGCAGGCTATTACCCCCTATGGCCCTCTATTGCCGGCCATACAAATCCATAAAGGCAGGTACAGCCAGCTATAGAAAAATCTATGGCCCTGTGTCTAAAGACTGGGAACGAAGAAATTTTCTTTACCCGCATATAGAAAATTCTATGGCCACAAATCTAAAGACTGGGAAAAAATAAATTGTCTTTAACCGTCTATAGAAAATTTTATGGCCCTGAGTCTAAACACTGGGAACCAATAAAATTTCTTTAGATGCCTATAGAAAATTATATGGCCCCATGTCCAAAGACAGCGAACCTATAAATGTTCTTTACCCGCCTATAGAACATCCTTTGGCCCCGAGTTTAAAGACTGGAAACCAATAAATTGTCTTTATGCGTCTATAGAAAAAATTATGGCCCCGAGTCTAAAGACTAAGAACCAATAAATTTTCTTTCCACGCCTATAGAAAATCACTACTGGCGCTTACTTTTTAGTAAAAACACTCCCCGTTAGAAAATTAAATCAGTACTGAATTTCTGTAATGCCAGTGACAAACCTTGACCCAAGATATGTTCTCTGCTGTTGCAACGAGTCGTGAAAACCAGTAATATTGTTTGTTTGAAAAATCCATTAAAATACTTGTGCAACAATCAAAATGAATTAAAACCCCTAAAAGTGAAAATAAATTACACTCGCGCCGAACACTGCAATCAAGCAATAGCTTGATTGCAATCTTCAGCACCAGTGTACTGCATGTCATCACTGCATTGCCAACATGATTCTTCGAACTTATTAAAAAGACAATTAATAAATTTTAGTTAATTAGCCTAATTATCTACATTTGCTTTTTTCAGGGTTTTGAATTAAGAGATGCGGGCTATTCCAAGAGACAATTCAAATAATGTATTAAGTACGAGTAATATTTGCTCCGCCTCTCCGTGTTTTTGCGACAAATAATGGGTCACCGGCAAAGTCGGATTCAAAAATTAGACTGCCATATATACAGCGAGTGTGAACGCAGCATATATAGAAAAGCCCGGTGGCGCTGCGTTGTCGCTGTTGTGTGAGGTCGCTGCGTTGTCGCTGTTGGGTGGGGTAGTGTTCTGCTTGTGTTCTGTGTATTCTGTGTGTTCAGTGTAGCGCTCACAAGTCGGGGAAACTTAAAGAAAGAAATTTTTTTTTAGAGTTTGCTGGCTAAAGAGAGCCATAGGGTAAGCCATAGAGGAGTCTTTAGCCAACAATTAGAAAAGCTAAAGAGCGCTATGGCTGCACAGCGATAGGGCCATAGACAAAGATAAAGAGGCCCATAGAGGCGACCATAAAAAATGCTAAAGACAGCCATAGAAAATTCTTTAGCTAATTGGGCCAAATAGCTAAAGCCAACCATACAAAGAATTTTCTATAGCCGACCATAGGACATTTTTGTATGGGTTAGCTAGCTATTTTTCGGGTAGTTGCTAACTGAAACTGATCTGCTGTACTTACCGAAATAAATCTTACAGCTTTTTTTTTGTATTGTATAAAAGCTCTGACATCAGCTTTACTTTCTTGTGTCTTTATTGCTTGAAATGAAATATTCGCGGGTCTAAATCAAGGCAAGACGACCGGAATTAGACTAGTCAACTACGAGTGCGGGAAGATTATCCTTCTCAAAAGACCGATAAGACCCAGCGTTAATACGTTCACAATATGAAAAGAATGCGCTTGAAGTTGTCGTACCGTTAATTGTCCTTGAGTCTCTTTATTTTCGTGAAGTCAAAAGGCGCTTTGAGAGCACGCGCGTCCTCCTTTAGGAGAGCATTCTGTCGTCGTACAAAAGGCGCTATCGCGACAACCACGCGGCGCTCGACTGCGCTTGTGGCACAATGACTCCTCGGCCGAAGAGTCAGGCTTCTCCCCACAGTTTCAACTCTGAGATACGTTTTGCGTCCTTTCTTTGTGGAGCCGAACTGTGTCCGTGCCGGGGTTGACTGCATCCACTCAGACACACATACTCACAAAAGATTGAACAATAAGACAAACAAAAACCAATAGAAAAGAAAAAAAGAAGCAAAAATTATGGCGCAGGACGTTATGCACCAATCCGAGCGTGCTTTTCACTCAAGCTCGAGCTGTAATAGACGAACAAGAAACGACCTGCGTTGCTGTCGAGAAAACACGATGACAAATGTACAAAATGTTCGCGGGTCGAAATTGGAAGATGTGCGTTAGAAAGAAAATATTTCGTGCCACGCTTAGAAGTCGAGCCGTCGAGAAATATGATGATTTATGGGCCGAAAAGTCGTTCTTTTTTTGCATGTAAACTTGTCTCGGAGTGCGTTTTGAACAATCGTGGAACAAAAGTTCTGGTAACATGTCCCAAGAACTTTTGTTCTAGAGATGAGCAGAAAAAAAACGCTACCCCAAGAAGAGAAGGAAAAAAAAAGATTTGCTTTTGGAAATTAAATTTACACAAACAGTTTCTAGATAAATGGTCAGTATTTTTTGTATTATAACCCGAGTCATTTATTATAGCACGGAAGACATTTTAACGAACTCCCTTACCCTTTCCAAGAAATTTGTTCTTCCGTCCCTGAGTTTACGCATACTTCCAGGTGTGCGTAGATTGCAGGGAATGTCAGCACAGCCTGTTCGGTTAACATGACAACATAAGCAAAGTAATATAAATAGCCGGTTACTAAGAATTAAATCAACGTATTCTCTTTCTTCCTTTGCACCAACAGGACGCCTTTCTGCGTGCGCCAACTAAGGTATATGCCATACTTATCCGATAGTTTTGACGGCAGTTTTCACTTGTCCTCCAAATTAAAGGCAAAATCGCTCTACGATGTAAACGAAAACCCACATACCCAACTACAAAAAACGCTAGTTTTCTGTGTATTGCCTCACCGAAAAATATTTATGTGAGACCATTTGTCTCGGCAACCTAGCTATGTAACTTGTGTGGATAGATCTTGCTCTAACAAGTTGACTCTCTAGTCCGAAGCCCGCACATGCTGCTCGACATTTCGACACTCGTGCTAACTTACTGCATGAATAATTCATTAGCGTTTGCTTCATTTTATGCGTTTCTCATTGTTACATGTTAGTTCGACCATTATTTTGATCAATAATCAACTTTCTACCGAGAGTTAAAAGTATACAAGCTGCATTCTCAGAAGAAAAAAAAATCGGCAGAGACACTTAAGATTGCTTACGTGTGGGAATGCGAAAGCATGACGCACGCACTAGGCACAGCATGAGTCAGCCGGACCCGTGGAGCTACCGTGGCGCTAGGGAAGCGTGCTCGTCTGGCATTCCGGAGGCCTGAGTCCAATTCACATCCATTCCAAAATGTACAAAATTTTATTTTCAAAGCCATTAATTTACCTTTGTTTACAGAAACCTCCCAGAGAAATTTTTCGCAGCCAATGGTTATTTAGGTGCCATTTTTCGACTAGAGACAGTTACACACAACGGTTACAGAAAACGGCGGACAGTTAATGCTTTCGCATTACAATAAAGGAAAAGAGGTAGCAACGGCACGTTTTCCTCCCTTCTACTAATGCACCACCAAGCGGACGCGAGAAGGGAGGAACGAGACGTTTTTCTCCTTCTCCAGGCATACGGGAAGAAAGTTGCGCCCTCCCACTCCATCTTCGTTCTGTTTCGTTATTCTAGCACGTCGCGCGCGTTGTTTAATAAACGTTGTTGAGTTGATTGAGCTTCAGCGGCAGCAAAGTCTGCCCGTAATTACGTCTCGTAGTCCAAACATGCAGAACATCTTGGTTGCATTGACGTTTATACCTCTAGTTTTGTCAAACGTGCAAACGAAGCCGCTAGAAACAGCGAAGTTTCGGAGCAGTGCCCTTAACGCTACCTACACTGGGCTAAGATGGCCGTCTTGGCCGTCTTGGAATTGCGGAACGACGTACCGATGTTGACGACGTTATAAAAACCGTGAAAACTGTTTCCAAGGCAGGCCGGTTTTGCTGTCGGGTTTCGGCATATTTTCTGCGCGGCGTTCGGTTCTGTCTCCTGGTGCCGAGTGCCATCCGACAATCAACCTGGTTTTGTATATCCGCGTGTCGGCGAGATAGCAGCAAACATCGCGATGACAGTGTTGTGCGTTGTGAGCTGTACTGGAATGCTCGCCGATGTGACCTAAAGTGACCCCCCCTCATGTAATTCCCTTAATTGGGCCTTTGAGGTACCATGAATAAAAAAGTAACTGGATCTTGGGAAAGTAATGCCAAGCTCCTCGTTTGGTCGCCATTTCGGCTTATGAAATGAGCAATTTTTCCTTGACCTCTCCATTCTTTAGTAAGCCAATCTAAATTCGCTGGTGACGGGTAGCTTTATATAAAGGTTTTTTTGTATACCAATTTTGCTATCCACACACCTGCGAAATAAGCGTTCATCTTCGTACCACCACCGCATGCGGTGTCGACGCTTTGAGGCATTGAAAAATAATTTTACTGTTTGGAAACACGCAAGGAAAACAATGTAATCGTAAGAGATCCCTGGAGATGGGCATGGTTGATAATTTGATTGCATGCTCAATTCCAAAGACAATATATTGGCGAGGAACGCCTTCAGTACGATGGTGCTCCGTGGTGATTTTGGTGCGACTTGATTATAGTGACTTTCTCGAAGCTTCCAAGATTTGAAGGGGCCGCGATGGCGATTGCCATGGCAGCGGAGACCGATTAGCCAATCGCCTTGCGAAGTTTAGGTCGTCTGTATGTTAGTATTTGTTTGTGTTCGGCTAGCAACCAGGGAAGGCAATAGCGCTACTTTCCCATGATCCAGTGACTTTGATGTGGCTGTGTTTTCGTGTGATTGGTACTGGGAGCAATCGCTGTCGGCCGTAGCTGTGTGCGCGACTGCGGAGCCCGTGCTGATGGCGAGCTTACACAATTCGTTTGCAAAGTGCATTGCACACCATCGAGGCTGCCGGTCTTAGCAGGCTAGTAATATGAGCTCATTCTGAGAATGCGCTCTAAATAGTGCCCTGAAATATGGCGGCCTGTGAAAAGCCCCCTATGCAAGGAAGATGAGATGACGTAGATCGTCGCAGGCGGACATTTTCCTGTACATTTGAAGAGTTTAGAACCGCTTGAGGAATTACTGTACAATCGATCGACATGCCGATAGTCATGTTCGAACGCTGGTCTAAACCGTAGCTCCTATCGTACAGTGGCCAATGTAACTGTTGTCTGCGATGTCAAGTTGTCCCCTCCATGAGAGCGATTGTACTTTGTGGGAAGGACTGAACAGGCTTGAAATACGACGGAAAGTAAGTATACTTAGTATTTCCCGTTTGTAATTCTAGCGTTAAAGAACAATATAAGGTAAAATCGTAAAAAAGGCAATCTTTTTTATCGCTGTTTAAATATACACAGTCCTGGAGAGTGACGCGCTGGGATGAGCGCTACTAGTTTTCCAGTTTCACCATAACTCCGTACGTAACACCTGCCGTAATTCACGGCTTTATCTGCAGTAATGTTGATCGAAAAGCGATTTCTCTGCCCGTGAAGCATCGCTTGGAGCTTAGTAAGTACGCTCCCCCCCCCCTTTTTGTTTTTACAGATATTAATTCAATACGACAATTGCATCCGCACGGGAAGAGCGCCAAAACGGAAATACATTCTACAATAGAAAAGAAGCGTTCTTTGGGGAACCAAACTGGCGTCCTTGCGGGGAAGCAAACACATGGCTTGGATTGGAACGGCAGTAGAGTGGCTTGTTTTATCACTTTCGCAAATGATTAAGGCATGAGCGTTTAATATTTAATAAGCGGTACATCCTCTGATCAGTTCAAAATACGTTCGGAGGTATGACATTATTGCTGAAGACATAATTATTGCGATGCTCAACGAGAGAATCCCTGCCTTCAAAACGACGAGTATAAAAGGCGTTCGAAATTAGTAATGGGGTAGTGTGTGTTAATGTTGTTGTTTGCACGTGCTGTGTATGTGTATGAGCGCGCTGCATATGTTCAGCTGAAGCTTGCTGCACGCGTAATGTTTTATTTTATTTATTCATACAATTGACATATTGGCCGTTACAGGTGCCGGTTATTAGTAAAATAACGAAATTTGTAAAGCACACTTTGACGAATGATACGCACATGAATGATTCAGACACAGATGCATTTAAACATATATAAACATAAGCGAAGCAAAGAACACACAAGAAAAACGAAATAAAAATAAACTATATGTGTTGTTGGGCAAGGCTCACATGCTGACTTCAAAACCTTCGTTGGTATCACATTCAAAAGTATCTTGCGGTAGGTTGTTCTCAGTAACTATGGTCCTCGAAAAAATAAAGAATACTTAAAAAGGTCGATCAGGGCTTTCGTCGTCGGGCGAGCGCCGTCCTACGAAGCTCGCCCGACGATGCTTTTGCGGAGCGTTCAAGTGCAGTCTGACGGCAGTTCAAGCAATCACAGGTCATGGTAATTTTGACGTGTGGTCCCAAGAGCCTCTCGCCACCGATATTTTTCATAAAACGGAAGCAAAAAAAGAAAAAAAAAAAAACGTTACAAGAGCGAGCAGCATAATTTCTTGCCTATGCTGATGCTTGTGCCGTAAAGACGCGCGGTCTCTCTGCGTATTCCGAAGCGGCACGCTTTCCAAGTTTACGATTGTGTGATGTGAATAAAGTGAGTTTGATTTTCACGTTTTAGTGGAGGCGAAAGCAGCTACAAAAAGCAGAGCATCTAGAAAAAGCAAAAGCATGAAGAAAAGCGAAAAGAACTTGACTATTCATAGAAATGAAAGACTACCAATGTACCAACTCACCCAGTTATTCTTTATGTCAAAGAATAATAGCCAATAGTGTAATAAAATAAATAAATTACAACTTTTAATTGATTACAATTTTGTAACTGATGCAGTACAGGCCTATCCTGCTCTAGTGCTTTTATGCAATCAAGTAATGTGTAAATTTATAGGATAGTTCATAGCAACCATCTATGTCCGACCCATTATATTTAATATTTTCTCTAAAAGCTCGAAGTTATATAAAAAAAATGCTCATCATAAATTAAGCCGCACTACTGAATGTACAATAGTGTGTGACTTGTATGTATGTTCGCAGCAAAAGAAAATGATGCATTCAAAAGGGGCCAATTATTTTGTTTCCTCTGTGTTAGAGCTTCTTTCAGGTACACGCAAAATGTGGGTGTTGAAAATTAAGGTTTAAACGATTTTTCCTAGCGCCCGGGCATGAAAGCGCTGGGGGAGAAAAGAAAGATGTTGAAGTAAATCGTTCACCAGAGCTCGGTCGTCCTGTTCCTTGTTGTTGTTGTTGTTGAAGACGTTTATTGATAGGTGAACATTTCACCAGTCAATTTGTTGGAGCAAGTTTAAAAATGAATGGATAGGCGGGACATTGGCAATTTACAAGTAATAGTATAGCTGTGGTCCCGCCGCTTGGGGTATAGACCCCCTAGATATGAATGTCAAAGCCGGTCTCACTCAGAAATCCGAGCAGACCGCTCTCGAGGCGCAACATTTGGTGCTGAAACCCGGGAGTTGAACGAAGTTGGACGCCGCATTGGTGAATATGGATCGACTAAAGAAGAAACGAGCGGTTCGACGCAGCCGGAACACCAAGCTCATAAATGAGATACGAGCTGCGCTACAGTCGAGCCCCATGGACTCCAAGAGACTTGAAATGTTGCGTGACAGACTGCTTGCTAGCAACGAAGAGCTTCGGAAAGTCAATGAGGAGATAGAGCCCCTCATCGACGACAACGACTTGGAGGAGGACTACAACACCGTGGCTGTCTTTGAGGACGAGGTCACTAGGATTGTTAGTGAGGTGCGAACTCAGACGACACCGCAACCGCCACGCTCCGGAGGTGACAAAGGCAGCAGCTCCCACTTGACTGGAGTGAAACTCCCGAAACTACAACTGCTGCAGTTCCAAGGTGAGCTTACAAAATGGCAACCCTTTTGGGAGCAATTCGACGTCGCGGTACACCGTAACACAAGTCTTTCTGAGCCGGAGAAGTTCCAATACTTGCGATCGCTTCTCGTTGGACCAGCAGCCAGTATGATCTCTGGAGTACAAGCCACTGCGGCATGTTGCCAAGTTGCGGTAGAGATGCTGACCGAGCGTTTCGGTGATAAACAACAAATCGAACGCGAATATCTGGGAAGACTGCGCAAGCTACCAGCTGCGAAATCTGAGCGTGACGTACTAGGACTACGGAACGTCTACGATCACGTGCAAACAAACATTTGTGGCTTGCGCTCCCTGGGTATTTCAAGTGATACATACGCAACTATGCTGGTTGATATACTTCTGACCAGCTTGCCATCACACATCGTGGTAGAGTACTACCGCATCAAGAGCTTTATGCCACAACTAGCTCCTCCTACTTTCCCCGAACAGACCGCAGCAACTTCCAGTGGTGCGATACGTTGTGAGGCCATGGTGATACATCAAGGAATACCGGAGAAGAGCTGGCCAAGCTGCTACAATTTCTACGGGTGGACATCGAGAGCCGCGAGTGATCCTCACGTGACGAGCGTCCATCAGCGAATCTTTCACCATGGGCTTCCAGACCTCGACAAACTGTCTCGATTCGTTCAACAATGGTGCTGCAAAACTCAAGTCATCTAGACGACGCTTGTTTCTTCTGTTGTAAGGAGGATCATGGTGCCACCACATGTTCTTCCGGGAGCTCCTTAGATGAGAAGAAAAGGCGGCTTGCACAGGATAGCCGATGTTTCCGATGCACGAAAAGAGACCATCGCTCTAAGGATTGTCGCAGCAAGGCTCGATTTACAACGTGCAGCGGGAGACATGCCGTCACCTGGCGGCAACGGCGTTCTCCTGCAGACGTTCAGGGGCTGGATTGTGTCTGACAAGAAATCTGCATACATCCGCGGCATTGTAGATGGTGGAAGCCAGAAAACGTTCATCCGAGTGGATGTGGCCACAAAGTTTCAACTGGACACTATCGGGTACCTCGACCTGAAATTTAACACCTTCGCAGGCACAGAAACAAACATTCCCAGCCAACGATTAAAGGTCGTGCGTCTCCATCTGCGAAGCCAGTACGCAACGGCGAGCCATATATGGAGGCCGTGGTTGTTCCGTTCATATGTAAGGAGCTCGCAGAAACACCGGTCGACCACTCGTTCATACGAACCATCTCAGGCGAGCTCGCGGACGAGTTGATGTTCCCCTCAGTGAAATCAGAAGCTGGTATAAGCCTTCTGATAGGTGCTGACCAGATGTGGCGACTTCTCACAGGAGAGAATCCGACGCGGTGAAATTGCCACCGAGCTAGGTCGCCATTTCAACTGTGCTAGGATGGACCTTCCAAGGGCCGACCTAGCGCGGCGCAGGTGCTATCATGTTCTAGGAATGCGGTTGTGTGTGCTCTCAGCGTTAGGGCAAGTAACGAAGATGATTCCATCGCTTTGCAAAGTTTTGGGAATTAGACAGCCTTGGCATCGTGGACGAGCCAACGACTACACTGCAGGGACCATAAGAACGTAATCGAACACTTCAACGAAAACATCACGATGAAAGGAGGGCGCTATGAAGTCGCTCTCCCTTGGAAGGACACCTCATCAGCCCTGGAAAACAACTATGTTGTAGCCAACAAAAGACTACACAGCCTTATCAGACGACTGAAGCGGGATGGCACCGTTACAGAGTACGACGAAGCAATTAGACGCTATATGGATGATGGGCATGCAGAAAGAGTCGAAGAGGACACACAGAACAGTGGTTCCGTCTACTACATGCCCCATCGAGCAGTGGTTCGAGCGGACTCAGCGACAACGAAGCTTCGAGTCGTCTTCGACGCCTCAGCTCACGGACCAAACACTGGATCCCTCAACGACCACATTGAGACGGGCCCGAAGATTAACACGGAACTCCTGCCAGTGCTGCTCAGGTTCCGAATGCAAAAAGTGGCGGTCACTGCCGACATACAGAAGGCCTTTCTGAAGATAGCCATCGCGAAAGCAGACAGGGATGCCCTTCGCTTCCTATGGTTTTCCAGCGCACCTCGACCGCACGAGCCACTGCCTGTCATAGAGGAATGGCGAATGACAAGGGTACCCTTTGGGACTACTGCGAGCCCATTTCTACTTGCAGCGACCCTACGCCATCACCTGGAATCTGCGAGAGACCAGTGGAAACCCATCGCAGATACTCTACTTCGCTCGTTCTACGTTGATGACATGCTGACAGGGGTGGCAAGCGTGGAAGAAGCCGCGAATCTCGCAAGTGGTGCGAAACGGCTCCTCCAAGAGGCTGGAATAGAGCTTCGCAAATGGAGCACAAACAGTCCTTACCTCCAGCAAGCCTTTGATCAGCAAGAGGGTGGTAATGAGAGAGCGTGCAAGAACACGCCTATTCACTCACACGAAATAACTAAGGTTCTAGGTCTGGTTTGGGACAGAACGGCTGATTCTTTTACTTTCTTGGGTGAGCACTTGCTCAGTATACTCAACTCGAACCGAAATACAAAGCGCTCCGTGCTGCAAGCCTCTGCTCGAATTTTCGATCCCCTTGGATTCCTTGCCCCCTATGTCATTCGGGTGAAGATGCTGTGCCAGCGAATGTGGCAGCGAGGAGTAGGATGGGACGATGAGCTGCCAGATGACCTACGTGACGAATGGACGGCGTGGAGCACCGAATTGAGAGATCTAGGGTTAGTCACAACACCGAGATGTCTCCTGCGGATGGATGGGGAACTGAATTCCTTGCAACTACATGTATTCACCGACGCCAGTCCTAGCGCATACGGGGCTTGTGCATACTTGCGCGCCGTGAACAGCACAGGAGATGTTATCGTGACTTTAATTATCGCTAAAGCCAGAGTGGCTCCTCTCAAGACGCTGTCCCTGCCGCGTCTCGAATTGATGGGAGCACTATTGGGAGCACGACTGAATGTATTCTTGCGAACAAACGTACTTGACACTGGCATCGAAGTATGGCACTGGACGGACTCCATGATAACGCTGGGCTGGATCAGGGGATCTTCGACAGATTGGAAACCATTCGTATGCAACCGGGTAACGGAAATCCAAGCCAAGAGTGATCCCTCCAGCTGGCACCACTGTCCTGGTAGCATGAATCCAGCTGACTTGATGACTAGAGGAAAGACCGTGAGGCAGCTCAGTGTTCATGATGAATGGTGGTTCGGACCAGATAGGCTTAGGCGTAACCTGGTAGACTGGCCTCTTGCAGCGTCTCCAGCCAATGGTCTGCCTAGCGATATCGAAGCGGAAAAACAACACAAATTGAATGTCTTGCTCAACGAGGTAAGTGTGCCTTCCCCGCTTCTGACTTTGGAGAACTTCGGAAGCTACACGAGGAGGCTGCGGGTCACGGCTTGGGTCCTGCGTTTCTTCCAAAATTGTCGACTACCGAGAGGGTCAACGGAACTCTCCTTGTCGGCAGCGGAAATTCGAGACGCAGAGCACTGGTGGATCAGACATGCTCAGAGTGAATGCTTTGACGCTGAGATTCGTGCCCTCCCCCGAAGTGAAGAAATCTCGGCGAGATCAAAGATAAATGATCTACAACCTTTCATTGACGAGGCTGGCGTTATGCGGATCCGTGGCCGACTACAGCAGGCCTTACTTCCGGAGGGTGCTAGGCATCCCATTATTCTACCGAAAGATCATCACCTGAGTAAGCTTGTAGCCGCCTCAGCCCATCAGCGCACCTTGCATGGAGGCGTTCAGGCGACGATGACGGAGTTACGTGAGAGGTTTTGGCTGCTCAGCGCCCGGAGAACGGTAAAGGCGGTGATCAGCCAGTGTAGAGTATGCCGTCGCTTTTCTGCACAGCCAGCCAGTGCACCAGTCGCACCGCTACCGCGGGACAGAGTCCACGAGGGTCACCCCTTCCAAGTCGTAGGAGTCGATTTTGCAGGACCTTTGTTCGTCAAGACCGACGGTGACGACGTAAAGGCGTACATTGCCCTTTTCACTTGCGCAACCACTAGAGCTGTACACCTAGAGCTCGTCTCTTCCGTAGCCACGACACCCTTTCTTCTGGCCCTTCGACGCTTTGTGGCTCGTAGAGGAATACCGAGCACGATTTACAGTGATAATGCCCGTACGTTCAAGAGGGCTGCGAAAGACCTGAGTGCTCTGTGGAAAATAATGCGCAACCCAGTGTTGCAGGATTACTGTAGCTCTCAGCTAATCACGTGGAAGTTCATCGTGGAGAGAGCGGCATGGTGGGGCACTTGGTGGGAACGACTGGTGCGTTCGGTAAAGGTCTGCCTCCGAAAGATACTTGGACGACAGAGCCTATCGTTCGAGGAGCTGACGACTATCTTGGTTGACGTTGAGGCTACAGTAAACTCGCGGCCCTTGACATACCTCCACGCAGATCCTGGCGAGCCAGGAGCCTCTACGCCAGCACAATTGCTCATCGGGAGAAGACTGACCACACTGCCCGAGGTCGAACCGCCCCAGGCGTCGTCTAAGGAAACCCTTTCCCGCCGCTGGAAGTATCGGCAGCGCCTCATGGACCAATTCTGGAAACGTTGGAAGCAAGAATATCTCCAAGAACTTCGCTCAGCACATCTCGCCCGACCCGCTGGCAGCTGCACACCGAAAGTTGGGGACGTGGTTTTGCTGCACGATGACAACACCCCACGTCACCTGTGGAGAACCGTCCGCGTCACCGAGGTCTTTCTCGGTAGAGACGGCCACGTGCGAGCCTGCGCGATCAGGTTGCCCTCGGGTACAAGGACACGAAGGCCCGTGCAGCTGCTCTACCCATTGGAGACCTGGTGATCAAATGAGCGGCTTGCTCATTTGGGGGGGAGGGTGTTGAAAATTAAGGTTTAAACGATCCTTCCTAGCGCGCGGGCATGGGAGCGCTGTAGGAGAAAAGAAAGAAGATGAAGTAAATCGTTCACCAGAGCTGGGTCGTCCTGTTCCTTTCCCCGACGAGCGCCCTCGAGTCGCAACAGAGGGTATACCCCTCCTCATCCTCCTCCTTCTCCTCCTCCCCTCATCCTTCAATCTCCTCCGGAGGGATCACGTGACCTCAGGGGGGAAGGGGGGGGGGGTCACGTTACCTCGGGGGGGGGGGGGGGGTCATGTGACTTCGGGGGGGGGGGGGGGGGCGGGGGGCTCGCGCGGTGCATGTCCCAACATGCACCGCGCGGTTACGCCGACGGCGACGGCGACGGCGACGCCGCTCAAGCCGGAAACGGGCGCCTAAGAGCTGCGCTCTAAAATGAAAGCCGTTTACAACTCCCTGTAACGCCGAATTATAGCGCAGCTCTTGAGGAGGAGGAAGGAAGGGTACTGAGGGGGGGTCATGTGACCTCGGGGGGGAGGGGGGGTCACGTGACCTCGGGGCGTCACGTGACCTCGGGGGGTCACGTGACCTCGGGGGGCGTGACGTGACCTTGGGGGCGTCGCCGGGTTGCATGCAACGCGGGTTGCATGCATCTTGGGCTGAATGCAACCTGGGTTGAACGCAACGCGCGGTTACGCCGACGCCGACGGGTTGCATGCTACGCAGGTTGCATGCAACTTTTGTTGCATGCAACGCGGGGTTACGGCGACGGCGACGGCGACGGCGAGGCCGCTCAAGCCGGAAACGGGCGCCTAAGAGCTGCACTCTAAAAACGCTGCGTGGATGTGTTCGCTAGGTTTGATTTAGACTTCAATATAATTAGGCCACATTTCTATTCACTGTGGGCGTGTAATTTTGTGAGTCCAGTACGACTGTTACTTGGAGAGTCCAAATGTCCGACGCAAGAGTGATAAAAGGAGCAGCACGAGGCCAGAATGACAGCATTATAGACCATATGCAAAGAGAAGCGCCATCTAGTGTATTCATGATCAATGATCAGATTTCCCCCATATTGGGGGGTTTCCCTACCGACGATTTCGCCCGAAAAACAATAGTCCCGGCAACGTGTAAGTCGTAGAACTAAAATATGATCACCTGTTGCAAGTCCAGTACGAACCCTTCAGAGGACGACTTCGAGAAATACCGTTCACTGACCTTGAGGGCCCAGTTCACTGATTGAGTGACGAGTCTTGCGACCTCGTTGCTCACAATTCCTTTTCCTGAATTAGGCGGCCGTCTTTCTTTTCTTCTTTGATCCGAAACTTACCAGCAACCCATTGAGTGTACAAATAAACTGCCCTAATATCGTGAAACCCGAGTTAAATGCAGATGCGCCTCGTCCACAGCTGGAAGATGTGATAAACACCTCAATATGGCGGCTCCTAATGGCATGATGATGATAGCTGGCAAGGATTTCGCATATGGCCTATTAGAATAGGCAAGCGCGGGAGATCAGAGCCGTATATTGGGAGAGTTTGGCCAATTGTCAGAACAAACGCCGCCGCCAGCGCTGAATATTCCCCCCGCGGTTAGAGCGTAAACTTAAAGGGGCCCTCCAACAGTATTTGAGCGTCTACTTTTTTTTTGCGGTTTCTCTACGCTAGTGGTCCCGGAAACCCAGTGGACAACGAAAGAGTTTAAAAATATTAGCGCATCATATTTTAATTTGACAACTCGGAAACACCTCCTCCGACGGTGGCGCCGCGAGGTGCCGAATGCGCGCGCATAACGGCGCTCCCTTTCACTATACGTCACATGCACTGGGTTTCGTGATTGGCGAGAGCCGTCCCAGAAATTTTGAAGCGGAATAAAGTATATCACACGTTAACCGCCATTATTTCTCTAAAAAGTCGTTTTTATAGAGCTAACAAAGTTGCAAATAAAAGTTCAAAAAGGGCGAAAACAACGCCTCGTTACGCCTCGTCGCTCATGCGCGCCTCCCAGCGGCGGAGTACCTCCTACTCGCCGAGGTGGCTCCGGTGGCGGAGTTGCGGGAGACGAGGCTTCCGCGGCTGTCGAAGCGGACTCGTCGCGGCGCTTGCGTGGTGTGCCCTCGTACGGCGTGACGCCCAGCTCCGCACTCCTTTTTAAGAATTCGGCGCTCAAAATCCGATAAGCCCGGTAAATTCATCGATGATGGCAACCCGATTCCAAAGCTACGATGGTTGCAGCGAGGCCTAATGGCCGACCGGGCCGACGGGCTATCAACCAAACTCGCGTCCGATTGGCCAACCGCATTGCTCCAATCGCTAAACTGTTTCATTTTACGTCATGAAGCGCAATGTTTTGCTTATTTAAAGTTGTTTTCTGCAATATTTAATTTGCTAATAACTCACAAAATATTGCGAATTTCTGTAATATTTTTTTTTCCTCTGTGTTCCTGCTTTCATGGAGCTCCGTTTCAGCGCGAACTTCAAACCAGTCAAAAATTGTTGGTGGGCCCCTTTAATATGTGACAACGCGTCGACCAATCAGCAAACCGCGGCGTCACAATATTGGAAACGACATTTAAAGCGTGAAATAGAAGCGTTCAATCTCGCAGCAGCTCGACGACGACGATGACGACGACGTTTAGGGGATGCCACACCGGGCGTCGGTAGTGCCTCATTCTAAGCCCTGGGTCTCAGTACCTCGGAGGCGGAAGCTTTCTGCTTTGACTGGGCTACCCTCTTGGAGCCTGATGCTTCGACCCCAGTGAGCGACAGCACCATCATGCTCCTGGGGCTGCTTTATGCAACCGTGCATCGATTTGAACGGAAGACTGCAGATCCCCTTGGCCCACTGCTGACCCGCCTCAACGAAATGTGGACATCTTCAAATTCTACTGACATACTCCGCAATAGCAACAATCTATCTCGTCGTCATCTTGCATGTATATACTCATCGCATTTCCATGTTCCTTAGACGCGGCACCGCGGGCCTCCATGGTACGGGCTGTTGCCTTTCCGCGGTGCCGCCGCTCTCCAGAGCCAAATAAAGACACTATTATTATTATTATTATTATTATTTTTATTATTATTATTATTATTAAGGCAAACGTCGAAAAGCTGCTTCCACTACTAGCCAAGGAAGATGAACTGCTGTCCCTAAAGCCTGCAATGGCAGAGCTTAAAGTTCAGGGTAACAAACTCCAGGCCTGGGTTGATTTCTGTTCCTCTCAGTATGACACTGTGTTACAAACGGTCAAGGACAACGAAGCAAGAATTGAACAACTTGGTGGCGAGCTTGAGGCTACCAAGGAAGTTGCTGTAGAGCAGTCGAACACCATCCATCAACTGCAGAGCGACTTAAATGGTATGCACACTTTGCTGTGCAAGTCAACTCTAGAAATTAACGGCATACCGTCCAGCCAAATCGAAAATTTGGGTCTCGTTGTCAATAACCTTGCAGAGAGACTTGAACTGCCACACTTGCAGCAAGCTGATGTCAGTGAAATATGTCGCCTGCCCGCTAAGAAGGGTGTCACTGCTCCCATCCTGGTTAGATTCGCGTCCATAGACGTTAAAGATGGATGGCCTGCCGTAGCCGGCTGAGAGCGCTGCCCTCCTCCGACGCTCTCTCCGAGGTCGTCTTTAACGAGCACTTGTCTCGAGTAGGCAGAGAGCTGTTCTGGAAGGCTAGGGTCAAGGGGAAGGCCAATAACTACAAGTTTGTTTGGGTGAAGTATTGAAACATTTACGCTAAGAAAGCCAAAAACATAGACACAATTCGAATCAACTCTGTTCAGGATCCAGAGAAAATATGCTAGACTCTATTCAGGATCCGGATAAAATCTGCTAAGTTATGGCTGTATCTTTCGAAAAGTGTGATAACTTCGCAGAATTTAAAAGGCTCATTGTTACCCCTTTCCGAGCGTTTTCAGAAGTCCACGTTAATATCAGGAGTTTAAGGAAACACTGGGAACTTTTCAAGGTACTGGTTGATGAAGTGTTGTCTCGTATTGATGTGTTCGTGTTGACGGAGTCTAACGTCCCAGAAGAACTAAGGGATCTGTTTCAGCTGTCCGGATATAGTCCCTTTTGCTACTCCCGTCCGTTTTCGTTGGGAGGGGGAATTGTTGTTTATATTAAAAGTGAGTGGTCAGTAACGAGACTAGATGTCACGCTTAGTTATGCAGAATGTATTTGCTTAAAAATAGAGAACACTTCGCATTCAGTTGGTCTCTTTGCCTGCTATAGACCTCCTTCTAGGAGTGTCAGGCAATTTCTTCAAGAGCTCACGGCGGTCCTGACGGAGAGCTGGAGTCAGGGTTTGTTTTTTATCGTAGGGGATATCAACATAGATCTGTTAAAGGATCATAAAACCGAGGTTTGTGACTACCTAAATACTCTAGCTACCGCGGGTCTTGAAAGTACTGTCAGCGCACCTACCACAGAAGAAGTGCTGGCCGGTAGGCTGGTGTCTTTCTGTATCGACCATATCATGCTCAGAACTCTAGACACAATGGTGACATCGGCGGTAATTTCCGAAAAACTGGCTGACCATTACTTTGTCGGGTGCCAACTAGTCTGGCAGGATGTTAAGGCAAGTCCGGTTGCCGATCGACAGACAGTTCAAATCACTGATAACAAGATTTTGGACAGTCTGGTTTCATCCTATGATTGGAGCTCTCTTCTCGAATCAGCCTCGTCTTCGAATGTTTACTTTAAATTCGTGGATGTGCATAACTCTTTTAAAGTTAGAGCTCAGAGAACAGTAACAGTTAACAAGCGAAGAACAGACCGGGTTTGGTTAAGCACAGACATCTTGATCGCAATCATAAATAAGGAAAGGTTATGGGCGCGTTGTAAGCGAGCGCCGAGAAATGTCGTCCTGCGTGCTGAATTCCGTGCGGCTAGAAACAGAGTAAACGCCATGGTTCGCTCTGCTAAGCGAATTCATTTTCATACGCAATTTTCCGAAAACCGTTTCATTATTGCAAAGACTTGGTCACTTGTCAATGAGCTCCGAGGCCACCATGGCCAACGCTCGCTCGATGATGTCTTGCTCAAGAATTTCGGGGACAACAACATAGAGACAGTTCAAAATTTTAGCAATTTCTTCGCTACTTGTTCAGAGCAATCTCTGGTTGACTGCATTCAGGATGTAACCTTGAAAGAGACAGTCAGCGCCCCTGCCTTCCTTTGTGACATAGACGAAGAAGGTTTACGGTCGGCCGTGTTTAGTATTAAGGGGTCTAGATCACCTGGCGTTGACGATATTAGTGTAGGTTTCCTTCAAAGGAATTTTGAATCTTTAAAATGTGTATTTCTTTATATGATCAACGGCTTCATTCAGCAGCGTGAGGTTCCGGAAGTGTTAAAAACGGCTATTGTTAGGCCAGTGCTAAAGGGTGGCAAACCAACTGTAATTGGTAATTACCGCCCCATATCTATTCTGCCTGTAGTAACTTGTAGGACATTTATTAGAAAAGCATCTTGTTTCGATGATGACCAGTTTTTTAGACAAGTACCCAATTGTACCGGAGACGCAATATGGTTTTGTGCCAGGTAGAGGCACGCAATTGTTGTTAGATGACGTTGCCGATTATTTAAACTCCGCTTTTGATGATATGTTTTGCTGCGCTCTTTTCTTGGATGTGTCAAAGGCCTTCGACACCGTGAACCACTCCGTCCTGCTGCGTAAGCTTTTCAAGGCAGGTTTTAGGGGCCCTTTTTTTTATATGTTGTCTAATCTGCTTTCCGGTCGCTCGCAGCGGGTGCGGGTGGGGCATGAGTTGAGCGCCGTGCGCTATCTGAAAGTAGGCCTTCCCCAAGGCTCTGTGTTGTCACCGTTGTTATTTAATATCTACGTCAGCGATCTTCCTTCTGCCATCGAGAGTTGTACCTGCTACCAGTATGCTGACGACACTCTGCTGATATCTCGGCATATCGATTTTGCGAGCGCCCTAGACATTTTACAAGTCAATGCTAATAAAGCAATGGATTGGTACTCTGTGAATCTTTTAAAAGTGAATGTGGCTAAAACAAAATTGATGTGTTTTCGAAATCCGCTGAAACACGGTTTCGTAGACAAGCCGTTTTTCCTTCATGGCATATTGTGCGACCCGTTGTACTTGTGTCCCTGTTAAGTGGGTGGAGACCACTAAGTACATGGGAATTTTCTTTGACCACGACATGTCTTGGAATAATCAGTTGGCATATATATGTAGAGTGTTACGGAAAGTGGCCTGTATGCTTTAAAATATTAGAATCTTTGTTCCTTTTTATGTTCGAAAAATTTTGGTTTATTCCCTGGCATACAGTGTACTTAGGTACGGGGTTACGGTGTTTGCGCACAGTAGTGGACAGTGGCATGCTAAAGTGAACACCCTGTTGAAAAGTGTTTTGAAAAGTGTGGCGTACAATTCAATTTTCACAGACAGCACGAACATTTTCAGTGGCCTTGAGATGCCAAATTTTTCTTCTCTACTCCGACAAACAGTGATACTTCGTTATTTTTGGACGAATCGGTTTAAGATTTTGCACGATCCGTCTCGCACGCTAAGGAAAACAACCCGTTTTAAACGGCCTCGTTGCTTCACGAGGTATGGGATGAGAACCCGTGATTACTATGTTCCGGATATTTTCAATGATCTTCCTGAATGTGTTTTCTCCTTCGACTCTAAAACTAAGGTTAAAAGATGGCTCCATTCTTTTATGGTCGATTCAGTGTAGGTAGTCATGGGTGTGTAGAAGACCAGAGTGTTAGATACGTAGGTTAGGGGTGTGTGTGTGTGTGTTTTTTTTTTCTCCTTTCTTTTCTGTTTTTTTCTTTTTTTTTTTTTTTTCTTTTCTTTTCGGCTTTTGTTAACATGCTGATGGTGAGTTTGAAGGGTTCCAGTCCCACAAGCCATTTAGGCTTTGACTGACCCGATTTTTCACTGTAATGTGGATGTTGCAAATAAATTATTATTATTATTATTATTATTATTATTATTATTATTATTATTATTATTATTATTATTATTTACTCCGATCTGCCGCTCGATGGTACAAGTAAGGTCTTCGCCTTAAAAATAATGTCCACCCTTATGTATCATGCCAGCCGTCCAGAAAATTGCCTTCCTACAGTCCTAAGCGTGTGGCAGATTCCGAATGCCCCCCCCCCCCCTTCTCTCTTTCTCTCGAGCTCGTGTGTCCTTGTGCCCGTGTGGACGTCGCTCGAGCTGATTCGGCCGATTGCACTTCTTTCTTTCATTCTTCTTTCCAATACATGTGAGTTGTGATTGTGCGCTCGTCTGTCGTCCACGTGTTTCCCTGCTCTGTCCCTGTCTTTGTGTGCGCAACTTTAACCACGCCAAAGTGGGGTTTTGGATGGCGCGAGTAATATTCGATAACAACTGTTTTGAAGACGCTGACGCTTCCTCGTCGTCGCGTCGGTATTGGCGGGTCGTGTCGGCCCTTCGTTTCTTCCTTCTTCGCACGGCGCGGCCGATGGAAACATCCGACTTCTCTCACCTCGCACCATGAGAGGAGAGAGGCGTTTTTCCATCTCTGCTGCGACGATAAAAAGAAAAAAAAAATGAAAAAAAAAACTTTGACATCGAAATTTATTTAAGTGTCACCCGTAAAGCTATCGCTTTAAAAAGTCGGCTGCTCGCGGAACATTCCTAAATTTCCACTTCATGTGTGGACCTAAGGTATATGTGGGAGCAACTCAGTAGAACTTTACATTATTTTATCAAGACGCACACGTTATCAAACATCAAAAGCATAGTTTCAACGTTGTGAGAAGCAGTTCCTGCAGCGCATGAATATTGCACAAAACTTCCTTTTTTTCTTGATGTGACTAATAGATTGGCGTGCGCACAGCCGTTTTCAAAAGTTTTTTTTTTTCTTTTTTTTTTTTTTAGTTGAGCAGCCAAAGACACGCAGCACGACGCAGACCGTAAAATACCGTAATAAGAAAAAATAAAAACAAGTGAAATTCGGAAAAAAAAAAAAGAAGGAATCTTTGATCTGAATTTTTAATAAATTTAGTCAAACTGATGCCAGTCAGCACCTGATTCAAAGAGCAGCTTCAAATTGCCCATACACCGAGACATTGCTTCCGAGATCCCGTCTCGACCAACGTTGTTTCCGACGCTCTCGGAGGCCTCCGAGATTTCGAACAAGGAGCTTGCGTGACCTCCTAGATCAAGCGAGATCAACTCTAAACGTACCCACTAGATGGCAGCACCTCCCTGGGTGTGTATTTCCTTTCTGGAGCGAAGTTTCAAACAAGCGTTCCGTTCTCATCGGACACTGATGTTGCCGAAAGTGGACCCTCGTTTAAAGCGGGAGTCTTCTCGGCAGATAATTCGACGTGGCGTCTCAGCTTTTTGCAGGCAAGCGCTAACGTCCAAAGAGAAAGCTTTTATCTTTCAGCCAGGCTTCAATCGGGTAATTTATTCGTAAGAACTTCACAACTACTGCCGGATTAGTGACCGCGATGGGATCTTGTGACCACGGGATGTACTTTGCACGACACGCGTACAAAGCGAGAGAAAGGCAAAAGAAAGATATGTCATCAATTTTATAAACATCGCTAGGTGGCGCAAGTCACCGACAGACTCGAAAAGCGGGCTTAATGTTTGTTTATATGGAAAAAAAAATCTAATTTCAAGTTTTGCCGACAGATGGCAGCACCTACCTGAGCGCACATATGTCTATTTGTTTGTAAATGTAAATGAATGGATAGAGTTTGCCGTTTAATAATTTGGGCGGTATCTTACGCCACCTACCTTGTATGCATAGGAACGAAATACTGATTTTAATGAGCAGCTCCTCCAGAGTACAGACGCGTTTATTTCAACATTTTCATTTCTTTGTATGCGTATTTTCTCGGTACACAGCCCGGGCAAACTGCGATTTTGCATGCATGGGCCTCATCTTGCAGACAGACCAGGACTGCTTGTTATAACGCGGCAGCGCAACTGTAGAGCATCTGTCATTGCAGAGCTGAAATATCATTTGAAACCTTATTCTGGGAAAACCGTTTTATGCACCTGTTACACGGGCACCCTTAACCGTGGTTAGCTCAGCTTTAACTGCAGTTACTTGGCACCACAGTTACCGCACTATACTCTCGGACAGCTATTTCAGAAGAAGTGAAGAGCGCGCGTGCACTGCTTCGATGGGTGCTCACGGCCGTATTCATAAACGAGCCTCGACTCGACACTCCACCTCGACTCACTGGAGTGGAGGAAAGACGCTCGCCTCCACTCGAGGAGCCATCGGGCTTCAGAGACGCGCCTCGGCGTTTCCTCGGCTGAGGAGCTCCTCGAGAAAGCTTCCTCCACTCGAGGAAACTCGAGGAGACGTGACAGGCGTCTGGTTACGAGGTTGTAGTAAAAAGTGAAGTCAAAAACATTATTGTGGTGTGAATTACGAACATATTAGTTCACCTTATTTAAAGGGACACATTTTACTAACATTGAATTGAGAATCTGCAAGATTTCTGCTTCGCAGCGCGCATGTTTTCTGCGTTGTAGCCGGTTTTCGGACAAACAGCCACAAGTGTTCTCCAGTCTGGCAACAGTGGCGGCCGCTATCGGCTGCTATCGGCTTCTCCGTCTCGGGCGGTCCTCTCCGCGTCTCGCCCGTTCTTCGCCGTATCAATTGGTCTCACCGCCTATCTACGTCGCTGTCACCGCCTAGAACGAGCATCTTCTTCACCCTTCCTGGTTCTTCAGAGTCCTACTAGAGTGTCTTGCCCTACAACGATGTCGTTCAAAGAAGGTGACAAGAAGGGGCGAGTGGTTTACACGAAGAAGGGGAGCTGCTTCGTGCTATTACTAACAACTCCCCGAAAGAAGCTAAAGTTGACGCAAAGAAGAGACTGCACGAAGTATAACCGCCAGCCGCATGTCCGCCCACGAGTGTTGGGACAACGGTAAATCCAAGTGGAAGAAAACGGACTCCGAGAAGAAGCGGGGCACCCACGCAACAGGTGTGTAATCAATTTCTATATTCGGGCAGTATAACGCAATGCGTTCGCAAAATCACATGACAGGACCTGTGTACTAAATAACTCTGCAGGGGACTTTGCTGTGGCAACCTGCAGCGCCTGCAGGAGCTAGTCAAGCATGTTACTGTCGAGGCCGCAGGTGGGCAGTGACAGTGAATTGTCGCTATCTTTGTGGTGCTTCTTGTGCAGACAGCAGACAACTTTCTTTCGTTTTCGTGTTATGCTATATCCAAGCGGAAATTACGCAGCGAACATTCCGGTTGTGCCACACCACCCTAGCTTGGGCTCCGGCCCTTTTCTTGAGATTAGAGAGGCAACCTGGCGTATCAATAAAACGCGACGCACGAAACTGAAAATAGTGCACGTTGAAGTTAAGTTAAGTAGGAGTTTAGAGTATGTCAATTAGACCTAGCACCTCATCTACTTGCGTGCTAGTCTTTGAAGAAAAAAAAATCTTGTGCTGGTTTAATTGACTACCAGCTCTCATTTCTTAATTGTAACCTCCTAAGAAATGCCATTATGTGAACATGAGATGTGCTGGAGTCCAGTTGTTGACCGCTGTCTTTTTTCAGGTGTCCATGTTGGTGTACAACCGTTGTCATTTATTTGTGAGGTTAACCAGCACATTGTACCGGCATGATTAAGATGGCATAAATTTAATTTGGGTAGTAGTATACGCTATTGATTTGAAAAATTGTGTGTCCGCAATATGACTGCTGCCGATGATCACATTCAGCTACTCCAGCATTTTCCACACACATCAAGAAACAGCACAGCTATGACATCATCACTTGTTTCGCATTTCATTCTTGCAGTTAAATGTCGAACAACAAATTGTACCGGATAAGTTGCAGTGTGATTTGTTTTTCTTTCTATGTTGTGCCCTGTACATCTCAACTCACGGATGCTGTCACAGGATATTCTTTGGCCTCTCGTTGCAGGAGGGGGCACTGGTGTTGCACCCGCTGACCAATGAGCCTGTCCCTCCAGCTTGTGGGGGCACTAGTGTCCCACATGGCAATGCGGCTGCCATTGGCCAGTGCTCTCAGTGCTGCCAGCCGCCATTCCCGGAGCCACGGTGAACGAGCATGATGACTGACATGATGCCGGGTAAAGCCTTTAGATTGCATTTGCTACGTACACATGAAGGTTAGTAGCTACTAGACCACACAGCTTCTAGTGTTTATTTATAAAAACAATCTTTCTCTGCTCTTCTGTTCATTTATTATTTCGATTTTGGCATACTGCCTCGTAGGAACGCTAAAAACTGTGACAATGAGCAGTGTTTTCATGAATGCGACTTGTGGGTTTCCCCTTTAGGAATACCACGTAGAAACACAGTAAATTTCTTGGGTCTGGAAAATGACATGTTTATTGACAAATATGCCACACGTTTGCCCGAGGGCCAACAAGGTCTGAAATAACAGCGCTGTCTTTTTTGACAGTATCACCATTCGGAATCTGCGCTGTCGCTACTGGCAATATCACAGAAGGTAAAGGGTCAGAACAAGGAAGGAAGGCTCCGTCAAGTAGAGCCTCCCCCAGCGAGAGTTGCTCCTTGGTCGTTGGTTTTGGCAGTTTTGTATATCCTGTATAGACAGTTTGTGTCACTCACTGTGGCGAGGTTCATTGTCGTTTAATTGGGATAAACATATTTGTGGCCAAGCGTACAAAGACAAAAATGCTGCAGTAATGCGACTGTAAACCAGCCACAGCATAAGAGTGGTGCAGAACAGGCCCCCTTGAGGAGACTTTCATGTTTACCAACAGTTGGCATTTAACATTCCTGTAGTGGGGTCGTTGTGACAGTTTCTACCAGTTTTGTCGTGTCCTTATCTTGTTTGTAGCACTCATGGCATCAATGTGTTGTGCTTGCCCAGATTCGCCTGCCTCACTGCCGCTGGATTGGGGCAGCATCATGGAGGTTCCGTTGCTGCGTCACCAACCAGGTCCCCGACTCCTCTACCTCCTCAGCCGGCACGTGTGGCCGTCTGAGTGAGGACGACTGGAGGCCGCACCGATGCTTTGAGCAGATGCTTGCTTCCGAGAAGGAGGCCGTGCGGCTGCCCTCAACAAGGAGGAACAGTGCAAGAAGGAGCTGCACCTGCTGCAGGTGGAGCTACGTCAGTGTCAGGTTGCCTATTAGCAGGCGCAGGCCCAGGTTTTCCATGAGCAGCAGAGTAACAAGCTGGTTCGAGCTTGAGCTGCTGCAGCTCGACAAACTAATCAAGCTGCAACAACTGCTTGTTCTCGGGGCCTAGCCACAACATAGGCTGATTTATTCGATTTGTTTCATCTTCCTTTTTAGTAATTACAATGTTTTACATTTTATTTTGTGTTTATAAGAATGCTTTTTTAAAGTCCGTAACTTGCTTCATTTTATCCCTGACCTGAAGTTGTTGCAAGTATTGACCGTATCTTGTACAGCAACGCCTAGCATTTTTTTTAAACTTGTTTCTTGAATGGCTATTTGTAGTGAACATTTTATGCAAAAGGGCAGTTACGTCAGCTTTAAATGTATTCTCTCAAAGCGGAGGTAGTAACCAAGCATTTTTATTTCTTACTAATTACGTTGTTTGTATGTTTAGACAATGGGAAGCTAGTCAGCCTCAGTGAGCATCTGTTATCTCCACTGTAGACGAGATATTTAGCCAGTGTCGTACCACAGCTATCCTTGGGTCTTTAAATTACATTCAGTAGTGATACACAACCGCATGCCGGTACAATAATCGTCCATATCGATACGGGCAGGGTCTGGGATTGAACTCGAGATTCCTATGTTCAGTTGTGCAAGCTTTCACTCCCCGTGCTCAAAGCTGTAAGGTGTTAATGCAATCGACCACCGATCCCCCTGAAGAAAATATAAGAATCTATGTTTTAATGTGTATAGCCAGGTGTTTCCTAGACATTGGCACTGTTATTTATGCAATGTCTATTTTATTATTGTGTTCTCCATGTGCTATCTCGTTCATTAAATGCTGTCATCACAGAGTTTTGCCATAGTTTTCATTGAGTTCAGACATGTCTCATTTCCTGTCCAGGGGTCTGTGCCTCGCAATCCTCTATGAACTTGCACCGCCTCCTAGAGTAAAGTCAACACCACATTGACGAGGTTTGCCTACTGCCTCTTCATAGTGGAGATGGCACCGTGTCACCGAGCTTTTGGTTGCTCAACAAAGATCCCCAGGTGGTCAAAATTAATCCTGTTCTCCGCTGGGGCGTGCCAGATGTCCATCGTAGGTTTGGCGCGTAAAACCCCCGAATTTGACTTCACTGCCTTTTCACGGCACACTACTACAGTGCTGACGTCGCAATTGGGCCCAAGTTTTCGGCTTACCACGTACTGATACAGTAATTGAACAGCGGTTCCAGCTAAACCCTGGTACGGTGCTCAGATTATTCATGCTCACACTCAGTAATAGTGTGATGCCATCAGTGTGAGTGCATGTACCCTGCATGATTGCATTTTTAGGTACTGTTACGTAGGACACCCTTGACTGCCTAACAACCGGAAGTGTCCTCGCAAGGAATTGCGGCGCTATTACAATATTTATTTTAACCGAAAGTTCTTCATACGGAGTCACAGCTGCAAGATATGATTTCAGACATTCTGAAGTACAAGTTTATTTCAAACAAATGTGCACTGAACAACTTGCTGAAAAGTCTAGAGTGAAACATGGCAAAAATTTGAGTTACTTCAATGTAATTACCTGAAGCTTTTCACTTCCTTTGTATCCTGCTACCCCTCTGCTTTGTGTGATTACAAAGATTGAATTGTTCTCAAGCAAAATGTTTCTGCAAAAAAGAAGGGAAGTTGGTCTTGCTTCTTTTGGAAGATTCACAAAACAGCAACCACCAGCATAGTTTCAAACACTGTCATCCAGCTGGAACCCGAGTAGAAAAAAGACATAGCAACAATCCGTGGCGACCAACTAACTGACAAACCAGCGGATTTTTTTCGGTTCAAACTAGAAAGTGTGTGGCCATAGTATACGGCTGACTTGTTTCTGGCCCGATTGCGTTTCGAGCTTTAACATGGCCAGTGAATTGATTGTTTGGTGACCTAAGCTAAAAAGGACATGTTCTGCATTCAGTGCCTACTGGAAGCACCACGCAACGAGTTGAGCCCGCACCCATGCCCCGTTGAATGTGTCCACGGGGTCTGGAGTCGATGGGAAATGAGACGGCCTTCAGCATCACAGTGGGGGGTGGGACTGGTGGAGCGGGAAGTGGCTCGTTCTGCAGGCGGGCCAAGTTTTGCAGTGCAAGTCCACCAGTGATCATCACAGCTGACCGTTCAGGCTTGTGCTGCAACCACATGTCGAGGCACGGAAAGTGCCTAGGCCCGCTGCACTGAGTTCCTAGTGCGGAAGTGGGCCTTTTGGTACCTACATAAGACAAGAATGAAGAACCAATACACATCCTTTTTTGGTACCTAAATAAGACAAGAATTAAGAACAATACAGCACAATTATTGTTAGAATTAAATATGTGGGACTAGTTTGTGAAGTGGTGTATGTCCGATTAATGCTCAGACTACTGTTCTTGATAGAAAGTGCTGTGTACGATAACACTCTTCGGATGTACACACACAGCTTTTTGTCGTGAGCGGATAATGTCCCTTCGTGCACATTAAACGTCAGAAAGTCTCCTTTAGATGGCTGCAGGCATCAGTCCGGTTCGAGTGAAATGCTGTACAATATGGACTTTTGGTACTAGTTGTATTTTCGGTACACTCTGCTGCTTGCCGAAGGATGTCAATCTGCGAATGGTGTGGTATCGGCGTATGTTTCCTACATTATTGTATATTTCTGTGGACTCGTAAGCCGTGGTCTCATTTAAGCAACAAATGCTAAGAACCTACAAACAACCAACCTCGATGAACAACAAATGTTATTGAGCAGTGGGTGTTCACCGTGCAGTTTTGGTGGACACTACACAACACAGCAGACACAAAACTGTTTAATATGGGACTGTTGTAGTTACCAACTTCACAGAAACTCGTGAATGCCACCAAATGACTGCTTCCTGGTGTATGTAGAAAGTAAACACTTGCTCATCATTTTCAATTTTAATTTAGTTTTATTTAAGTCTTCATATTTGAGAGATCTGATGATCAAAAAAGGTTCATCTGGTATGAGACTGTGGTAACACAACATCGTCTCACCCACGTTCATTAGAAATGTGCTTTGGTCATGATCATTCTTGCAAGGAGGCTGCCCTCGGGCCGCTACTATCATTGTGCTCGGTAAACCCTACCGGGAGTTTGTTTTATTTAACGTATTCTGTGCTCTCACAAGAGCCGGCAACCGTTTAATGACATCATTTTTTCTTCTTCATAAGAACGGGAGCTCGGTCGTGCAAACTGTCGCAGGATACAGATTTGTTTTAAAGTCTTCATTGATATCGTTACGTCAGAGTTTAGACCTACGATATCGCATCTCAGCGTACAGTTTGATTAATTAAGTTTGGCACTACTAACGCAAACAACAGGGGTGAACTTACCTGCGCGTTGATGGAGAAGTATCCATTTCTGTTTCGAGAACACTTCCACGTCGGGACCGCCGGGTCCTCTTATCAATGCACCTAGTCGCCCCTGGAAACTTCATTTCGCAGCAGCCCCGCACGAACGCGTTCAAATCAAGTTCGGTGCGCCGTGCGGGAACTTCACAGAGCGGGTGAAGATGGTCCGTACGAGGAGCCGCGAAACTCGCTCCGCAACCCGGCACACTGTCGGCTGCGGCATGTTCACATGGTTCCCGTAACAACTTGGAACGTCCTGGCACCATAAAAGCTCAAAGCAACGAGGAGCTGCAGCATCGTTGAAGGCGGCAGGCCCTGAATACTCGCGCTCCCGGCAGAGACAGCAGAGTGCTCGCTACGGTCGCCTTCGTGAAGCGGCGCCGCACACAAAATTCGCGGTCACTGAAGCGTTCCAGCGGGTTCAGGCCTTCGCTGGAACACCGTCTCGTCACACGTCTCGATTCGCTGTCGCATGCGTCGTCGTAGAGGATCTTTTCTGCGCTTAAAACGAAGTGCACGAACTCCGCGAACGACTCGCCGGCCGCCATGACACTCCAAACTCAAGTCGAGGAGCGGCTCGAGGAAGCGACAGAGCTACCTTGAGATTCTCGAGGAAAGAGTCGAGTATTTCCTCGAGTCGAGGAGCGTTTCGAGTGGAGGTCGGTTTATGAAGCGCAAAACCGGCCTCGAGTCGAGTTTGAGTCGAGTTCGAGTCGAGGCCCGTTTATGAATTCGGCTGTTAAGATGCTTAAGCGCACGTTCGCCCATAGCTTTGACTGCATAGCCGCAGAATGTGTCCGCAAGTATTGTGCGCTAACTGTGGCTTAGTGTCACTGCAGTTAAGTGCGCCCATGTGACAGACTACAACGCTTTTGACTTGAATCACTCATTGCTTTAGGTTAAGTGGTAATTTGTGCAGAACATTTTATAGCGTTGCTTAAACGCATCTTGATATATTTTTTTACAGGACAGATATTAGCTGCTTTGACATACATCTCAAGTGAATTAAAATAGAAAATCCAAGACATCGATGGTACGCAAACAAAGTTGGAAGCATGTTTCGCTATTCCCGGTGATTTGTGAAGCTTTTATCAAAGGGGCAGACAAGCGGAATAAGCAGAAATGAAGTCTCGATATTTTCACACGGTTGGGAATGATGTACCATGGTGGGCATTTCCTCCATAACTAAACAATGGATCAATAGGCAATCATTTTCCGGTCAAATGGCCCTCTTTCTTTTCTCTTTGTGGTTATTTTTAAATCAAGTAAAAGTTTATTGAGACAACTGTGTAGAAATGTAGTTGTCTGTGGGACCGCCACAAAAGGCATGGGCATGTTTCGAAATTAGTAGCAATGTGGCCTGCTGCAAAGTTGCTGGGGTTCGTGCAGACAGAGCTACCACAATGTTGATCCACTACTACAGTGAGGCTAGGTCATCAGTGTACTTGTTGCTAACTCTGCTGTATATTACTCCAAAGAGAGCAGAGTCGTACCATTTTCGTTAAGTGCAACAACACGGGAAGACATCTTTATTGATTGGACCGCCTTCATCAAGTAAAAACCGCAGAGGATCCAGAGGTTCATGCGCAGCATCAGGAAGGGCGAAACTGTCGAGTTCCATACCGTCGTTGGTAAAAAGAGGCTGCTAACGTGACCGGCTCGGACAGCGCATCACTGCAGAGCTCCCGCAGCAGACAAGAGAAACCTCCGCAGGCAGGAGCGACGCGTTTGAGGGGTAGGCCTATACCTATGCAAAGGTGGGCATTGGCTTTGAAGGCAACAGTCGGACAAGTACGTCTACACCTAGACAGAGATTGGCCTTGCCTTGGAAAGCGACAGTCAGATATGAAAAAAAAACTGGAATGTAAATATGTGTTCCGACGTCATAAGCCGCAATTGCTCTTTGCCAGAGGGCTTGGGAAGGGGAACAAAAATACTGTGCAAATATGCACTGTGCTGTGTTAGCATATCTTTTGTGTAGTTGTGTTTGCCATACGTTTACAACTGTCATTTTGTCCTCTATGCTGTCCTCCATCGAAGAAGGTGATATGTGGCAGTAGCCGATAATAAAGGAGAATGAAGTGTACAGGACACACGCTTGGTGTGGAGGAGCACTACGGAACACAGCCCTGTCTCATCCTTCATAGATATTAGTGATGGGGCAAAACTTTTTCCAAAACGGAGGTTTCGGAAAGTTTGGGAAGAACGGCCAAACCTTGGTGCGTTTCGGATTAGTTTGGATAGTTTCGGTGCGTTGCAATATTATACACCACATTATATAATTAAGTTTTTAAATATAAATATTGTAAACAAACTAATTTTCGCGAGGACCTAGTTTTCACGAATCACCTACAATTCGCAAAGAAATATGTGCCGCAAACAAGTCCTGTAAAATGTAAACACATAGGAATCTATGTATACTGAGATCCCAGCGTGTCACGAATTTTAGAACCCTCGAATTATTCCAAAAATTCAGCTTTTACGTAAATCCCAAAATATTGAGCCCACAAAAAATAAGTAGGTTACAGTAGTTAATTTAACAAAATAGGCTCGTTAAGATCAAATCTGAGATACGGAGAAATAAAATAATGGACAACATGACACAAAATATTTAGATTGTGTGTCGTTAGTCGAGACGGTTTCGAATTAACAACTTTCATAGTCACATTGTCACGTGACCAAAACAAACCGCGCAGGTGGATGAAATCTATGATCACAAATTGCAATGCTCGTTTTCATCGCATCAATTGCTCAACGACGTGCGTGGTGTTCGTGCCAAGCGCCAAGAACGTTGCCGTTTATGTTGACAACAAAGGTGGCAAGTGGAACTCAATTGGTTGAACAACCTTTTAGAGAATGAAGTCCCGCCCCTGACTTTTCATCAAAACACACTTTAGCAAACTTCATTGATACCCGAAGATGTTTATTGCTAGTGCATCACAGTTGGCCACCTTTCACACAGAATGCATTGCTGCACACCACTAGCAGCACGTTTCCAGAGTGGAAAGAAAACCTCCGATTAGTCAACCGCGATTCATGATCGAAACGTTCGGGAGGCCTGCACACTGCACCCAGAGCTCCAACGCTTCGACACGCAAAAGCTACCATAGAGCTTTGCTTTTTGAACTCCTGTCGTCAGTTTGGCCGTAACTTCGAGCACGGATCAAGAATGTGCACTATGGGTCAACGCGCCTGCAAGCCTTGGCATGGGATTCTAGTATCTATGAAGACCCCCACACACACTGCGGGCAACCGGGTATGTATTGCTACAACGCTGAAAATAAACCAAAAACGAATCGAATTTCAGTCTGTATCGAGGTTTAGAGACTTTAAACACTCACGTCCACAAAACGAAAATGAACAATGCCATGTTGGCTAGATTGCGACAAAACTGACAAACCTTCGAAACAACCGAAATTTCATCCGAAGAGTTTCGGAACCTTCCGAGACAGTTCAAAACCGAACCTCCAAAGTTTCACCCCATCACTCAGGTATTGCTACCGTTTCCAATGCCAACACCTCACAATCACTTCTCAGGAGCACCAAGCTTTCAACACTGTGACAAGACAATGAAAGACAGGCTGCTGCTGCTCTAGTCACCAACTCTGACACCTCACAGGAGCACCACACTTTCAATGCTGTGAAAAAGAGTTCAAATGCACACCACTACTGCTATTTTGTCAATGCGGACACTTCACAGGATCGTGCAGCTTTCAACAACGTAAGAAGGCGTTCATTGGCACACTGCTACTGCCAGACCTGGCACCTCACAGTCATTTCACAGGAGCACAAAGTCTTCAACACTGCGAAAAGGGCCTTGTCACAGTGTTCACATCACACCACATTCACAGAACTCTGCTGACCACGGAGATATGGCTTGCCACAGGTCAACCCCCAGCACAGACTTCGAGGACATCTCTTCAGTTGGCATGCACCCTTGGAAACAGCAAGACCTCATCATCATTCACCAGGATCCTGTTCAGATTGAGCCAAGAGCAGAGAGATATGAGACTTCCACATACCCTATCGCGCACTGATCCCAATCCCACGACAGTACAAACATGCAGAGGAATATTTCAGCAGTACCGGAATAGTGTGGTATAAGTGATTCTCTCTTTCGATTTAGAAATTTCCCCCGTGAGGGGGGTGGGCCGATCCCGGAGGCAGTGCAATACCGGGCCAACCCGTGGCATAGGTGAGGTAAACCTCAAGCACTACGCCGCATTCCAAAAATAAGATTAATATCTTGGGTCCAAATAGGACCCGTATCAGATATTAAGCTGATAAGAACAGATTTTATTCATGTTTTTGGGTTTTTCATACAATGATACCACACAGGATGATGGTGTTTACAGGACGTTGTGATCATGCATTCACTCATACATAGCTAAGTTAAAAAAAAAAAGAAGTTACACCATCACCAGCCTTATCTATGTTTACAATGACGAAATACACAAGAAATTAAACAATCACTATACGAAAAAAAAAGGAAATGGGGTCATGCACTACGTTATACAATACTACTTGTCTTCTTATATCTAAACAATACTATAGGCAAAAAAAAAAAAGAAAAAAAAGTGCCTTAATTAACATGCATCTTCTTTCTTCTTCCTGCTTCGTTCCCGGTTCCGGTCATCGCGTGGGTCCTGCGATGTGGGCCGCGTAGATGTCCCTGGAGGCCCGGATGGTGTCGCTGGCGGCCATCTGCTTCATCCTCTTGAGGTAGGACCTGGAACAGAGTTTTTTGAGGAAGCGATCGTTGGCAGGGTCCCAGCTGCCCAGGGCCCCAACAACCACCGCCTCCACTGTAACCCGTTGGTACCGCCGCCGCAGGTGGTCGATCACAGGGGCGGTACTTCTCTTCTTTGGTCCTCCTCGCCTGGACCAGGGCCTCCTTCCGGTTTTCGAAGGGTATGCAGACGTCCACCACCACTGCCTCCTCGCCACGCACCAGCACCAGGTCAGGTCGGAGCTGCGTGTCCCCCACCGCTGCGTTCTCTGAAACGAGAGTGAAGCGGCCTGCACTTGCCTTCTTGACACGCTCAACAACATTGTTGTGGCGCTGGGTGATGGCCTGGGACTGCCGCATGCAGTGGTTGAGGACGTGCGGCAGGGTCTCGCTGGCGAAGCCACAACGCCGGCACCGTTGGTCACTGCCACGCCTCCACGGTTGGGCGCCGTTAAGGGGGAGCAGGTTGAGACGAGCCCTGTGGATAAAACGCCAGTCTGCGAAGCGGGTGTACAAACCCGTCCGGATGAAGTGGGAGCCTGCAGGGTCGGCGGCGACGCACTCCATTACCTTCCCCTGGTTGGGCAGGGCGTGGAGCCTGGCATCTTTCAGCTGGGCTAGCTGGAATCTGAGGGAATGCATCACCTTCGATCGCCCTCGAGGGGTGATTACTTGGCTCCCGACTGTGATGCTTGCTCCCTCCGGTCCCAGCTCCCAGGCTACGTTGAGTCGCCCCGACGCCTTCCTCCCTTCCGTCCAGACGCTTCGCAGCTGCGTTGCGGGCATCCGGAAATCTCCCTCGTTGTGGCCCGACAGGTAGAGCTCCGCGTCGGGCAGGTCGCAGTCTCGCCGCAGCCTCGCCTTCACAATGCCCATCAGGTCGTCCAGAGCCATCCGGGCAACCTCCGGGTCCCGCGAGGTCAGCAGCTTGAACACAGAGTCCACCCGGCAGACGTCGCTCGTCTCTGCCGCGCAGGGGATCCCACAGGCCCCGGCCCTGCTGCTGCCATAGATGTAGTCATTGGATGCTCCAGGTGGCAGGTACAGAGTCCGCTTGATCAGTGGCCGGAGCGCCTCGTCCAGTCTGGCCCACTCAGTCTTGCCGACGGTCCCTGTCCTCATCAGGTGGTGGAGCGCCGGGTAGAGGAACGTCTTGATGGCGTCGAGCCTTTGCCATGGGGCCAGCATGGAGCCTAGGATCCTGGTGCCCAGTTGGATGGTTGCGTCCACATCCGACCCGTCTTGCAGGATGTTGAACCCGACTGGCCTGCCGAGGTAGGCGAAGGCCTCGAAGTCCCTGATGACAGGGATGGGGGTGCCGTTCACAAGGAATTGGCTGCCCCTGAGTCCCACAGGCGAGCAGCCGCTCAAGTGCAGACTGCGGCACTTAGCGGCATTGAGGGATAGGCCCAGCCGCCCAGCTTCCTCCTCGATCAGGTTGATGCTCGCCTGCAGGCTCGCCGGGTCCCGGGCCAAAGGGGTCAGGTCGTCCGCGTAGGCGAGTATGCGGTGGTCCGCAGTTGTGCCCTGCACCTTCCGGATGACGGGGTCCACGACCAGATTGAAAAGCAATCCACTCAATGGACAGCCCTGTCGTATGCCGCAGCGCATTGGGATGGGATCCGTGCAGCCGTCGTTGGTCACAACGCTGCTGCTGCTCTCGTAGTACATGTCCTGGACCAGCTCTGCGAAGGCCTCGCCTGCACCCACTCCGCGCACCGCGTCCACGATGGCATTGTGGGGGACGCAGCCAAACGCATTGCTGAAATCCAGGAACGCTGCGCAGAGATCCCCGCTGGTGGTCCGTGCCTCGTCCATGCGCCTCTGCAGTACGTAGTTGTGCTCGAACACACCATCGTACGGCAGGAATCCCTTCTGCGTCCTGCTCAGGACATCATGCTCCAGCAGCCACGCCTGCAGACGGGCTGCCAGAACTCCCGAGAACAGTTTGCTGGCCGTTCTCAGGAGCGAGATCGGACGCCAACTGGTGATCTCGGCTGGGTCACCCTTCTTGGGGACTAGGATTGTGCGGGACTGCCGCCACGAATCCGGGATGGCCCTGTACTGGAGGCAGATGTTAAATGCCGCTGCGAGGAAACGACAACCGGGATCGACAGCTAACCAATGGTGGTAGGTCAGCCTGTCGTCCCCGGGTGCCGTGTTCTCGCAGCGACGGGCCTTTGACAGTACCTCAGTGTTCTGTCATTGGGTCGAGCGGCAGCTCGTCACCAGCCGGCTCCCGCTCCACGAGGAGGCTCGTGTCCGCCCGGCGGAGCTCCCAAACCCCGCGGAAGTGGGCTTCCACCTCTGCCGATGGTATGGCGCACCGGGGTGACTGGCCATCGGTTATCAGCCGGACGGCCTGTCTCCTGTTCCTCCGGTACAATCGCTGGATAGCTCGGGGATCCTCGGGGTTGATGGGACGCCGGGGGCCATCCTGTTTGGTCTGGTCCGGGAGCTTTACGGTCTTGGCAGCCACCTCTGTTGCCTCCGCCAGAATCGTCTGGAATCTAGACCAGGATTCCGGGGTCTCTGGTAGCGACTGCAGGTGGAGAACTGCAGTTAGGTGGACCGCCAGTGGGTAGTCGTCTTCTCCTGGGTCGGGGTCTGCTGATGCCGCTGGTCGCGAGGTGACGTCAGGCGGACATGCAGTGGCACTGTGCTCTGTGTGGTCCTGGTCAGTGGTGACTTGGGTTGCGTAGCTGCTCTCTGGCTGGGCTCTCGATGCGTCTAGCGGTGGCAGCTCCCGCTCAGGCTCGTCAGTTGTGGGGTTGGCGGTGTCAGCCAACGCTGCCAGAAAAAGGTAATCTCATCAGTTGTGGAGTTGGCGGCATCGCCAACGCTGCCTGAAAGAGTAATCTCGTCAATTATGGGGTTGGCCGAGTCACCAACGCTGTCCTGAAAGAGCAATGTTAGAACCACCCTCGTCTGGTGCTGGTTCTGCCGTGGGGAAGGACGCCTCGAGCTCCCCTGGGGCGGGGATCCCGTGGTGGCTCTGCGCTCACTATGTCGCCCGGCAGCTCTACTGGGTCGGGCTCTCGTGACGGCTCCGGGCGAGTCGTGCTGCTCGTTCGTGTCCCTGGTGTGCTCGTGCCGGCAGCGGGGAGAGCGCTCACCCGTGCCATCCTAGCCGTGTCTCGGCAGTGGCGCTTCTTGTGATTGTCGAGGCCCTTTCGTGAGGGAAAAGCCTCCTCACATTCGTCGCACCTGTGACGCTGGGCCGCCGCCAGCGGCTGCTGTGAGCGGACGGCACCTGCGATGCACCTGTGCGACGTGGGCCTCGTTCCCAGTGCCCTTCTGCAGATGGAGCACACATTCTGTGTGGCCTTGATCATTATTCGGTGCTCCTGCTCTAGGTGTCTCTGCAGCGACTGGCGCTGTGACGTCCAAGACGTCGAGGAGTATGCAGCTTTGCAGCTGCCCTCCGTGCAGAAGAAGGCCTTCGGCACTGGGAACCGCACAACCAGCATATCGCCCTCTCTTGTGGGTTGGTCCGGGCGGCTGGGGGCCCCCTGGGACGTGGGCTCCGTTTCCGCCAGCTGCGGGCTGTCCTGGGCACCGGGGAGGCTACAGGCAGACATCGTGAGCTCTGTGGCGGAAGTTGGACGTTCCGCTCTGCAGGCTGGTGTCTCATACGAAACAACCGGTGTTGCCGTAGACTCGGCACGCCAGGAATCATCTTCATGGCGCGCCGAGTCCCCCGTGTCCACCATCCTGGACTCGTTGTGGCTCGTGAGAACCAGGGTGCACCCACCCTGTGTCATGGAGGAGGAGCTCTGGCACTCACCTTGGTCCTCAAAAGAAGGACTTAGGGGGCCTAGGCTCCCTCCGGGGTACCGGTTGTCCCCGCTCCTCAAAAGAAGAAGTCAGGTAACCGGTCGCCCCACTTGGACCGTGGTCCAAGACAGATGAGCAGCCCTGGGGGGGATGCATCATCTAGGGTGGCACCTAGGGCGACAAGACCAGCATGCTCGCCCTTGTGCGTGCCAGGAAGGTTTGCCACGGGGAGCCAGAAGTCAGGACAGCCGCAGCAGGAGGGCAGGCCAGGGGGCTGTGTGAAGCCGAGTAGTTCAAAGGCCGTGTGGCAGCCGGCAGGCACCAGGCGGCAGGTCCCTGGATGCCAGGCCACCCCGAGGCCAGCAGGCAGCAAGACCGAGGTCAGAGGCAGCTGGACCGAGGTCAGCAGGCAGCAAGACCGAGGTCAGCAGGCAGCGGCACCGAGGTCAGCAGGCAGCGGCACCGAGGTCAGCAGGCAGCGGGACCGAGGTCAGCAGGCAGCGGGACCGAGGTACGAAGTTACGATCTTCCGCAACGCACTACACTTTGATCTCTAATATCTTGGGTCCAAATAGGACCCGTATCAGATATTAAGCTGATAAGAACAGATACTACACTTTGATCTTAGCCAAAAGGCCGAGAAGCGATACCCTCAATTGTCTTTAAATTTTAAGTCTTTCGGGGCTTGAACCCCAAGAACACACACCACCCCGCCAAGAGGTAAACAAACGCGCGTGGCTTTCCAGTGCCAAAGTGGACACCGGTACGCTTTTCCGAGGTTACGTCGAATCAAGTACAACTCTCCGATGGTATATAATCTCGAAACGTCTCAATTAAAGCGGAATTAATTAAAATAAGCCCTCTAGACACGACGTCGACGTCGTACGAGAGACCTTATTGCCACCTCTCGACTCGCCAACAAACTCAAAAGGTGTACCGCAAATCGCAGGAAACCTACATAAAACTGCGAGCAAAACAATTGACTCCGTAAGTGTGACGTCATGGGTCCAAACAAACCGTTGCTAGGGTCGTTGTTATGGACGAATACATATGGCTCGGTTTCGCTACGAAAACCCAACCGTTCAAAAATCAGGAGTAGGATTTAAACTTCTAAAAACCACAAATGTAGAAAGCTTGAATGTCATATATGTTTCGACAGAAGTGTGCCGGTAATCGCTCGTTTCTGAAATATTCACGACTGCAACTTCCGGTCCTCAAGATGCCTGCAGCAGACGACAAATGCAAGAAGTATGCCGTCTGCCGCACGCCGGCCGGTCAAACCGGGGCCGTCGTTTGAATCGTGTGAATAAAGACGATATTCTGACATCGCATTTGTTTGAAATATGAGTATCAGACATATATAAGAATTCATAGTGGGGTGCGATGCAAAATATGGTTTATCGAAAGTCCGGGCGTCGATCGAGATGATCGTCTGCTAAAAGATCGCATTGCACGGTGCACCCGTGAGAGAAGCACTTCAGGCGATCGGTAGAGATCCCAAATTTTGTTTGCGGACTCGCGCTATGCGAGGGTGCTTCGTATACCTGGTTGTAACCATCGCGTGGTGAAAGACCCTTGCAGTTTCTTCAGATTTCCGCAAGACCCCAAAGCGCGAAAGAACTGGATAAAAAACATAAGTTGAGTTCATTACAGATTGAACTCGCATCGCGGGTTCGATGGAGATCTTCCCCAAAAGAGCACATCCACGGAATTTTATGTATACCAAGGGGAAAAAAAAAATACTGCGAAATTGCGATAGACATGCAATTCTTTAATAACCTGACAACCACAATAATAATAATAACAAACGACTTACCTCGACGGCGTACGATTTGTTTCTTATGATGGCCTGCACTACGCCGGTAATGCACTTCAGGTCGCTGCATGACGTGGTTTGATTTTACTGCATTTTCACCCCTCGTAACTAAGCTGGGTTTTTCACAGAAAAAAAAAAAAAAAAACGCACATTGCGGAGGCCTTTACGGCCATGGTGATGCACTTGTTTTTGTCGCTCGTTTACCGACACAATTCGATGAAGACGCCCGCTGCAACAGAGGCCAGCAAATCTATCGTGTCGTCTGCTACCAAAGCAAAGCGGAGTGTAGTCTTCAGAAATGGCTTTCATCGTTGCGATACGACACTGAGACGACAAGAACATCTTCATAATTCGATATCAAGAAGTTAGGTTGCTTACAAAAAATTATTTACTTACTTGTAAGCATAAATCTAGCGTCATGTGGAGTCTCCATGCATTAGTCCATAGCAACGTCCCTAGCAACGGTTTGTTTGGACCCAGACGCCTTGTTGTGACGTCATCACTTACGGGGTCAATTCGGAATAACATATAAGGCACAATAAAAATCAAACGCAACATGTATTCGCACAGGTTCAAAATCCGGATGTCTCAAAGTGCTTCCGGCGAAACGTCGTCTGCTATCACAAATGGCAGACGATCACGTTCGTCCACAAACCACAACAAACCGAGAGCACGACTGCCAAATACTAGTACTTGAGAAAAGATCTAGTAAGATACATCAATGGGAAAACACACAAATATTTAGTCGAGTGAGGATCCCGCAGTTGATGGAAAGCTTCTGCCCCAAAAAAGGCAGACACCCAACGTTCAAGTCACGGTTCATATCATTTTATAATGCGAACTTTTGGGGGCAAACATCGTTCGACCTTTTTCGTGCAGTAGACATATGGCGAGATATGTGCACCTGATTTGAGAGCGTCGATACCGCAACCGAGAAACCAGTGAAATCTTCGAGCTTGATCGAGAAAAACACTCGTGAATGCTCGTGAAGTCGACGCCTTGACGACGCGGACCCAGCCAGCCAGCCCACTCAGTGAACCAGCCTATTGAAGACAGTTATGAGTGGTTTGCACGAGATGGCGCCAGCGTCGTTGCGGCGATTTAGTTCGCCACTCATTCACTAGATGGCCCTAGTCCCCCGTTCGGTCGCTCGGTCTCATTTTAAAGGGCGGGTAAATCGCTTTAAACGCACAAAACATAATGATCGCGAGCAGAAAAACACACCTACGTTTCAGCCTAAACGTCATTGAAACCTCAAGGAAACACGCAGTCTAGCCGACGAAGGACTTCCCAACGAAGGAAGCGACCGTTCTCGAATACGAGCGAGCGCACAAATAACGCCAGTTCGGCACGGCACCAAAACCACGCTAAAAACTCCCGACATTTTGTAGAATCGTGCACGAGACAAGTAAAACGCTCGCATTCTGACCTTTCCAGGTGCATGAAAGAACGAAGCGGCACGGCAACAAGAACAAACGATTGTCATTAGGCCTACCTGTCATCGTCACCCCCATCAACCACAGACAATAAGGTCATTAAAGGTTCCAGCCGCACTTTTAAACATGAACCACAACTCTATGTGAACCACCGACAGCCGCTAACGTGTAGTACACACCACTCGGTTTGCGGCATTTAAACCATATGACACGCATAAAAAAGCCGTACCGAAATATGGGTACTCACACCGTGGTTCCGCGACGCAGCAAGCCTGACGAAGAGACAAAAATTAAAAGATATGACGATTAAAAAATTCGCGAGGAGGCGTCTGGAAACGAACGAACAGGAAAGAAAGAAAAGGGAAAGGAAAAGGGCAGTTCCGTGTCGTCCCGCGTTCTTGTCGGACCATAAG
This sequence comes from Ixodes persulcatus, assembly GCA_013358835.2. NCBI lineage: Eukaryota > Metazoa > Arthropoda > Arachnida > Ixodida > Ixodidae > Ixodes > Ixodes persulcatus. Next base: position 84,147 of record JABSTQ010011511.1, read on the forward strand.
CTTGGCCTTGGAATGGAGGGCAGGCTTGTGTGTCCAAGGGGAGAATGAGGGTGACACAGCAACAAATAAACGCTAAAAGCTCGTTTTTTTTTTTTTTTTTTTTCTTGGTCCCAGGCAAGTCTACGCTTAGGCGCAGTATTTGCAAGAGACCCTTGCTTTGCACACGCCCGCTTGCTTGTGCTTTTCCCGGGGGAGCCGAGGGGATTTGTTCCCCTGCGTGACGATTCGCTTGGGTTTGGATTATCTTTTCGTGTTCCAGGCTAAACGTCAATGGAACTTAAAGAAACACGCGGTCTAGCCGAGGAAGGGCTTGCAAACGAAGGAAGCGACGGATTCCGAACACGAGCGCGCGTACAAAGAACGCCATTTCAACATTACACCAAAACCACGATAAAATACATAAACAAATACCCTGACGCGCGATACAACAAAAACGATCGCATTCTAACGTTACCGGGTGCACGAAACTACGGGTGACGGACCGGCATGCCAACAAGAACAAACAGCGTCATTAGGCCTACCTGCCATCATCACCCCCATCAGCAACAGAGACGATAAAGTCATTAAAGAGCCCAGCCGCATCTTTGAACATGAACCAGGAACAGCCGCGACATTATACACACCACTCGGTTCGCGACATTTAAACCATGTCACACGCATAACAGCCGTAACGAAATATGGGTACTCACACGGGGTTAGGCGACACAGCAAACCTGACGAAGAGAGACAAATGAAGAAGATGACGATTAAAACTTAAAATTCCGCAAGGAGGCGTCCGGAACGAACGAACAAAAAAGAAAGAAAAGCGCCAGCACGTGGGCAAGGGGGTTAAAATACAAGAGAAGCTAAAGCAGAGAGCAGTTCCTGTCTCGCTGACGTTTTTTTGTTTCGTTCTTTTCTTTTTTGTTGGTTAGTTCGTTCCAGGCGTCCAAACAAACCCACGTTCTTAAAAAAAAAAAAAAAAAAAAAAAAAAGCTATGCTATGCTTACACCAATTTGCTTGTTCTTGCGCGGGGAAAGGGTATTGTTCGGTTCGTTCCGCTGTGGGGGGGGAGCCTTCAAGTGCGCGCACATGAAGGCGGCTTGGCTTATCTTTTCATCCGGCCTTGGAGCGCGCTACGGCTACGGGCGTTCGGGACAGCGGGACGGACTGCTTGCGCGTGCGTGTGTATGGATGCGTGCGCCACCAGGTGGGCAAGGGGTTGGTGCAAGAGAAGCTAACGGAGAGGGCAGTTCCTGTCTCGCTGACAACGTTTTTTTATGTCGTTTTTGTTGTTGTTTTTTGTTTGGTTTAGGCGTTTGGGCAAATCCACGCTCTTACAAAAAAAAAAGAAAATGCTATGCCTATGCTATGCCATACGCCCACTCGTTTGTCCTTGCACGGAGAAAGGGTATTGTTCCGCTGTGTGGGGGGCCAACACCGGGGGACTTGGCTGCTTGGCGTACCTTTTCATCCGGCCTTGGGAGCGTGCTACGGGCGTTCGGGACTGCGGGACGGACTGCTTGCGCGTGCGTGTGTATGTACGCGTGCGTGCGTGTGCGAGCGTGTTTGTGAACGTGTGTATGTGCGTGATGCTAAGAGGTTGCTCTGTCACTGCGCGTGCGCGCGCGCTGGCCTGGTTCGCCCAAAGGTTTCGTCGTGTTTTTGCCGGGGGCGAGGCGGGCGAGGGTTCGTCCTTTCCTGTGAAGAGGGGCGCGGGGTTTCGTTCGGGGACAGTCGCTCTGCCATATCGGCGGACTGTACGGCGTCACAGTGGGAATTTGATTGCGGGCGCATATGTGGTAGCAAAAGAAGGAAATCCTGATAAGTGATAACACACGAACGACGCGAACACTTTACCTTTGATAATTTTGTCCCCTGGATTCTTCGTTCCCCCGGTACACTCTAAAAAAAAAAAAAAAAAAAAAGCCCGTGCGTCTACTTTCCCGCACAACACTCGAAGAGCCATTCACCGCAATTTACGGAGACAGCTCAGCGAATGACGATGCCGAAACATATGTTTAGACCAAAAAACGCAGTCTGAGTTTAGTCCAAAAACGCGGCATCGTCATTCGCTGAGCCGCCTCCGTAAGTTGCGATGATTGGCTCTCCGAGAGTTGTACGGGAAAGTAGACGCACGGGCTTTTTTTAGAGTGCAGGACTCAACCAGCTGTTTTGGTTCGCCTGCTTAGGTTTTTGTTTCTAGTTATTCCGAGAGATAATTTTTACTACGATTACTGTAACCCGATACTGGGGAAGGAGAGAAAAAAAAATGTTGACAGTATTATAGAAAAATAAACAGGAACAGACAACGTCTCACTTCCCCAAAGAGGGGAGTGAAAAGATATGGCCTGTCGTCCTGTCTTCTTCGCGTGTGATCACTTATATCTTGTAACCGATGACTTCGGCCCAGGAGGCGGCATGTTAGATGGAACGTAATTTGGCCGAACGCGAATAGGCCGCCTGCGTTGCCCGTGAGACGCTGCAAAAAGCGACTTGTTTACAGCTGATGGGTAGTAGTAGCAGTTCGACGACGGAGCCATAGAGTGCCCGGTCGCAGCATTTGGATCGCGACGATGCACTACATGTTTACGGAAAGTTTGTTTTTCCCTAAACAATTCCTCGTAAAATTCGACAAGTTTGCGCTCGATATCTTCTTGTTGAGTAAACCGCCGATTTTCTCTTTCGGACGGCCGTGATTTTATTCGTCTTTGGTCGCTCGCGCTCTTTTTTTTTTTTTTTGAACTTTTCGTCTGTTCTTCGTCTCGTTCCAAAGTTTGCACTCTGCAGCGGATCATTGCGCCTTTATATTCTTCTTCTTATTTGGCCAATAGCAGGCTTTTGCATTTCTTTATGTCATCGCCAAACAAACCCGGTGTCTGGTTTTCAGCACGAATAAGCGTCTTGAAGGCCCTCGTTAAAAGTTTATTGTCTGCCATCTTTCTATTCGCCTTTTCCTGTCCCATTGAAATAAGCTTCATTTTAATTTCTGCTTTCAGCAGCTCCCAGTTCGCCGCGTTCTTCTCCTGTCTTTTGGCTAGCTCTTTCACGACGTCATCCTCGAGCAGAGATTCGTTAAGTTTCCACGATTGCCAACATGAGTCATGTTTCGCTGGTTCCTTCCTTCCAAACCGCACTTCGACTAGTGCGGAGAAGGCGACAGGTTCCGCGCGCGATAAAAGGTGACAGATCACGCCAACTCACTCGACGCATAGACACGATCTAAACGCGAGTGACATTCCCCTTGCCAGTATGCGTTGCCGGGCTCCGAAGCATTCGCCGCAGCAGTTACATCTTGCAAGTCATACTCCCTGAGAAAGAATTCCTAAGTGGCCCAAGGCTCGAATCATGTGCCAAACCACGCGAGCAGTCTTTGGCGTTTGGAATGCGTAGTGCAAGTTTGTCTGCCTCTTGCGCAGGAGTTGCGGTGACGTCAGAGCGATACTGAGCTCTGATTGGATTTAATATTAGGGATAGTGGGTAGACCTCAATGCTAGATGCCTTGAGGTCTACTTACTATTTGTTTTCAATCAACCAATAAGAGCTCGGCGTTATGACATCATCGCAAGTCCTGTGCAAGAAGCAGACGAACTTGCGCTACGCATACAATTAAAATTCCCGCCGACTATCACTTTTGCCGAGGTGTTTCAGTTATGTATTGCTCTAAGTTTTCAAAGAATGTTTTTCTTTCCACGGCTTCATTGGGAGCCTGCACTGATTCAATACTTTGCGGACAAGAATTTCCGTGCCAGAGCTCAAAAGGAAGGATACGAGGGCGGCTCGGCAGAACAGATGGACTGGCAACAAGCACACCATTGGCAGGTGTCGTGTGACGTCAACTCTGATGAGGACCAACGTCAAAGAAAAGCGGCGGAGGTGAGGAGCAAAGCCGTGGTGTTTGCCTGGTGGTGTCCAGACAAAAAACGGACTGCCGGACTTCACCTTCCGCTTCATATGGCGGAGAAGTGTTGCCTCACGCGTTCTGGAGTATAATAATAATAATAATAATAATTTTTATTTGCACGAGAAAGTTTGCCCACTCAGCGGCGTGCAAGGTTAGACAGAAAGGTTAGTACCCTTACGCATGTGCGCCTGCTAGCCCGCCGCTGAGTAGGTGTAAACATAAACAAACAGTGGTCTAAGTACAAAATAAGAATAACACGTATACACGTATGAAAACAACGCTGCTTGGACACACCTTCATGGATCAGCTCTTGACTTTAGAATCCTTCTACTCCTTGGTCCGGTTTCCTGCCCGCAGTCGTCCCCTGTTCCTGGCCTGGATTGGCCCCTACCTACGCATCGGCCTGGAGAACTCCTCAATCTCAAGATGGATTATAAGACGAAATGTGACGACAGCAAGGGCAAGGGCGCGGTCCCGCAATTCATGCCCATAAAGAGCAGCAGAACCGGTATGCTAAAAGCAGCTCCCACGTTACCTTGTATACTCCAGGGCTTCAAGAGAAGAAAATGCAATAAAAATATACAGATTGAGCATTTTATCCCACTTTGTAAATGTATTGTTCAGCCGTAAATGGTAACACAACACCTTACGTTTTTTTTTTTATTTGTTATATTTAGAACCCAGTTCTATAAGAATTAACGGTTCTTTGCGGCTGTGGGACATCTACCAGCTTAAAGCGTGAGGAGTAGGAACGCTCTCAGCCACTGCAAAAAATCACCACACCTCTCGTTCTAGCCACCATAGTACCGAGCCCTTCGAGTCCACCAATTCGTGCGAACAGGGGCTCTTGTGAGCCGAAAGTAAAAGAAAAAATAGCATGCATCTTGCCCACGATGTAAGATATATCATATATATGTGTGTACAGCGCGCGCGTCGTAGATGTCAGATAAAGTCCTCTCCTCACCTTGGCTGCAGGCGGCGGCCACTAGACAACTCAGACAGCTTCGTCATTGACGTGTGTACAAACAATACCCTACGGGGACAGTTTCACCTCACATTCTCACTGTAATCCCTACAAAACCAAAACAAAAGTGCACACTCAACTCTACTTTCGATGGCTAAATGAACACATTAATGCATGAGTACCCAAAGAGCACACAACCAATAAGTAACAGTTATATGCAAAGGTTGTGCTCTGTGGCCGACCGAATAGCTTCGGACGATGCAGCTTGTGCTGTCGAGGCATCTGCTGACAAATGCGTAACGCGCCTGCGCAGCGCGCTTCTTGGTAACCGTCCCTCCGTGCCGTCTCCCGCGTCCCAGCCGCCGTCGTCGTCTCACCATTTGTGATTATTGTTTCTCAGAGTTTCCTTCACGGTATAGTGCGCAGATTGATACCACAAGTGTGCAGACGTCGTCGAATGTCGTAGACACCAGAACGTGGTGAAGAGTGCGGTGCAGACGGCACTTGAGCCTGGCACACGCCCGCCCCAACGGTGGCCCGCCAGCCCGCCTCAATCCTGCCCGTCGTTACGTAGAGGATCATGTGACATCTCGTACGACGTAATAGCCATGCTTTCGGCGGCCCGAGGCCAATGTTTCCAGACGGAGCCGAAGTTTCGGTTTCTGCTCGTGTCTACAGCACACTCTTGCGACCTCTTAAAGACCGACCTACGAAGCCATTTTCCGCAAGGTAGGAAAATGCCCCTCGCGCCCCTCCTCTTTTCCACCTCTCCTAAAAGTCACGTGACGGCAGGGGCTTCTTTTGTGTCGGCTTTTCCCGTAGGGATAATCCTCAAAAAGCACAAAATGAGCGGCTAGATGCGAGCGCCACAACGACCTTGAGACTTTCCAGGTGTCTTCCCTCGTTGACTCGGGCACGCTCAATCTGTGAGACTCAGCGCGACCGAACGCTTTTTTCCATGAGCTGCAGGCCCGAGGCGCCGCTCGGTCGGTGGAGCTCGAGGGGCCGCGGTATGCTGGAGTTGTTCCAGCAGCCGCCCTCTGGCATCGCGCGGCTGCTGGAACCATTCCCGTGTCTGCACAAGGATTGGCTTGCGCAATAAAGGGTTCAGGTCGTCGATAATACATTTCTTTCCGAAACATATAAATCAAGTGGCTTTCCCATATCTCCTCATTACTGTTCGAAACATATATCCCCTCTCATAGGTTGTTCATTACCATTTTGCACTATATTGCGTATTTATTCTTCCTTATCTCTGCTTGATGACTGTTTTATAACTTGATAAAGGCATTAAAATATTGGCACGGGCTCGCGCGATCAACGCTGTACCGGATTTATCCAATATTGTAAAGATTGGCGTCAGGAGGGTGGAAGAAGCAAACCGAAATTCTGACTTCTAATGAAGACGGCGCAGTCGTAAGATAGGTCTTTGCTTCATCCGCCTACACAGCGCCCCATCGTTTGCACTATCACAACTTCTCAGTAACCTAGCTGAGTACCACAGTTTACTCATAGTTGCTATAGATGTGGCCCCACAGGCTTTCCCGTTATGAGCGAGTCGACTTTTTAATGACCGGCGACTCTCCTGAGTGAGAATAAATATTATCACCTTCCCACAAGAATCACCCCTTTCTTTCCCTCCCACCTCCCTTTTCTGAGTTGGGGAGATACCATGCGACTCCATGAATCAGCCTGCAGACTGCGCTTTTTGGCTACTCATTCTCAACACATTCGAACGTGGAAGTAAACACATTGCATAAACGACGCCCAGTTTATTTCCAACCTAACTAATGTGGCTCTACTGTTGGGACCCAATCAATTTCATCATCAATCAATATTTGTTATGATTTCATGGTGAAAGTGTGTTCGTCGTGATGCCACAGAAGTGATCGATTCAAAGGGACCTCGTATTTGTTTTGCGGAAATACTCGTTCCTGTGACGCTCCAGTGCGTAAGGTCAAAGCACCCGAGGCAGTGCGTAATACTTTACAACTGTCGTTGACGATGAAATATTTGTGGGGAGTGCGTAAAATTGTTTACACCATATTGTAGCACCCTAAACAAAAGCATACCTAAACACAACAAAATATCGCAATTGCAAAAAAAAAAAAAATCAGCCTGCGGAATTTGTTGCTTTCTCCCTCTCTCTCTCTCTCTCTCTTTTTCCCCCGCGCCACTAAAAAAATAGCGGCCGAGCGACGAATATTTAACAAAGCCTCGCTTCTTGGAGAAAGGACTCCAGGGTATACACGAACTCATCTCTGTTACGTCATGGCGCGGTGGTGGCGCGTCGGGCGCACTTCCGGTCTTGGGCTGTGGGCGGAAGTCCCCATGTGAGACGTGTATTCCTGCGTTGTTTTGAAAGGAACCTGACAAAAACTGCCTTCTCGTCAAAACGCCGCGACTTGGGCTGTACCAAAAGAGTCGAGAAAGGTTTGAAGAGCAGTTTTCATGTGCTCGGTTCGTCCGAGAACGAGGATATGTGCCGTGAAAAGGGAAAACCAGACGCCGTCGGGCCACGATTGCTTGGGCGGGAAGCACTTTGGGTTGAATTCACGGATACTTGTGGTCATCAGATTTATTTGTTTTGTTCCAACATGAACGCCGGAATACCGTCAAGTTGTACGGACCACCTGCGGACTACGTTCAGTGCGTCTTCAAGTTCGAACGGCCGCTTGATTGTTCGAACTGCCGTCTGCTCTTTCAAACGCTTCTGCTGTCGTCTGCTCTTTTAGACTACATCAGCCCGTAGACCAAATGTTGGCCCGGTACTTGCGATAAAGAGTAAGTGCAGGCCTCAAAAGACTTAAGTTTGAAGGCTGGTACGCAGGCTCGATGTAAACAGTTGATACAAGGAGATGTAGATCACTGTTACCAGTGGCCATCACCGACTTGTTATGCCTGCTGATTCACTTGGTCGGATTCTGCTTGCGATTTTCAGTATCGACGTCGACCATCTCAACTACGGTTTACTCTTTTGCAGCCCGAGCGCCATAGCGACTGAAAAATGCGAGCGAAATCTCATCATGCGAATCAGGCTTTAGCGTACATTCTGCGGCGTCCACGCGGAATGAATCGCCGAACGTCACATTTTTCACGCGAAGTTATGCGGTGTAACGAGCTTCGGTAATTTCGCTGAGGCCGCTCAAGCAATCAGACATTGCCAGGAAGACGTAGAATCAACAATTCGAACGCGAAAATGGGCAGGGGGGCTCACACCGACGCCGACAACATCGCATTCCAGTGCTTTGTTTATGGGCGACGGCGAGCTTCTTGCCCAGACTCCATCGCACATGCGCCGCGCCGGCGGCATCCGCTAGGGGGGCTCCGGTTCGTTTGTAAACATGAGTTGGTGTATGGACCTTTTTCACAAGGGCGCCGCCATCTTGAATTATCGTCACTCCCAGTATGGGCGAAAACATTGTTTCGCCGCCGCCACGCCAATAGACGGCATTTACGAAATAAGCGTAACCGTCACACATTCTCATTTTGCCTCCTTTCTATTTTTTTAACTATTTTCAGGTTGAAACGTTTTATTATTTTTTGCCGCCCATACCGGGTACGCCTATTAGATGACTGGGGACGAGAGTACACGAAAATGGTGTATAGCGTAGTGAATCTGTCGGGGAGTTTGTAGAAATTGTAGGCGACCATTGAATCTTGCCTTCTGCACAAATCATGCCCGGGGTATTTCCATTTTCCTTCCACGTGATTAGAAGGCAAGACGCTGGGGGAATTCATGTGCATGAACATGCTGCTTCTAAGAGAAAGTACGAGATTTATAGTGCATGTCAATTTAGATGTAAATATTTTATCACTGTGCACAAACATTCGCGGCTTGGAGGATGACGTGGAAGCATGGTGGAAAGCAGCTTGTTGGAAATAGAAGTCACTATTGCATTGCACTGGTGTGAAAAAGTTTTACTTATTTTTGTCTTATTTCTGTGCGAAAATAAAAACAGTGTTTAGAAATTGAACACTGCATTTTGAGGAGCGCCGAAAGGACATAAAAAACCGGGACAACCTGAACAATACGAGGCGCCTTGCGTCACTCAGCTTGTCCTGGTTTCTTGTTTTTCCGAAGGCTTTCAAAAGGGGATGAAAAATTATGAACCGACTGACCCGACTTACCACAATAGAGCAGTTCATTTTCATTACGACAGGCTCTCTCCAAGCATCTTGCATAGTTCAGCTTGTACTGGTCCGTTTTTATTTTCGGTTCCTTTCAAAAAGTGAGCTCTAAGCCACTGGACAAACCTATCACATGCATAATTTGCGGAAGCGGAGAAGTGGAAATGCGACCAAAGGAAAGGTCCGCCCGCGTTATTTGAGGCCTCAAAAATACAAAATAGCCCCCCCCCCCCCCCTTCCGCCGCCGCTGCCGCTTCCCTTGTGAACCCCGGATAATGTGCGTATCCCGGCTTGTCCCACCCTAAGATGCAGCAACAAAAGGAGTCCCCCGTCGTCGAGAGAGCAGAGTGGGAGAGGGGGAAATCGGAAGGGTGGCGAGTAGGATGTTTGAAAAAATTTTCGTAGGTCGGTCTTTAAACCTGGGTTCCTTAAAACGTTTTAAACCAGAGGACACACTGGCGCCATCTATTGGGTAGCAGTGTAAACTCGGCGGTCCGGCATACTTTTTTATTTCTCTCGCGCATTATCCTTTTTTTCTTGACTCAAAAAACTTTAGTCAATGTTATAAACGAGCCTTGCTATGGGTATTACGCACATTTGACCTCGGAAATCCCGCAAAACTTTCGCTCTTGTGAAATGCAGTTCCAGGGTCACCGCATAGATGGCGCCACAATGCCAGTGTGTTCCCTCGTTCTAAAAAAATTTAAGAAGTTTTAAGAGATCTCGTCTCTCAGTCGTACTCGGTCGCAAGAGTGTGAACGGGCCTTTACTCGCGTAGCAAAGGACGTAGTGCCTTATTAGTGCTTTTTATGTGAAATCACTCATTATCCCGAAATTTTCGGAATTGAGCACTCCACTCCATTCCAAGTATTAGCAATGGAGCCCATTGAAGAACTTTTTTTAACATAAACAACGTAATCTGGTAAATAAACATATTTCAAGCAGTTGGTGGCGATAAATGACTTTGGAAAGCTGGAGCCTGTCTATTTTATGCTAGACTTTGAGCAAGCTGCAATCAACGCAGCAAAAGAAGCGTTCTCGAACACCATGATTCACGGCTGCATGTTTCACGTAGCACAGTCAGTCCTGCGGCATATTGACGGCTCTGGCCTATGAAGCCTTCATAAAAACGAAGAGCAGTTCCACGAGGCAGCACGAAAGCTAACAGCCCTTGCATGACTTCCTTCCCCTGGGAAGAGTTCGAAGTGTAGGTCTGCAATTCCTTATAAATCTGTACTACTAGTTACTCACAATAGCAACATTGTTGACACACTATTTCAAAAGCATAGCACCATGAGGTAATGTTTAAAAAAAAACGAGATGTGTGAAAATCTTCATTCGCCGTCATTTATTATTTATCAATACTATTATTCCAATACATGGAATATAATAGGAGTGGCACAAGAATGAAGCACTATGTGTACAAGATGCTTACAATGTAAGTGTAGGCCCCCGCCACCAGAATGCCATGAAATGAACTCTGAGCTGTAATAGACAGCAGTGTGTCGGCAAGTATACACACAGCAGTACATGAATAATTACATAAGTTGCGTAAAAGATTATCTTGCAGACAGTAGCAAATACAACACAAGAGTTTTAACAATGGAGCGCCTTTGACATTGAGGCGCCGAATGCAAAAAAGATTATATTTATACAGTTGACAACAGTTGCTCAAGAAACGAGGAAACACAGTCACAGTTGACTATATCTCGAGGTAGTTTGTTCCAATCGGACACAGTACGCGGGAAAAAGGAGTACTTAAACGCATCTACCCGAGAGTGACATTCAATAATTGTTTTCGGGTGTGTGAATCGAGTGTTTGTCCTTTGGGAAAAAGCGATATATTTATCTTGAGGTATTCTTATGGTTCCGTTCACGATTAGATAAAGCATTTTTAGCCGGGCTATCTTTCTTCTGGATGCCAGCGATGTTAAATCCGTTTGAAGCATTAATTCTGATGGGGAGTTGTTTCTGCCGAATTTGTTGAAGATAAACCTAAGAGCTTTTCTCTGAATCATCTCTAGTTTGTTTATGTTCTTTTGCGTGAAAGGGTCCCAAACGACGCTGGCATATTCAAGAATTGGCCGGATTAAAGTTTTATAAGCAAGCAAATTTGTAGAAGGCGGTGCACCCGGCAAGGTTCGTTCAAGGAACCATACCTTACTGTTGGCTCTCTTTATGATGTAATCAATATGAAGGTCCCATTTAAGTTCAGAAGAAAAAATAACGCCTAGATATTTAAAGGTTGTTACCGTTTAGTTTGTGACCAGATAACTCATAATTAAAGTCAAGGGGGAGTTTCTTACGTGAAAAAGTCATACACACACATTTGTTTTCATTTAATGTCATTTGCCAATCGTTGCACCACTTGTAAATTTTGTTTAAAATGCTTTTCTAATGCTTTTCTAAGAAAAGCATTAGATTAGAAAGCAAAAGCATTAAAATGCTTTTCTAATGCTTTTCTAAGAAAATTCTTTCATCGTGGAGCATAACAAAACCTTTGTGTTTCTTGTTTGATGATAAACCAAAAACTGAACTTAAGCAAAAAAAAAAAAATTTCCTGTAACGGAGCCCGTAGCCATCCCATCCTATTCCATCAATCTAGCCGGCGGCCGCGCGAGGTGGAGTGGTTAGGGATGTAATAGAAACGTTTCAACTGCCCCTCTTCCCTATTTTATACAGTTTCTATGGTTCAGAGCTTTTACGCTCCTCTCCTTTCTCTAAAGCAAAAATTGCATGGCCCAAACTGGAAACCAAAAGAGTGGCTTTTGTCGTGACCCGAACGTACAATGACTTGTTGCCCTGACGCAGACGTTGACGAGATAAGCTTTAAGACCCCTTTTGAGAACGGTTCGAGATTTGAAAGATAATTATGGTTGCATTTTCCCAAGACAATTTACCCTGCGCAAATCCAAATTGTAAAAAAAAAAATAAAAAAACATGTTTTACTTCTTTTTTTTTTGGGGGGGGGGGGGGGGGGGGGAGGGGGGGAGTGGCATTGGGTCTTAAAAATTCGGAGTTTATCGGATAAAACCAAAATTTTACCGGCGGGTGTTTTTCGGAGTTTTTCGGATTTATCCGAAGACATGGAACCCTACTTATAAGTTGATTGTGTTAAATAGTGCGTCAGCGAGAATAAAACAATTACTTTGTGTCGAAGTTTTATTATTTGCCGCCATTTCCGAAAAAAAAAACTGATGCACCTCCGACTTCGCCTAAAGCAATGCATACCAGTTAAAAAAAAAAACGCCCCATGGGGAATGAAAGGGCATTCTGAAAGATTTTACTTTGAAAGTAGATTGTATTTATAGTACTTTACTTCAAGTACATTGCATCCGGCGTACTTACTGCTTACTTGAAGTACATCCCCTCTCATTTGCTTTGTACTTCCAAGTAGTTTTTAAACGTACTTTACGCAACACTGTAAACAAGCAAACACTGTCTGCAAAATCAAGCTCAGGCAGTGCTAAACCCCAAAGGAAAAATGATGCATTCGCAGTACATCATTGACCAAAAAGAAAACGAAATAAAAAAACAATTTGGCATGCAGAAGCAGAACCATCTATTAAAGCATTTCTGTGAAAACACAAGCGGTTTTATATTCGGCTAGCAGAATTTCACTAACGGATCAAAAGCTATGTACTCCCTTGTTAGCATAAAAAAGATATAAAAGTAACTTCAAAAGTAATTCACTACTTTTAACGGTAATTAGTAATTTACTCAATTACTTTCCATTTGAGTAATTTTTACTCTACTCAAATTTCTTTTGAGGCTAATCCTCAGTAACTTGAATACTGTTTTTTTTATTAACTTGTACATGTCCTCTCGCAACCATCTCAAAAGTTCCTGTAGGATATCTCACATTTTCATCTTCTCAGTAGATAGTTACCTGACCGATGGACAGGGGGCGCCAACACACGCGGCGCCATAAGGTGACTTCATTTTGGTTGGTTTCGGTTTCAGCGGGGCTCTCGGCTGTGTTGGTGTGTCATTTTCGCTTAGTTTTGTTATATAAATGTATCCCTTGTGGTACACAACCAATGATGCAGTGGTAACGGGCATCCTTGAGAACTACGACGTGGTTACGAACCTAAATTGTGGACGTTTTGACGAACGCCTTTGTCTAATCATGTTCCTCGTTTGGCCAGTTTCGGCGGCGAAACGACTGAAATGATGGCGGGGGAAAGTTAGCGATGTCTACGGCTGCGCTGGACGTACCCGCTGATACTAGTTTCCATTAAAATAAACCAATGAAGAGACTAATGCACGGAGGCAGTGAAAAAGCAAGTCGACGGCTTGACTAACATTGTGTTCAATTGCACAGAACAGATGAACTCGCAAGTTTGGTGCTCACTGTTCGATTTTCGAGGACATTAACGTTTTGTGAAAATTGCTGACCGGGAAACCTCCCTGTAATGACGCATGGAATGCAAAAAAAAAAAAAAAGAAGCGGTATTGTCTCCACCTGTTTTTTTTTTTTTTTTTTAAGCAATTAAATACTTGAGATAAGTTTCAATGGTGCTTCCTAGACCGCCTGGGACATTTTTTTTAACTGTCAGCCCTGCTAAAGTATTTATAAGCAGCATTTCGCAATGGTGACCTTGGCAAACTATTTGTTATGGAACATTTCCTTACAACGTATTGAGAGTGTGAGATAAGGGACAAACCCGTCAATTAAGGTCCGACGTCCGTTTTCCGTATAAATTGCGGAATAAAATTAAACGGGGCAAGAGAATTGACCGCACGCTTGGCTCGAGTCAAATGCCAGGAACCATTTCATGGATTTGTGTAGACAGATCTTCATTTGTTTGAACAGATTCTCTTTTACTTTAAGCGGCGTCGAGAGTGAATCCAGCATTTACGCTGCCCTCGAGTAATTTCCATGCAGATGTTTGTTTGTTTGTTTTTTTTTTGGCGTCACACATTGCTGGCTTTAGGCGCTTTTGTCGGGCACTCACAAGCTGCCTTTGACACGCTTTTCACCCAGGGAGACCAACCCTTTGATTTTACATGAATTATTTGAATTGGATATCTCAACGAAATTGAATGGTTGCAGACATGAGACCTAGCACAGTGTGTAGTTTCTTTAAATTTATAAATAAACGGGTCAAGCGAATGTTTATACCGCGAAAAATTCACCGCATCTCCACTTGGTGAATGATGTTGATTGGGGCGAAGCTCTGGTGGTGCTTGTCTGCGTAGACGCTGAGCCGCAGCATGCCGAGCCTTTCGTTCGTTTTCATCCATGTAAGAAAGAGAATGTGTGGTATGGAACGTGGTTATATACGCATTTGAGCATTTGACCACAGCGCCCTCTCGTCTATAAACGTTGAGCCAATGCATGCAAAGTTTAACGCGATTACATACGCATTTGACCGCAGGGCCCTCTCCTGTATAGGCGTTGAGCGGCTACATGCAACGCTTCATCCATGACATCCCCAGCTCTTGAGTTACTACCACATCTCAGAGCTCCCTACTCGTCCCGCAGTCGTGGCCGAGTGGTTAAGGCGATGGACTAGAAATCCATTGGGGTCTCCCCGCACAGGTTCGAATCCTGTCGATTGCACAAAAGATCATTATTTTTCATCATTATCATCATTTTTTTTTTCATCTTTTTCCATCTTCTTCTTTTTTTCATCTTTTTTTTTGCCCTACACGAGCACGTGAGCTCACGAGCAGGAGCACGAGCACTGGACGCCAGACAGACACCAGACAGATGGACCGACAGATGGACGGACGGACATGGCTAGCCCCTAATGCCCGTGTCCCACTAGAACGACAGACAGAGACAAAAGACAGCGACAAGCCTCAAACCCATGCAGCATGCTCGCGATGGTATCTTTGGCAGGCGTTTAGTCGTTCGGTGCTCGTGAAGTAAGCACGAGCGATCGCAAGCCTGCCAAAGATACCCTCGCGTGCATGATGCTCGTGTTTGAGCATAGCCTCCTTTATTCTACAAAACCTCTCAAATCGCGAAAGACTCTGGTTTGAGGCTTGCCGTCGTCCTTTGTTTCTGTATGTCGCTCTAGTGGAACACGGGCATAAGGAGCTTCGCCCCTAAAAAAATGATTCTCCCATATATTCAAGAGTAACTGTTTTGGATTTGTTATGAAGGCAGAGCACGATGCGTTCAAGAAACACGCAAAGTGACTACTTGTGTTGACTATATTTGCCTTCTTCTTTAAAATCATAAATATTTGATCATAAATATACCTTACGCTTCTTATTGCGCCCCTAGCACTTGGCCACTATCACTTAAGCAAAGTCGCGCTGTCATACATAATTGGCCTCTCAACCCTCGTGTTTCTTAGAGTCATCTACATGCTCAATGTGCGCCAGTGCTAACGCTGATTCCTTTCCTGACACGTATCAGGTACGCCAACGGTGCAAATAGTCGAAACTTGCAATAAAATCAAGTGCAGAAGTTGCGCACATAATGCTGAACTACAGTTAGGTAATAAAAATAGGTATCAGACGACACTTTACAAAGCAAGGCAAAAAAGCGCGGTAAAACTCGTTGAAAAACACGAATACAACGCCTTCGCCAGGGCGCAGAGTGGAGAGAGGAGGGACAATCTGAAGCCACCTTATGGCGGCCGCGTCACGTGATTCTAAGATGGCAGCGCCCATGCGACGGAGGGTGGAAAGGTCTACAGCTTTTAACGTACACGCAGCGTTTCAAAAATACAAAGGCTTTCAAGACCATCAGCTTTGATGCAGGCTTCTGCAATTAACACATTTATTGGTTTCTCCACTTTCTTGGTAACTTATATCTCTCAATGAAGTTCCGAGGTGCGAACCTCCTGAATAAAACGAATAAAAAATAGCAAAAAATATTATAACAAGACACTGTCGAAACGAACGTCATCGTAACGCCTAAACCGATTTAGCAGACGGCATGACACTGATGACAATGGCAGCCGCCATGATTCTTATCTGTTAGGGCAACTTGTCCCATCATCAAACATCAAGTAGAGAAGGACTCTTCACTGCCATCCTGACACTTCACGAACCACAGAATGACAATTGGTGAATGACGTGGCTTGCACGGCTGCCCTTTCCTGTCCAGGTATAGACCCGCTTCGGAAGATGGGAAGTGGAACGGCTGAAACGTCCCGCCGAGTCCGATACCAAGGTCATCCTCTTGGTACCGTGACTCCACAGAGCAACAAAAAATAGCGCTCTTCGAGGAGCTCAAGCCTTGCATCATTCACCAGTTCCTTGTCCGCCTGCTTTTCCTTCTCGAACCAGGTGACGTCATCCCTTTCATGGACTATCCGGGGACGTAAGTTCCACAGCGATTTCCCTCAGCCCGAAAGTGGACGTCGTCCCCAAGACAGACTTTTCATACTGCACAGAACGGTCCGCACTCGCTGCACACAAGTTATCCTTCAAGAATCGGCGAAGGACCTGTGTTGAAGCCCAAGACCTTTGTCGGAACCACTCTTTGGAAAAGCACCTCGGGTGACACCATCCGAACGCTTACGCTCAACGCAGAGCCTTACGCTCATCCGTTCTCTTCGTCACTTTAACGCTATCACTCACCACTAAGTCACCACAGCGCGAGGTCCGAATTAAGACCCCGTTATCCATGACATCCCAAAGAAGAAGAGCGCCATTTTTCTGTTGATGATCGCCGCAACTATACAGTGAAGTCTCTACATTAATTTTGACTGATCTGCAGCAGAAGCTGGAATAGGATTTTACAGCGCGGGTGGTCGTGAGGTTCCGAGCTTTCCGAGTCTGACACCAGCTCTCTATTACGAGTTACTGTTGTCAACCATGGGTGCTTGCCTCATAGGCACGATACACTTCGGAACATATCGAAGCCTTTCGCATTCGACAGGCACCCCCAAATTAGCGTTGTTTCTGTTTGCGTCGTTTGTTGGCAAGGGTTCGCCACTTTCGCTTCGTAAATCCGATCATGCAGTCAACCGGATGTCGGGTGCCTCTTGGCTGGTTGGAATGTTCTTCCTCACAAACTACGTGCACTCCGAAATAAAGTCGGTGGTGAGCGTCCCTAAACGTCGAGAGAACCATCGAGACGACCGAAGACGTGGACAGGTACGCAAAAGCAGGTCATGTATATCCTCGCGTGATCGAACACCAAATCACTCACCGCGAGGTTCCCGAGAGTTGCAGCGAAATCCTGGGCACTCTAAACCGTCTCCTGGGGTATTGCGACCAGTCCTGCCTGGCAGCTGCCGACGGCGACAGACACACACGTGTTTTTGCAGCCGACTCAAGCCGACAGCAAGGGGCCGTACGAGACGGCGGGAATCGCTCCCGGGAAGGACGTATACACAATGTTTTTTGTAGGTTTACTTATGCATCTAAAGCGTGTTCCTACATTCCGGAACACTGCAGCCTCTTGAGCGCTATATGCTCGAATGCTGGTTCAACAACGAAACAATCAATCAAGTCTATAGAGTAAAATCGCACGTCATTCTCGAAAAACGAAGGGGAACCTGTTCTCAGTTTTCTCGAATGCAGGCTGCATGTTATAGTCTATGGGTGCGGCAGGCTGCAGACTCGCTTTGCTGGCCGAGCATTGTTTCCTAGCTATGAGCAAGAGAATTTAATTAATTTACACTGCAAAGTCAGCATGAAAAAAAAAAACTTTCATTGGGACAATCTGCATTATATGGATCTCGCAAGAGTTAAAATATATGAGAATGTCAAAAGTCTAAACGGAATCCCAAAATAAGTTATAGGATAATTCATCGGCCCACCAAGTACAACATTCACTGGAGTTTGTTCTGTGATTTAATTTGGCTTTGTTTCTCTGTGCTCAAAACATCAAAAAAAGAGGAGTTCTAAAAAAGAATCCGATGCTGTTATCTTCGATCAAAGTTCGAGGTATTCCGCGATGAACGCCGCGAAAATCTTGTTCAGGTTGGTGATGACCGCGTGATCCAGAATGTCTCCGTTGTCCTTCACGGTGTGCCACTCTGGCGGGAACGGGAACGTGATGAGATGCACGATGGGGACGCCTGCGTGCAGACAAACAAAAGAAGGGCATAAATGAATGAGAATGTTGCATCAGGTATGGACAGTACCTCGGTAAACAAAAGCACAAATCAGTTATATATATATGTATATATATTACTTCTATGAAACCGAAACGTACACATGAAGTATATTTCTGCACGATTAAAACCTCTGAAGTCTACTTTTAGTACACTTCTAACGTGCCCTGTGTTTTAGTGTTGTGTTAAAACTTTTGATTGGGCTAGTTGGTTTATTGTGATCTGGAGGACTTAGAAGCGCAAAAAACACGGACGAGGAAGAGACCCACCCATACAACACGGACTGGAGCTATACCACCACACATACGTGAACACTATTGCCTATCTTGCCAACTCCCTGTGATAAAAGCAACCCAAAAACACAAACAACAGATGGCACTGCTTCAAACATTCGTATCAGTTCAACGTGGCTACACAACGCCATCTAGAAAAGAAACTTCCTTGTTTAGTAAAATCGAACGCGTGCTAAATGACAAGGAAGTTTCTTTTCTAGGTGGTTTTATGCGAATGTTTGAAGCATTGTCATCTGTTGTTTGTGTTTATGGGTAGCTTTAATCACTAGGGGGTTGGCAAGATGGGCAAGAGTGTTCACGCATGTTTGCTGGGTTGATTGCCTCAATGAAATCAGTTGAAATCTAGCGCTGCAGCCCGTGTTGCATGTGTCTCTTCCTCGTCTGTCGTGTTTTTTTTTTTTGCGCTTTAAGTCCTCCAGATTATTGTCGCGGTCCGCACGTTAACCCAGTCCGCCAACTATAAGATACACATACTAAAAGAACGTATGATATACTATTAGTATAATAAATTTATACATGAAGTAGACCTTACTAGGTGGTTAATAAAAGTACAAGATTAGTATATTTTTTATGTATTACTCGTTACCAAGGGTATAGCTGATTTACGGAAAATGTGTTGGAACTTGGAATATGTTTAGAGCAATAACCAAACTACGTGTTTCCAGAATTATAAAAATAGGTCAAATGTATCGTCGTGCGCGACGCGCTTGCTTTTTTATTAAAAAAAACACAATGAATTATTCATGTAATTTCCCTCTCCTGCGCCGAGACGCTGTCCTAACCACGAACTGCAGGCTCAACAAGATCTTGCTGGAACTACACTAAAAGCCGTATATTTGTTGTATCTTTTTCTTGTTTTCTTTCCTCTAAAAAATCTGAAACAACTAATTTAGCGTGCTTAATATCAATACTAATTATAACAACAAAGACCAAAATTTAGTCTCCGATTTTTTTTGGTTAATCTGACATGTCGATGGCTGCCGTGGTCTATTGTACAGTCATTGAAAACTTAAGAAACGCCGGGGGCTTCGCGAGACCCGAGCAGCTCATATTATCGCTCCTCTGCCAATAACACTGCGGCATTTTCACATTAGTGCGCCGAAGAAGAAACAGATAATATTGAACAATAAAAAGATAATAACGAATAAAAAATTCAAAGATATACTAAGCCACGTCCTGCATCTCTTCCGTTGTCAGCGACTCTAGACCGTTGCAGCAGCCTAAAAACTTACATGAAAGGTCTATCACCTCTCCCAATGTTTCCCAGAAACATTTATCAGAGAAAGAAATGTCACCACATTTCCGACGTCGCCGATGGGAGAAGACACTCCGTTATAGTCACTGCCCGAGTGAGAAAGCCAGGCCGTGTCTTGGAGAACGCCCGGCCTCCTGCACGCGCGCTCCGTGCCTTCCGTCGTGCTTCAGCTGCGCGCACTCTCGAGGCGCACGAGAAGCCGGAGCGTTGACGAAGGTAGCCTCGACGTTTTCACGTACCATTTTTTTATTATTTTTATTTTTTATGCGAAAGCAATGACTTTCTTATGGAGCGAGCCGACGTCATCAGCCGCGCCAAACGGCAGATAAATTCCCGAAGCCGCGATCTGAGGCATCCCAGCTTTGAAACCACGCAGAAAGCCACGCAAAACGGCGGTGATATGAAGCCGCCGCGCGTCAGTCTCCTATTAGCGCCACCCCAAGGCACTGCGTGCCCACGCCGGAGCAGAAACGGCCGAGGCGCCCACTGATCCTCTCGGCGCTTCGGTCATTTCTGCTCCGGCGTGGGCACCCAGCGCCGAGAGGATCAGATGCGGCCGCGGCGCGAAGAACGACATTCATGCTTTCGCATTCACAACTCATAAGAAGTGCTTAGATGTACCTCCAGCCTTTTTTTTTTTTTTTAAGATTGGCCTTAGAAGAAAAATTAAATGGT
This sequence comes from Ixodes persulcatus, assembly GCA_013358835.2. Taxonomy (NCBI): domain Eukaryota; kingdom Metazoa; phylum Arthropoda; class Arachnida; order Ixodida; family Ixodidae; genus Ixodes; species Ixodes persulcatus. Next base: position 104,378 of record JABSTQ010011511.1, read on the forward strand.
CTTGTCAAACTCTCCACACGCCGGTACATTGTACATCAAGCGCTACATTGTTTTTTTGGGGGGTTTTCTTTTTGTTTCGTTTTTTGTCAGCGAGCATCCCCTGTATAGTTACTAACATGCCTGTGCAGGTATACAACTGCCCTTGGTGACAAATTAAGACAACGTGAACGTTTGTTTGAGCATGGGTTTCGACAAATTCGGCGAACCTTGCTACTTTTTTTTTTCTTCTTACAAGTTTGATTCAAGTAATGTCGCCCGACTTCCACATCAAAATTTTCGGTCCTGGGGGAAAAAGTATAACTTATATAAGGGTTTGTTTTCAATTTCAAAAGAATAATTCTCATTGTATACAGAACGTATACAATTTTAACCTACTGACAAATAAATATTCGGTGGGTGGGTCGTTTGGGGGAGGCGATTCGAAAAGAGGGTTCGCCGGGAGTCTCGAGACTTACTTTTTTGAAGAAACGGAATGTGGTCGTCTTGGATGTTTCCCAGAGCTGGCGAGTTGGTGAAGTAAGATGTCTTCTGCTGAGACCCTGATACCTCCAGAAGGCTCGCGTCGTTCAGTCGCTTTTCTTCATGTGCGGCGTAGAGAGAAAAAGAGACGCTCCACTTTAATGTCGCAAATAACCGCATTCATCACTTTTGTTTCAAAAACACACGGGGTATTCCTCGTAGCAAGGAAAGCGAAGAATGCGAGGATATACGCGTATGAACAAAAACAAATGCTACAACCAAGTGCTCATTACAAAACGAGTGTGTGTTTAGTTTTACTTGGCGGTCTGTTTGAAAATTTGCATGTTTTCTACGTAGTGTTTGAAACAGTCGACGACGTACTTTTCTTGACAGCTATACGAAAAGTCATCGAACTTGACTTTTTAAATATAATATAAATCCATCCCGTGCGTGGATTTATATTATCAGTGCCACAATCCCCCACAAGGGGGATGGTGGCACGTCAGCAGTGCACAGTAACAGAATGTTCGCCATGTATTTTCAGGTGAGTAACAATGTCTCGTACTTCTGCAAGCGAAGTGACGATATTCTTTTGTTCCTGCTGCCATCCCCCACTGCCTGCATGTCTATTGCATATGAGTGTTTTTGTATTTCGTACCGTCTGTTACTCTCAGGAGACGTCGAGCTAAACCCTGGTCCAGATACACTAAACCTGCAAACTGTCCTTGATAAACTGGATGCCATGAACGCATCCCTTCTTTCTGAAATTAGAAGTGTCCGCGCAGACCAGGCAATTGCAACTAAATCCTTGGCTGAATTAAACTCGCGGGTCTCAGTAATTGAAGGCAACCTAAGCGACGTAAAAGCATTAAAGGACGATATGGTTTGCGTTCAAGAGTCGGTGTCTAAGACAACAACTAGTGTAGACCAAGTTCGGCTCCGCCTCGATGAGCTAGAAGACCGCTCGTGTCGAGAGAACCTGGTGTTTCTTGGGATTAGTGACGCACCGGATGAGACCTCGCCTCAGTCAGACGAAAAAGTGATTTCCCTATGCAAAGAAAAGCTTAGAGTAGACCTTGAGCCCTTACATATCAATCGAGCACATCGCATTGGTCGCTACGCCCCCAACAAAAACACGTCCTATAATTGTTAAATTTGCTGTGGGTAAGGTGCGGTAGCAGCTTCTATCCTCCCGGTCTTCGCTAAAAGGTACGACCTTCTCGATAGCAGAGGACTTCTCGCTAAATACACGTACTGCACGCAGCAAGTTAATCGAATATGGAAAGTCACAAGCAGCTCCTTTTAAGATTTCTTTCAACAAGCTTTCACTAAATGGACGATGTTACGTGTCTAACCAACCTGACGACACTTTCTTTGAATGTCCAATTTAACAATCAGCTAGTAGAACTAGAACTGCAGCACATCCAACTCGTGAAGTTGGGGCACAACCAGTTAGTAGGAAAACAGAACTGTCACTACGTAGAAATGCCAGCGATACAACACATTGTCTCTTCTGCACGCGAATATTAGAAGTCTAATGTCAAAGCGTGACGAACTGAATGAGTTGCTTGATGTAATGAATGTTAGCATTATCACACTAACTGAAACCTGGCTCACGTCCGAAATACTGAATAGTGAAATCTTTTTAAACTCGAGTCATCAATCTTCTTTTGATATATTTCGTAGTGACCGGGTTTCAGGGAAAGGCGGTGGTGTCCTGCTTGCTGTAAATAATCGTCTTCAGCCCCGAAAATTGAGCTTTATATCAGATCTAGAAATCGTATTTGTTTCTATAGGCTGTTCACACGGTGCAGTCATTGTCGGGGTCTGATATCACCCACCTTCTTGTAATATTCCATTTGTTAGCAAACTGCATGATGCACTGTGTGACGTGAGAATGCGGCACCCTTTATCAAAACTGGTTTTGGTTGGACATCGAATGGGGCAGCGACGTTGCATCAGAAACTGCATCTCAGAATGAGTCTAAACTTTTATAAACTTGTGTCTAACGTTTAACTTCGAGCAACTTGTAACACAGCCAACACGATTGACTGAGTCATCGTCCTCGGTTCTTGATTTAGTTCTCACGTCGCACCGTGAAATAATGAAAGATGTAAATATATTTAACGGCCTTAGTGATCACAAATGCATCCACTGCTCCTTGCACATTAAAAACGACACGGCCATGGTATCCTTATACGCAAAATTAGAGTATACCGAAGAGCTAACATTGAACTCATTAACATCGGCATCAGGTCCCTTCTGGACTTATGTATGCCTAACTTTTTGGATCGCTCTGTGCAGGAGAATTGAAATCTTTTCAAAGCCAGTCAGCCCCATGGTACACTCGAGAGCTTAAGTCGCTCTGCAACCGGAAGAAGCGATTGTACCGACGTGCACGACTTCTTAACACCGATCAGGCCTGGTCCTGCTTTTCTGTTGCTTTCGCACTGTACAAGTCAGCCGTCGAGAAAGCCGAAGCACAATTCTGCCAGCACAATCTTGCCGCTATCCTCAAAAGTAACCCTTAGAACTTTCGGAGCATAATTAATCTCCATTATCGTAAACCAGTCTCTTTAGTAAATGACAATGGAATTTCCCTTACCGATGATGACGCTGTTGAAACGTTTTGTGACGCATTCTCTGCCGTGTTTAATGATACCATCATCACATCGCGGCCAGATATTTCATCACTGTCCGTGTCACCTATGCATCCAATTACTTTTTCGGAAAACGGCATTAGCAAATTAATAGACGTGCTCAAGACGTCATCGTCACCAGGAGCTGACGACATAAACAGCAAAACATTGAAAATGACTAAACCACTGTCAACTGTTTTTCTAACATCATTATTTCAACAATCCTTAGATACCGGTGATGTCCCCGACGACTGGAAAGAAGGTAAGGTCGTCCCGGTTCACAAATGTGGCGATGCGCACTCCCCTCTAAATTACCGGCCCATATCATTAACTTCTGTATGCTGTGAGCTCATGGAACATGTCATTCATTCTCAAGTTATGCTATTTCTGGAACAGAATAAATTCTTTTTCTCCAATCAACATGGCTTTAGGAAACACCGTTCATGCGAAACGCAGCTGGCCGCTTTCTGTCACGATATTCATTCTTCTCTAGAAAAGTGTCACCAAGTTGATGCCATTTTTCTCGATTTTTCTAAAGCTTTTGATCGAGTTTCCCCGTAAACTTCTACTAGCAAAGCTGTCCACACTGTCTCTTGACTCTTCCATTCTAGCCTGGATCGAAGGCTTTCTCACCTCTCGAAGCCAGCATGTGCAAATTAACAACTGCCGTTATCGAAGCGCACCTGTAAGCCTCCGGTATACCGCAAGGATCTGTTCTTGGACCCCTACTTTTTCTCGTGTATATTAATGACCTCCCTCTTTCAATGTCTTCTAACGCTCGTCTATTTGCTGATGACTGCGTAGTCTACAGAGCCATATCTAACACAGATGACTTGCGTAACCTACAGGCTGATCTAGACCGAATTAACGATTGGTGTTCAAAGTGGCAGATGCTACTAAATACATCAAAATCCAAATGCCTCTCTTTCTATCGAACTCGTCAACATTTTCACTCTTCCTACTCTGTTGGTAATCTTAATATTGATTCCGTGTCGACTTACAAGTATCTTGGCGTTCACTTCACTCACGACCTTTCTTGGAAAACCCATATTAATACTATCATTTCCGACTCAAACCGCACTCTTGGTCTCTTGCGCCGTAATCTTCGTCTCGCGTCCTCATCTGTGAAGCGACTTGCATATGTCACATTGGTACGTCCGAAACTAGAATATGCATCGTCAGTCTGGGACCCCCATCTTAAATACCTTGTATCCGACTTAGAATCAGTTCAAACTCGTTCCGCTCGCTTTATAACGTCTCAATACTCTAGGTTTGTTAGTGTTACTGAACTTAAACAAAAGTTATCATTAACCCTTTTGTGTTCACGCAAGCGCATCGCTAGATTATGTCTTTTCTACAGGTTTTACTTCGACGATCATCTACACCATTCATTCATATTGACACCTCATCGCATATCACCTCGCATTGACCACCATGCAAAAGTTGGCCTTTTTTCATCCGAAATACAGCATTCCTTAAATCATTTTTCCCGACAACATCTGTGGACTGGAACGGCCTGCCCGAAGCCATCGTCTCTGCTCAAGACATCAATTCGTTGCGCCAAATGTTAACCTCCCTATTTTGTTAACCCACTCCCTTATGTAATACCCTGACTCAGGGTTCTTAAGGTATTTAAATACCTTAAGGCACATCATAGTTCTCCTTTACAGAAGTCTTTGTACTAATTACAGTGATATGTATAAGGAATTAGATGAGCTTCGTTTTTCATAAGCAATTTGTAATTAGAAAAATTTTGGAGCTCCATGAATGGTATATGAAAACAACTTACCAATGTCAAAAAGCCTCAGGAATAAAGGCTTCGTGTTTTCAAAGTAGCTATAGAATGTGGGACCGGAAGCACCCAGCAGGTCAAGCAACGCCATCGACTCCTGCACCAAAATAATGTTTCGTAAGCTTACCGTTATCGTCCAACATACGCTAAAAAAAAATTACCAGTACGTATACTCGAACTTTTACTTTCAAAACGACACCTGCGAAAGCACGAGGGAGCTATCGAATGCATAAGGCGAAAGAATCGAAATGCAGGTACCTGCCCTACATTTTGCGCCGCACTGCTGGCATTGCGTTGTGTAGTCGGCGGAGCTCGTGGCGCAGGCTTTTGGCAGCCGGCCAAGTCTCTTCAACCATGGCAGGCTTCTCTTTTCGCGGCTAAATGTTGCGTAAGAATGCCCTAAAAGGCTCACCATGCGGTCGAGCTGATGCGCGACCGGGTGCTGTGCGACACAGCCGTCCAAGGTCTCCTGGGAAACCCTCTCCTTGGCCCATTTCTCGGCGAGGTGCCTGGAGCCGTACAGGGAATCAGTCGATGTCCATTCGACCAGCGCCTCTTCCCCGTCGAAGAAAATCAGCTGCACCGTTATGCCGTCCTTCTGCGAGGAAATTCAGCCGTTAGGCTTCATCGGGGATGAAGGGCGAAAATCACACGAGCTCGCTCGTGCTGACAAAGACCGGCGAGCACAGAATGAGCGAGGCTGATATGGGCGGGTCGGGCGTACCTTAGAAAAGTCGGACAATGGTATTCTACAGTTTCTGGACCATACGCATTCACGTGAAGGGGGGTTTATGTTGTGAGTACGAAAAAATGGCCGCAAAACCCGTTTTGAGTAAGAAAGTTGTCATGCTAAATCAGTAAAAGCAGGTGTAGTCAGATCTCTAATCAGCAACGCACTGGATAAGTCGTGTGCCCATTTTTATGGGTTGTGCGGTAGATAGGCAGTGGTCAAGGTTAGCAGATGCAGGCTATGACAGTGTGTTCATAAAAAGACAATTGGAATTGCAGCAAAAGGCTGCAACGACCAGAAAAGGAAGCGAAAAAGCATTATGCAGTTATTCCGTATTTTCACGCAATTTCTCATAACCTTAAAGCATGCGCAAAAAAACTTGGGATAGATGTAGCGTTTAAGTCCGACTTTAAACTGAACCGTTTGACACCGTTTCAGACGACTGAGAAAGTGTGTCAAAAAGCGCACCGTGATAAGTTGGTAGATTGCAAGGAAGGAGTGGTCTATGAAATACCGCTGGAATGTGGTTTCAAGTATGTGGGTCAAACGGCAAGGTGTGTAAATGATAGATTGGTAGAGCACAAAAGAAATGTAAAAGTAAACGCACCCAATTCAGAGATTGCTAAACACATTAGTGAGTGCAACGATTGTACGGCACATTGGTCGCAAACTGACATTGCGCATAGAGAGCGCAACAACACTAAGAGGCTCATAAAGGCTGAACTCCATGGAACGAATTATGTGACAAATAACTGGCGAACGCCGGCCGACGACACGCTCGCTTTGCGCGCGACGTAGCAGCCACTGTGTTCATTCCACGCGCAGAACAAAAGCCGCCGGACAGAATTCGTCGGTTATTCGCGGCATATTCGTCCCATGGAGTTCAGCCTTAAGAGAGACAGTTCGTATCAAATCCATCGGTAATTGCAGTCATGCTTCGATGCAACTCGGAAGTAGTTCCAAGAACTTTCTTAAAATAAAATGTTTTGTCAATTTTTTTTTTTTTTAGTTGTAAGTGAACGTGCAATGAGTCATTTTGCGGGCAGGGGTTCAGTTGGAGGTCATATCAGTTCTCGGTTAGATAAAGCACAGCCCTTTCAAACGGGCTATTCGGCCTCAAAGCCACCCCCGGCCTTTTCGCCCCTCCCGGCCTTAATGCACTCTCGGCCGTAATGCGACTATCGGCCTTAGCGAGATGCTCCCTTTCAAACTCCGGCTGAAAAGGAAGTGGGTCAGTGAGTTTGTTTTGTTGTGTTTGTTTTGTTCAAGGTACCAGGTTTTCAATTTGGGATTGAGGTAACCGTTTACGGTTGAGGTGAAGACCAGTGTGGGTAGAATTGTATAACAAAGGTTGACTTTGTGACGTCGGTGATTAGGTTGTGGATGTATAAGGCTTTGAAAAAACAAACGCAGTAGCTGAGTTTGAGACGTTCTTTTCTCCTGTCCTTTTTCTTCGACCAAGTTTCCCAGCTTTTACCACAGTCTCGGGTATTCTACATCATGATCAACATCCACCAGCTCGCCTGCGCACTCACTGTTTTTTCATTGACAACGTTTGCACGGGCCGACATGTAGGAGCCCGGCCCAGCATGCGACGCCAATTTGCGTGGGCCCGCGCTGAGGCCCGCTCAATTGTCGCCATGGCAGCTCGCTTGCCACTGCTACACATGTTGACTACGGTACTCGATAGTCAATGCAGTTAGCTTTTTTTCTGTTTGCTGCTGAGCCTGTTATTATCAGACAAATTTGCGGGCCTATAAAAAAACAGCTCAGTAAAAAAAGAAAACGATTGTCTTTTTTTTTTTGCGACCAAACCCGGGTATCGAAAAAGACGGAGAAATGAAAATGACAAGCAACAGTGAACAAAGCAATGTGCCAAGGTTGAAAAGGAAGGGAAACGTCGTGACTGGTTCAAAATTCTAACAAAAGATCAGCAAAGTTCTAAAGATAAAAAAGCCGGCAGTGTATAAACAAAAAATACTGCCGGCGTTTGAAGTGGTCTGCAAGAAATTGTTTAGGGAAAGCACCCCTAAGGGGAACTTCTTTATGCATATTGTGGGTGCACGCACTCGTCGTACAGATAGTGTACTCCTGAGAGGGTGCGCAGTGCGCAGGCGCGCACGTGTGCGTGCTGATGGGGAGAAGCGACAGTACGCCGCCGGCGGCGCCGGCGACAAAAATGAATTGCGGGAAAAAAAAACAGACGAAGACAACGAGATCTTTCTCTCACTTCTGAAAATGAATGCCGCACCGCTGGCACTGCTCTGGAAGAGCAGTCAGCGCGCACGCACGCACGCACGCACGCACGCACGCACATGCTTTCAGCAACAAACAAACTTCTAAAAACATTGCTGCTAAAAAAAATAGTAAAATAATAACGGCTGGCTTCGGCTGCCTTGTAGACTTGAATGCAATGCCCGTGCCCGACCTGAGCCCTTCAGGAATGTAGTCGTAAAGCCCCTACCAACAACGTAAAATGGCCGAGAAATGGCCTTCTATGAAAGAGGCGGCACTTTCACTCAGCTAGCTCCCTTAACTGAAATAAATGTTGTGTCACTGTGAAATGTCTTGTTTTCTTTTTTTCTCTGTCTTCTTTCTTATCGCTATTTCGTTCTCCTTCCTCCCTCACCGTATCTCTCTCTATATTTCTTTCTCTCTCTTTATTTTCGTAATCTCTCTCGATCATTCTTTCAGGCCCATCGAAGCAAGAACATTTGTTGTGCACCGATGCCGTTCACTCGCTGCAAATCTTTTCCGAGTGTGACTGCTGGTGCAGAAATCCGGGGGGGGGGGGGGGGGGGGGAAGGGGGGGGGGGGGGGAGAATCTAGGATGAGCTACACCACCTAAAGCCGCCGGAACCGAAAGTCAAATACGATGCTTACCTGCTTCTTAAAAAAAGAAGAGTCGAGATTTGGAATCAACGAACTTTGCATCAACACCCGAATCTGCAACTCCCAGCATGTGAGAAACCGGTGATTCAGCAGACGCTATCGTCTTCAGCAGAATCATCACATCAAACCGTCAGTGCCGAGCCTTTTCCAATCCCTGAAGCCACTCATCAGATTACATTACAATTTATGATTGTTTAAAAGTAATGTCTTGACTTTTTTCGTGTCCTTCCTTCTGGGTATTTAGGTTGATGATTTTATGAATTTTCATGTAATTACATTAGTGGAAATTCCTTTTTTTTCTTGTATATCTTTTTTTTTTTAAGGCTGCAAATTACTTTTGCATCTAGATAGCCGAGTTTTCTTCTCATACACACGATAGCGAGACGCGGTCATGCGACAATACAGCACCGCATTCATTGGGTCGCAGGAGCCGTAGCTTTTGTCGTCTTCGAAATTGCGTGGAACGGAGTACTGTCGAGACCGGTTATAACGAAGTCGGTTATAACGAAATAGCAGCTACAGCGAAGCGATCACACTTTCCCATTGCCATTCGCACTTTGTCAATGCATCTGTGTCTCTTTTAACGAAGGAACTTGAGCGGCTCCCGCGGATATAATAAAAAAAAATATTGTAATACGTAAAAAAAAAAAAATAAAATTCGGAATTTTGCTGTTTCAGATTGTTGCACGTATGCTGTCGCGGCAGAGCAGCCAACCAGAACTGGCCGCAGAAGAATGCTGCAAAGGCCGCCTGCACCTGCATCTGCATCGTCCTCTGCTCCCGCTTCCCGGCTCCCTATCTGGGAAGCGGCTTTTTCACATCGCCGTTGTGGTGTGCCGATACGGGCGTTTGGAGCACCTATGACGTACCAACGGAGGACGACGGAAAGAGCCTAGGTTTGAGAGAGGGAGCAACCCCAATTTAACGGCGGACGCTTCCTGGGCAGGTGAGCTCAAGTGCGCCTGCATTTGGTTGTCTCGTAGCCAGCGTGGCGAGGAAACCAGGCGGAGGGGCGGACACGCTTACAGACGGTGAACGCACTTTTGACTCCTTGCAGACTGCAGGTCGTTTTGGAAACGCATCCCACAAATCAAAGGAACAACGATGGAGCAGTTGCCCCCTTTCTTAAATCACGGCTCTCTATACCGACGAAACACGACTTTGAGCGCTGAACTTGGTGCCGTGCGCGTTTTGTTTGCTTCGTGTTCCGTGTCGGCGTCGGAGCGTCGCTAGTCGATGTGGTTGCTTTCTGCATGCGCGAAAGTCTAGCTTCGCACAAGCACCTATTCGGCGACTCGTGGCCACTCAACGATGGTGGGTCCCGGCACCTCGACGGGAAAGACGAAGGCAATCTCCTCGAAACAAAAGCGTGCCGCCATCCTCGACGAAGTGCGCAACAACGTAAAGAATGCCGTCCACCGCTGGCGTCCTTTGCGGCGGCCATCGCAGCTGTCGATAGGGCTCTGGTACGTATACCTTGCAGGATTTTCTTTCGATCGGGGCTTCTCACAGCCGCCGAGAGGCAACTCCGATCTGGCAGAGAGCGCGTGCAGGGAAGCCTCGACCGCTTCCTGCTGCAGGCATGATAAACACGTGTTTTTAAAAACCCGTGTTATCTTTCTTTGCGAGTTACTTTTATAGAGTTTAGATATAACGAAGAAGCGGATATAGTGAAGTGATTTCAGATTCCCGTCGACTTCGTTATAACCGGCCTCGGCAGTATACGGTAAACAACTTGGTTTTCAGAAAGACCTACGTTTCGCCAGTTTCGCAATTTAGAAATAATCACGAACAGTTTGTCCCGCGAATAATTCGCCCCCATGGTAACGACTACACCACGGATCATGAAAATTTGAGCCGGCGAAATAATTCCGAATCCGGTTCATTTTCGAGTTGCACGTGCAGCACGGAAGTCTCAACACAGCACGTCCAGGTTCGTCTAATCGCAAAGAATAGCTCGGAAATCAATCAATAAAAAAAACCACACAAGCTCACAAACGATGACGTCATACGCAGACCTTCTCTTTTAGGTGTTATTGCTAGAGCACGGTAGAGGAGGTAAAAGGAGAGAGCTATAGGCGTCTGAAAGGCACCGCCTCGCCACGGAGCAGGTGTGTCAAAGGTTCGCTCCGATTTCTGACAAACGCCGTGAGATGGCGCAGCATGACAGGAGCTTGAGGAACCGTCCCTGATTCGCCCACGCGTTTTCAAGGCCGCGCAGCGCGCGACGGCGCCTGCGCGTCGAGCCCCAACCCGACAGTGCCCCAGCGGGAGATGCGCGAAGCCCGAGTGGAATTTCGACCCTCTTTTTGGCCAAGTTCCGACACCTCTCTCTTCTTTCACCGTGGACTAGAATAAAGGCTCATTTGTTTCCTCACCTCTAACAATGTGGGCCTATTCAATGCGAATCCAGCACAGCCACTTGAAACTGCGCCTTGCCAGATGGGATTGTTATATCGTTGGAGACTTCAAAAGCCTAAATTAAACTACTTTTTTTTATTTCTTTTTTTCAATATGCGAACGTTTAATTGTTACATTGGCGCCATTGCAAAAGTCAGCAAGTACCACATCCATTGTGTTTGCCGTTCTCAGTGCAAGATAGAGGCTTTGCTACGAGCAGCCAATTTACTCACCAAAGGATGACATGTACCTACCCTGAGCCTCTGTTCCGTCAGGTTTGTTTGCAGTACCCTCGCAATGTGAACGAGCTGAGCACACGGCACGGCAGAATCAACGGCACCAAGGAACTCTCCCCCTTCGTGGATCTTTGAATGAACAAAAGAAACTAGAATTATTTGCGCGTTTAATATTGCATCAAAGCGACTAGAATGTCTGTAAAAAAAGAAATGTGCAATGAATGACGACCTCATGCATCTGAAGTTAGAATTTTAAAGCTCTTCAAAGAGGCAATAAAAGCAGGTTATCGTTCGTCTGTTAAGAATATTCCTGCCCTCCTGCAAAACAACTCATGACAAGAAATAGTCATATTAAAACAGATTTGGCAGGAATCTATAGTAGGAATGGTAACGCAGTCGTTCAAACCCGCTCAGGGCTTGGAATAAGGAGAGATAATAGAGATGAGACTCTTTCGCAGCGTTCATCTATTTAAGGTGACAAAATTGTGCACGTACTTCTGTTGGGGGTTATAAAATACTTATACGCCATTCAGTTATGCTCTGTCTGTTTGAAATTTGGGAGTATCACTGCCGTATCTCGCGGCTTCGTATTTGTATTTTTACTCAGAAATAAACCTTATCCTTACCCCTATCCTTATCCGTCTGAGGGTACACATGAACCCGCCAAGGGCCGTGCATTTCAGGGTCCTCCAAATAAACAGCAGCCAATAATCAGCGTATTAGTTTCCAAATCTTCGCCATTGCCTATTCTACTATATGCCTATAGTTTGGCTTATTTCCAGAACACGTCATGACCAGTGTAGGCTCTATAACGGCTCCACTAAGCCAGTAGTATAGACCACACACTGCCACTAAAGTGCCAATGCTCGTAATGCGATGGCAACATAATATTTAACCATCATAAATCCGTTCTTTTCGGAAGTAATTTCAGTACTGGCCTACTACCGTGGGCTGCCTGAGGTACCTTGGAATCGTAATGGCAGGCGAGGACCAGACGGTAGCAGGCGTCGGGATTGTGGGTCGCGATCACGTTCGAGAAATTTCTGACTCCGAGAGGGGTGTTGTCGCCGAAGGAGTCCAGTTCCACGTTCCAGCCCAGGTCTTTCAGTGTGTTAGCTATGTACTGAAAAGTGAAAAGGGCAATTACACGCAACAGGTGATAACGTCCTCTTGACTTATGCGGTCGAGATGATGTTAAATGACATGCAGCAGGTGCTAACGTCATCCTGAAATATGCGGTTGAGGAGATGTTATATAAGAACTACATGCCATCACATGTCATTTACATTACTTTTTTTATGATTCTTCGTGTTTATTAGACAAGCCATTAATCATTTTTAATGGGGAGTTTAGCTCTGCTGGATGCATTCTGGTAACGATGTGCTAACGGACTGGCATGTCAGCTAAGTATAGATGGGGGCAATACCACAAGGAGTTTCCGCAGTAACACTATCAAAACATCATATTCCGTTTTTAATTTTTATTTATATTTTTTTTATATTCACCTTTCTGACTTTGAGGTTGCCGGGGCTTCCCACAGTACGCGGAATGAGAATCTCCTTCAGCGTTGTGTTGAACTGGTCACGGGTCTCGGTGAAAGCAGTGCTCAGATGAACGAGTTTTTCTAGGGGGAGCGACTGCAAATCTCTGCGCCATTCCTAACGAAACAACGACGACAGGAATTCATTTGGTGGAGATACTGTCATCTAAGGACAGAGCCTCGAACGTTCACTAATGATTGCAGGCTACTGACAGCTTTATATCAGGTCCCCAAAAGGCAATACACTCAAACTGTATGCTATGGTCACTGATATAGGCAAGAAAGAACGGCGGAGAAGGAGCTTCAGCTGTCCCGCCTCCAGCGCGAGCTTCTATACCTTCGACAATGCTTCGGCGTCTTGTACACCTCGAACGCTCACGTCCAGCCAAAGCCAAAGCACGGCGTGGAGCATAGCCTCCTCTACACTCACAAAGCCTGGCAGTTCGACGACGGAGCCATAGTGTGCTCGGTCGCGGACGTAGAGCGCGAGGATCTGGTAGCACAGAGCATCAAAGAGCCATTTCTCGGGGAACCTGGACGTCAGCGCCCAGCTTTTGCAGCGGCGGGGACTCGAAACACACTTGTTCGCTCGGGAGAAGCGTGTTTCGGCGTCTCGCCGCAGAGGGGCGCCAGCCACGTGACTCTCCCCTCATCCGTTGTCTGCCGCTCCACCTTTTCCATCTCGGCGGCCGCTTCTCGTGGCGATCTGTCAGGCTTTGTCGGTATTCGCAACTTTCAGCGATGGTGGTACCGCGGTGTGAGAATCGCGCTCCCTAGCTCCTGGATGATTGGCCTCATAATAAATGGGCTTGCCTACACTTTCCTGGCGTGAAAAAATAACGTAAGGCTCTAACACTGTGCGTATGTAGCAAAACTAGAATTACTTACGCGTCGCAGACCCAGCCTCGTACCGCTGTTCTACGACGATCATCCAGATGACAGCCATTTTGATAGGCACCAGTGCGCCCCCTATAGGTCGTGAAAGTTGCGAATAGGAGGCTATGCGTGGAGTGATGGAGCGCGTGCTGGAGGGCGGGCACTCGAAAGACACAACCCTACCGCTCTCACTCTTTCACTGACTCCGCGGAGAGCAAGTCGTCTGCTTCTTGCGCAAAAACTGCGGTGACGTCAGAACGACGCCGATCTCTGATTGGCTGATTGAAAGGATAGTGGGCAGACCTCAATGCTAGGTGCCTTGAAGTCTGCCCACTACTCCTTTTTTTTTTCTTTTTTTTTTAATCAGTCAATAACTGATACAGCTAACCGCATGCTAGGCTTTCTTAAAAGAAATTTCTCTTTGGCTTCCCTGTCCTTAAAACTGCTTCTCTATAAATCGTTGCTCCGCAGTAAACTAGAATACGCTGCTGCCACTTGGGATCCGGCCAAATCACTTGCATTATCGCTTGAAGCCGTTCAAAACCGCTCCGTCCAATTCATTTTACATAACTGTCATCGCACATCCAGCGTGACTGAAATGGAAAACACTTTGGGCCTGCCTATCCTCTCTCTCCGCAGAAAAGTATCCAGACAGTGCTTGTTTCATAAAGTTTATCATTATAACCCTGCATTACGACAACTTTTGATAACTGAACCCTCTTATGTTTCTTCGCGTATCGATCATCGCAATAAAGTAGCTATCCCTCCCTGTCACACATCAAGTTTTCACCAGTCTTTCATACCAATGACATCTTTGGATTGGAATCGCCTTCCCGCTCACATCGTCGATATAGTTGAAAGTGCCGAGTTTAAAGATGCCGTTTGTATACCTATGCTCTCTGTTCCGAGGAACAAGTTTGTTTGATGGTTTTTTTTTTGTTTTTTTTCACCTGCCTAATTTACTGTGTTGTATTATAAATGTTCTGTCCACTCCCCTCTGTAATGCCTTCGGGCCCTGAGGGAGTAAATAAATAAATATATAAAAATAAAAGAGTTTGGCGTTCTGACATCATCGCCACACCTGTGCAAGAAGCAGACGAACTTGCGCTCCGCATAGTTTCGATACTTTTTTTTTTTATGAAATAGAAAGCGCATTTCATTCCTTCATTTATTGATTCATTTTATAGGTACCTCACTGGTTCGTAACGGGCATTGAGTGAAGCCGGGATCGCACTGCTCATACAACATACAAAAAGACAGCCTGCAAACACGAGTTTCCACCTTGAAATCATTGCGGCATTCAAAGCACGGATCTCGCGGTGACTGCGTTCGAATCTGTACGCAAACCGTCTTTTGTATGATGTACATAAGCATTGTGACCCCGGCTTAAGGTGAACTTTAAAACGCGTGTATTTAAGATACCCACAAGCAGAAAACCACGATGCGCGAAACCAAGGACGAGGCACCACTAACCACCATTCAATTTTTGCCTTGCGTGCTCGTGATCAGCCACAATCACCAAGAACTTAGAAAACTGCGGGGGGCGTGGCGAGTCTTGGGCATCTAATTACCGCTCTGCAGCCAATAGGATTATTGCATCAACCAAATAAGCATTAGCATAATATAAGTAAATGCTTGCGTTTTTTTTAATTTTATTTTTGTGACTATAGGGTAATATAAGACGCGCTCACCTGGGCTTCGACGTCTGGGAAGAGGTGCCTCAGGATGGAATTTTTGTGCCAGTTAAACGCCGCGCATTGAGCCGCAAGAACGACGAGCAGCACCCACGCAGCATTCCAGAATTTCATCGTGAGTTCAGCTGCAGCTCAATAGCGGTGAGTTAATTGTTGGCCAAGAGCTGCGAGCACGTTCCCAAAGGACGCGCCACCTGCGCGATCACAAACAATGACGTCGCGCCCTAGCTTAAGGAACGTTCCTCGAAAACATTAATATGGTTATATTTATAATATGCGCAATTTAAAAAGTTACGGAGGTATTGTGTGGAAGGCCGCAAGCTATTCCCCACCCTGCTCGTGGCAGCCGATATTTATATATATATATATATATATATATAAAAAAGGGTGTCGTCATATAACATTTATTCATTTCAGTTTTCCCTTATTTTGTTTCCCCCTTCTTCTGATATGATGTATAAAACTGTTTTTGTGTGCATAGTTTTTCGTCAGGCTACTTATGAGTGCGTATTTGTAAAGTATACCTCTGTATATTGTACTGGCAGAAACATGAACGAATGAACACTTTCACTTTCTAGAACATCTTTGTTTTTCTTTCTTTCTTTCTTTGTGTCCGAAATGATGTACAAGATTCGGATATGAAAGTTTATCCTTTGTCAGTGTTTTGAAGCTTGTTCGTTAGATTTTATTTTCGTTTTGCGATCTTTTGTTTCCAGCGTAAGTTTTTTAGACATGTCCGTTGACAAATGTGCAGGGAACTGAAACCCCTCATCAGTCACGGAAGGTTTGTACGCCCTTATGTAAGGGGCACGACTGAATGCGTGGCTTTATAACGCGCTGCACTATTTTCTTTCACAACACTGCACAACATATGTGAAATGGACTGTAATCAGGCGCCAATACTTTTAATCGATTGCGTCGGTTGTGGAGTCGGAGAGTACGTCGAAGAACGACTGGTACTGCAACGATCATCATGTTGACTCATGTTCGTCTAGCGACTTTTAAAGCTCTCATGCTCCTGACAGAGCTCGTGAAGGTCACCAAGGCCCTGCTGGCACTTTTAGCCGAGAGAGAAATCTTCGTGCGTGAAAGTTCACTCATGCGAAATTTTAGATCATACTAGTTGCCCCATTAATCTTTATTAACAAAACAAATACATCTCAAAGGCAGTCAAGGCTAGTTTCACTTAAAGAACACACCGTCCACACTCCCCGACGTAGTTTCTGTCACATGTTAGTAGGATCCAGTACATCAAATCCAGTATCCAGTGAGACAAATTACACCCACTGTGGGTGTAATTACACACATTCCGCTGTAATTATTCGATTCCGTGTCGCACCACGTGAATCGGGCATGAGACATCTGAAGAATATAGAAAGAATCTCCTCCCGAAGCATTCCTGAGTTTATTACTTTAATGTTGATTTTTTTTTTATTTATTTCAATACCTTCAGGGCTCGCAGGGCATTACAGAGGGGTGTGGGTAAAAACGAAGCATGTTCAAGAACACACACACACACACAAAAAAGAACAAAGGTCAGCAATGCCCTACTGCTGGAGAGTAAAAAATAGTTCGGCCGAATATGTTTTAGCAAAAGTGACTAATCAGTGTGACTCTAAATAAATCAATTGATGGTATATTTACTTCAGATGCGGGAAGGTGGTTCCAATCAGAGGACGTTCTATGAATGAAGGAGTCAATATACGCTGGGGTTTCGCAGTGAGGTATGCCTAAGAAAAAAAAAAAAAAAAAGTTAGTGCGCAAACAAGCTGGTGGAGGTTTAAGATTTTAGACAAAACCCCGAGACTGGGGGGGATTCCGAGTCAAGAGGTCCAACGAGTCAAAAGATCCAACGCGTCAAAAGATCCATTATTGGACCTTCTGACTCGTTGAATCTTTTGACTCGTTGGACCTCTTGACTCGCCATGGATCTTTTGACTCGTTGGATCTCTTGACTCGTTGGACCTTTTGACCCACATTGGATCTTTTGACTCGTATTTGGTGAGTCAAAAGATCCAACGAGTCAAAAGATCCATTATTGGACCTTTTGACTCGTTGGACCTCTTGACTCCCTGCCCGATCACCGGGAAAGGGGGATGGGCTTTGAAGAAGAGCAGGAAAAGAAAGAAAAGCAAAAATATACGATGAATGACGGCTTTCGGATAACAAGGAGGGGCGTGACGGTCACTGCACTGCGGCGGGATGAGATCCCCCGTCTAATAACAAAGCAACAAAAAAGAGGGAGATGAGAGAAGAGGATACAGTGGTTTCGGGGACGAGAGGTTTTGGGATCCTGAATGGCTGGCTGTGTCACGGCGTTGTGCGCTTTCCATTTCAATCGGCAGGTGACCAACGCCATCTCTTCGTGCGGTATGCTTAATTAACACAGGAATTTCCCGGGAGCTGTGCACGCTGCACGGTCGCGGGGACGTAGGTTGTTTCTCGAATTTATAAATCAACGAACAGTCAATCGGTGACTGAATTACGACACGTATAGAACAACACGTGGTGCTGACGTCCTGCCCCTGCGGTGGTGCTGCTATCGGCATTGCGCACGCGCAGACGGTCCACTTGACGCACACTTTGCGCACTTGCGGTGCCCACACCTCGTGTTGAAACTGCGCCTTTTCCCACACCTCGTAAGGGCTTGTATGGAAACAGCGCGTTGGTCTTATACGCGCAGCATGAGCTCAACTGAGAGGAAGGGTTGTGCGGATCATTTGGACAGCGTAATGTATGGCAGTCATCCAGAGGGTCAACATGTCGCAGTATCTTGCCGGCCAGTGCAGCCTGACTGCTGAATGGCACCACGCTGTACGGATAACCAGCATCGGCGTGCGTTCGTGTAATCACTACTGCGTGGTGCACCCAAAGACCCCAGGCTATAATCCGTTTCACCTAAGGATGAACCGCAGCCTATGTTTGAAACCGAGGGCGTCAAGGGCCATCTCAACCCGCGCGACGTTTTGAACACCTTTGTGTTCGAGGCATTTCAGAGTTGGAGAAGGACCCTACTACCACTTGTCTTGCTCTGCATGCACAAGCTTCTCTGGCTCGTGTTCAGGTTGAGCGTATTGATCAAAAGCCACGCACACTTTTCTTAGTCTTTCCATGTATCGCAATAGTACGTATATATATTTTTTTCTTGTTGTTGTTTTTGGTCTGCATTAGCACGGAAATCATATATTACTTATTTTAATGTACGGCACCTAGACATTTTTTTTTTCGTGCAAACTGAATTATTTTATTCGCACGTAATCAAGCCGAGAAAAAAAGAACACATTGTACCTTCCACATTTTCGCGACACATTTGGAACCTTGCATCCCATGTTCCATTACAGCAACCGCTTATCAAATTCTAATTTAAATTTCAATATATCTTATATCGAACCTAAACGTTTATTAGAAAGGATAAGTTTACCATATATCAACCCACCTTTAAAAATGTTTTAAGCTATTATTTTGAATTATTTTTCGTCATATACTGCTTTCAGATTGGCCAAGTTCGATATCTTTCCTGCACGAAAATAACCGATGAATTATCGGGAGTTCCTCTCTTTGAAGTCGATATCTAAGGCGCATCCTAAAGGAGGCTTGAAACGATTTTTCTACTTTTGCTAAATAGTACTTAGAATCACTCCCTAACGTTGATAACTGAATAAACTTGTCTTGGTTGTTCTTTCTAGGCAATGGCAGTCGCCAATTCGCAACTTTCACGACTTATAGGGGGCGCGCTGGCGGCTATCAAAATGGCTGTCATCTGGATGATCGTCGTAGAACAGCGGTACGAGGCGGGGTCTGCGACGCGTAAGTAATTCTAGTTTTGCTTTCTGCGAGCAGTATTAGAGCCTTACTTTATTTGTTCCCGCAAGGAAGGAGTAGGCAAGCACCTTTATTGTGAAGCAGATCATCCAGGAGCTAGGGAGCGCGATTCTCACACCGCGGTACCACCATCGCTGAAAGTTGCGAATAAAATTCGAGAAATATGAGCATCATTCATCCCCTCAACTCGGAGCTAGAACAAGTGGCCACGTGGCCTGGTGCCTATCTTATACCTTTATGCCCGTGTCCCACTAGAGCGACAGACAGAAACAAAAGACAGCGACAAGCCTCAAACCCATGCAGCATGCTCGCGATGGTACCTTTGGCAGGCGTTAAGTCGTTCGGCGCTCGTGAACTAAGCACGAGCGATTGCAAGCCTGCCAATGATACCCTCACGTGCATGATGCTCGTGTTTGAGCATAGCCTCCTTTAATCTACAAAGCCTCTCAAATTGCGAAAGACTCTGGTTTGAGGCTTGTCGCTGTCGTTTGTTTCTGTCTGTCGCTCTAGTGGGACACGAGCATTAACGTTAAGCTTACCCACGTGCTGGGATTGACAAAGTAGAGAAAGCGTGCTGAGCTCAGAGATGGTTATGCCCTTGTCCCACTAGAGCGACATACAGAAACAAAAGACAACGAAAAGCCTCAAACCAGAGTCTTTCGCGATTTGAGAGGCTTTGTAGATTAAAGGAGGCTATGCTCAAACACGAGCATCATGCACGCGAGGGTAGCTTTGTCAGGCTTGCAATCTCTCGTGCTTACTTCACGAACACCGAACGACTAAACGCCTGCCAAAGATACCATTGCGAGCATGCTGCATGGTTTTGAGGCTTGTCGCTGTATTTTTTCTCTGTCTGTCGCTCTAGTGGGACACGGGCATTAGAGTTGGGCTATTCTCATCACCGCAGTGGGTGGACACGAGCCACTACGCGAGTGTCCGCCCAGGCATTGATTGTTACGAGCTGAAGTCGAGTGCTCACGTAGTTCTCGTGTCGAATCCATGCATGATCCTCGCTTTACTGACATCAGGCGGGTGATTTCGATTCCACAATCACGTCATCGAGCTTTGCAAAGGCAAGAGTGAAAGAAATCGTCCCTTTTTATCTTCGCGATTTCACAATTTCACCGCGACAAAGAAGTTTCTGAATCAGTGACGGTCTGTGCGAGTATACTTGTGCCAGGCCTGGACCAGTACGAACCGGCAAAGTCATGAACGTTCCAACCCGATAACGTTTCATGACCCCTTTAAAGGGGCCGTGAAATGATTTTAATGTTCAAAGAATCCGGTCGTGTCACTTTTGTTTGGCTTACCTTAACACAAGTAAAAAAAACAAAAAACAAGAAACACGCCTTGAGCTTTTAAAATGTCGCGAGTGTCCGGAGAAATCGCGGAGAGGAAAAGGGACTATTTTCTGTCTTGCAGCCTCTTGTGTAGGCCAAGAAAACGATTACGTGCTAGCACATCCATCGAGCCAGTACATCCACCAAGCCATTACATCCATCGATGGATGTAATGGCTCGGTGGATGTACTGGCTCGATGGATGTAATGACATGCGTATGGATGTAGCTGCTCGATGGATGTAGTTGCTCGTTGGATGTAGTTGCTCGTTGGATGTAGTGACTCGGTGGATGTAATTGCTCGCCCTTCCTGTTATCATGCTTAGCGTGCCATTACATCCATAGAAGCCAAGATGGCCGCCGTGGGGTCGCAATTATATTTAAGCCAATTTTAAGCTAATTAATTTTTTACGTTATTCACATTCTTATTGGATTGGGAGCCTCAGCAAACAAGGGGTAAGCCACAGAACATTAGTGAATCACAATTAAATTCGACTAGGCATTCAAACTTTTTTTTTCCTGTCAAAAAGCGCAATCAAAAGTAAGATTATGTGTACCGTCCTAATCCTCTATTAAAATAGTTTACTGTAAACGACTTAATTTTCGCGATGACCTAATATTTGCGAAAACCTAATTTTTGAGAATTTCGCGATTTGATCAAATTCGCGAAAAAATGGTCACGCGAATAAGTCACCCCGTGAATACGAATACATCGCGTATATCTCCCGTTCATGAAATTTTTTGCCCGCGAAATATTCCCGAAACCGGCACTTCGCGAAATGTCGAGCCCGCGAAAATAAACTCGTTTATAATTAGTTAATTATGAGAGTTAAAGAGCAGCGACAATAGTTTGGTAAGTGTGGAAACAACAAACAACGAAAATAACGCCTCGTCAACGGGGTCGTCTCCCAGCGGCGGAAGTGGCGGCGCATACGCAAAGCGGGCATACGACGGCCACGTCGGGCCCCAAACGCCTTCGAGAAGGGTTCGCGGAGTGTCTCCATATGGCATGACACCCATGCTTTCTACCCCTCTTGACAATTTGAAGTTCGAGCTCCATTAAATCCGGTAAATTCATCAGGACTGGGGGAGGCTCCCTGAAGATTCGATGCAACGAGGCTTAGCGACTAAAGCGACACGACGAGCCGACGATGCGCGTGCGGCTTCGGTGAGGCCGAGGGCCGCACAAAGTGCATGACGCACGAGGGGTCATTTTACTTGCAGTTGTGCATTTAATTTGGCATATAACTCCTGAAATAATGGGAACTATTGAGAAATATATGTCTCGTTTGCTGCTGCGTTCACTGAGGTCGGGCTCAGCGCGAGATGACAGGCACGCTAAGCGGGTTCGCTCTTTGATATTTTGCTTTGCTAGCACTTTATGGTGAAATTGCGCCGAGCGTACCACATTTCCCAATGTACACATAGCAGAAAAACTTTCTAGGCTTAAGTATAAAAAACTCGGACCACATTCACGACTGCCAAATTTGCCTGGGTTAAGGCTACATTTGCGTTCAACTGCGTTGCGAGTGGTTGCAACTAATGACGATCCTCACGACGAGCCAATGTGGAGTCAACGCATTCAACGCACATGTGTGAGCTCGCACCGTCACAAGTGGTCGCAACGCAGTCGTTCCTAAGCAAACGCAAATGTCTGAAGTAGCTTTTAAGAAAAAGAAAAACGAAAGGTGTAGCGGATAAAGTCTGCGGGATTGATGCATGCAATGGCACGTTCTTGGACGGAGCTGCTTGATGGATGTCATAACACGATGGATGTGACGGCACGATGGATGTAATGACATGCTTTGGATGAAGTTGCTCGATGGATGTGATGGCGCGGTGGATGTAGTGGCACGATGGATCTAAAGGCACGTTGGATGTGGTTGCACGTTGGACGAACTGGCCCAAATTGGATCTACTGGCACTATGGATGTACTGGCACTATGGATGTACTGGCACGATGGATGTAATGGCACGAAATTGGACGTATTTGCTCGATGGATGTAATGGCACGATGGATGTGCTGGCCCCAAGCCCAAGAAAACTACGCGCATGACGTGAACTGGTTGAAAGTGTATTGAGTTAGCAAGCTCAGTAAGTGTCTGCTCAATTTGAGGCTATTTTTTTTTTTTATGTTTTCGTGAAAACGTGAACAGACGCGCCAAAAGCCTGATATTCTCGACTTTTATAACGCAAAGTTTTAGAGGCGCCATCTACCCGAAGCGAAGAAAAGCGCTCCCACCCCACTTCCCTTAGCCACAGTGACATGAAACTGAACGTCTCCGGGTGCCCCCCTCGAGCCCGCAAACCGGAGAACAGTACGTAGTTGAGTGGCGCATCGAACTTAAATCTGTTGCAACTTTTTTTTAAACGAAAACTAATGCGCTTACTAAAAAAATCGTTTACTGATCTTTCTTGTACAACGCCTCCCAGCGACTAGGGGAGCAGTGGTGAGCGGCTTTCCGTGACTCTTTTGCACTATGAAGCGGCAGTTCTCGAGTAATTGGAGGTCTTGACCTACAATGGATCTCTTGACTCGTGTCTACCGAGTCAAGAGATCCAAAGCGTCAAAAGATCCACTATTGGACCTTCTGACTCGTTGGACCTTTTGACTCGTTGGACCTCCTGACTCGCCGTGGATCTTTTGACTCGTTGGATCTCTTGGCTCGTTGGACCTCTTGACCCACATTGGATCTTTTGACTCGTGTCTGGTGAGTCAAAAGATCCAACGAGTCAAAAGATCCATTATTGGACCTTTTGACTCGTTGGATCTTTTGACTCGTTGGATCTCTTGACCAGAAGCGACTGGGAGGGGGGGGGGGGGGGAAGGACAACACAACACAAAGTCTCAATGAGACTTTGTGTTGAGACTTTGTGCTGTGCTGTCCTCCCCCCCCCCCCCCCCCCCCCCCCTCCCCTCCCCCCAGTCTCGGGGGTTTGTCTAAAAAAGTATGCCTACTTTAAAGTGATGATCGGCGCGATGCGAAATAAAAGATGGGTAGAGAAATAGTGTGTCCTTCAGTGAGGTGTTAGAATGATAAATTTTGTGAAAGAGACATAGACGTGACATTTTTCAACGTAGTGAAAGAAACGGTAGTGATAAAGTGGTTTTCATTGATGAGGCACCAGCCATGCGATAATAGTTACAGAATATGAAACGTGCTGCACGATTTTGCATGGCTTCGATGTCATTCAAAAATGGTTGTTTGACCGGGATCCCAGATTGCTGTGGTATACTCAAGTTTTGAGCTAATGAGTGCTTTGCATAAAATTAGTTTTAAGAACATAGGGACGGAAAAATTTTTTTTTTTTTGGATATCCAAGCACTGAATTAGTATTGGCGATGACGTGATCAGTATGAGCTTTCTATGACATGTTCGAAGTAATACGTACACCAAGATATGTATAAGAAGACAGACACAAGCTGCAGAGGAGGGTTATAAACTGAGTACGATGATGGGCACGTGTTTCCACGAGCCGCCCTCATAGCTTTAGAATTGTTAGTATTAAGAGACATTTGCCACACGTTACACCATTCGCATGCCGCACAAGGGTCACCTTGATGAAGTGCGGTATCAGATTCGTTAGTAATTTCACGGTAGATTACACAGTCGTCGGCGAATAAACTAATGAATGAGGATACACGCATTGGCATGTCATTAATATAAATAAGAAAGAAAAGGGGCCCTAGAACGGACCCTTGGGGAACATCTGAAATAACAGGTCTGAGACTAGAATTAGCTTCATTGGTAGTAAGAAACTGCGAATGGTCAGTTAGGAAACTCTTAATCTATGACAAAACATTGTGTTCTAGTTTAAGTTCACTATAGTATACAAAATAGGAGTTTGTAAAAAACTTTGTCGAACGCTTTGTAAAAGTCAGGGAAGACACAGTCAACCTAGGATCCACGGTCAAGAATGGAAAGTAGATCATCAGTGAAAGTTAGAGGTTGAGTTTCGCAGGACAGTGATTTGCAAACGCCATGTTGTGAAAACGAAAAAAAAAAAAAGAATTTGAATCTAAAAAAAAAAAAAAAAGATTAACGAGATGAAAGTAAGTAATGTGCTCTAAAAGTTGACAAGGGTGCTGGTCGACGAATCGGGTAACAATCAGGCTAGCTACCCGTTATCTCAAACATATCTGTTAAAAGTAAAAGAAAAACGGCTCGACTTAACAAAATAAATATGTTAAGTAAACCTTTCGCCTCCCGTGCGTGCAATACACTGGATGCAAAGAAGGTAGCGCCAGGCACCCCGTATGGACACCGTTTTGGTTCATGAAATTAGCAGTCTCTCCTTGATTTCTTCATCCTTGATTGGTCGGTCCAAATTCCCGGTGACAGGTTGCTTTGAGACATATCTCATATACCGAGATTTTTTTTTTTTTTTTTTTTTTTTTTTTTTATCCACACACCGGGGAAACAAGAGCATATATCTCCGCAACTGCCACCACACGAGGTGTGGGTGCTCGGCGGCATTGAAAAATAATTTTCCTATCTTGAAATACGAAAGAACAATTTTATTGTAAGATATTCGTAGAGATAGGCATGATTGATCAGTTGATTGCGCTTATTCGCCTCGAGACCCGGATTGAATTTAGAGGTAGCGTGCTCTTGCTTATCCGTGGTTCTCTATGAGGCACGTGGTGATTCTCCCTGTCTACAATAAGGGTGGAGACAAAGCATCCACAGTAACGGCAGAGAGCACGGGGAAGGGCACAGAGAACGAGCTTTTAGCGGTTGATTTGAGTGCGCGAGTGCTGCATTGTCGCCTTCAATGGCTTCGGTCTCGCGTCCGAAGCATTCGTTTTGCTCCAAGTAACTGTAAAACAAAGCGTATCTACTTTTCACCATATGCCGATCGAATCTCGAAGCAAATATTGGCGAGGAACGCTTACAGTACGTGACGCTCCATGAGGATCTTGGTGCAACTGGTTTAGAACAACCCTCTCGGAGTTTTGAAGATTTGAATGGACCAAAATGGCGTTTGCCACGGCAACGGACACCGATTAGCTAATCGCCTTGCGAGGTTTTGGTCGTATGTATGTTAGTATCTGTTTGTGTCCGGCTAGTAGGCAAGGGAGGAAATGGTGCTACTTTCTCGGGATCCAGAGATTTTACAGTACCCCCCCCCCCCCCTCCCCTCCTCCCCCAATGGCTTTTTGCTGTACGACCTTCCACGTGTGAGGCGAAACGTTTAATTAGACTGCTTCTTTCGTTAGGTCAAGCCGTTTTCCTTTCATTTTTTATCACGTGTTCACCCGGTATCTTTGCATTCAAACTACCTTTCAACCCATCCGGTTACTCACCTCGGTGTAGTAGTTCCGCTGATACCGACGAACTCGCGCTGGTGCTCCCAACCGTCTCGTGGGGTTGTGTTGTCTTCAAAAGCCGACCTTTTATGTACGCCGGAGTCTGGGACCCTGACGTCCTTACAGTACAAGCGAGCGACCAATAGTAATGGTAAAAACGGTGCGCCTCTTTTTTTTTTTTTTTTTTGCTCGAAGGCGTTTACAGTGCAACGAAAGCAGCAAGATTGCCTGCTGCCGCTGCTGTGAGAGTCTCAAGAACGCTGACCGCCAGATAAAGGAAAGGGATATCGTGAACCTATGGTCAGCGGTTTCTCTTACCCTCGCTCTTGTGGCATGACCTCAACCACGTGCCGTGTGGAATAATCGAAGCTTGTGAAAGGCCTCCTCACCCCCACGTGACGTCATCACAGTAGGATGGCACCTAACATCGAGCGTCGTACCGCGGCGTGCTTCCTGTATATCACCGCTGCGTGATGCGCGTTGAAGACCCCAGACTATAGCACTGGCTATAACATTCCTCACCTACAGCGTAAACCAGTGTCTGCGCACGATCTCACTATACGATGACGTCAAAATGCTAGTGCTTGGGGGCTCGCGGAGGCCTTTGGCTAACTGGAAAATGGCTTACGTCACGACACATTGCAGCTGCGTGCACCACTCGCGGGACAAGAATAAAAACGCTCGTACGTCGCTCGTTGACTGACAGGTATGTACTTCTTCTCCAGGTGGCCAAGGAGTTTCCGGTATTTAAAATACAACTCTTCAATGTGCGTATTTACAATACTCTGACTATTTGCACCTAGCATTGAATTACATTTACGAAATATTTTGTCACTTGTATTTAAATACCGAAAAATTAATATTTCATATACCAATGTAATAAAAAAAATAAAAAAACTACTCCACGCCGTCTTCTTCTTGACGTGACGGTTTCAGCACTACAGACAAACAAAAACCAAAACGTAGATTTATGAGTTTGTTTGTTTTTTCGCTTGAGAACTAGTTGGTTGCCACTGTGTGCTGAATTCATCAGATTAGATTACAATTTATAATTATTTAAGAGTCATGCTAAATGTTTTCTCGACCTTCCCTGTGGGTATTTAGGTCGATGATTCTAACCATTTTCAGGTTTTTTACATTACTAAAATGTTTTTTTTTTAAAGGATTATTTAAATTATTTTTGCCTCTAGGTAGCAGAGTTTTCTTCTCATACACGATGGTCATGGGAGCTGCGGCCATCCGGCAATACAGCACCGAGAGGACACGTGGTTGTCTCTGAAAGCTCGGCATTGGGTCGCAGGAGACGTAGCTTTAGTCGTCCGCGAAGTAAAGGCGCGTTCACACCGGCGATAACTTTCATCGCAAAAGCGACCATCGCGGGCAAAAAGCGACGCGATTTGAGCAGTCGCTTGCTGACCCGACTTTTTGCGATGCGATCTAGTCGCAGAGCGGCTGAGCTATAGAGTGTGTTGAAGGTTCGCGAGCCTTCCGATGGTGCTGATATATTGCTAATATGCCCGTCCTGTCACTATATGAAAATGGCTCCGTCGTGCATCTTTACGGGCGGTTTAGAAAAAAAAACACTCGAAACGTAAAAAAACAAAAGTATGTGGGCTATGAAAGGTGTGCCTTTTTAATATTTCCTAAGAAACGTCGCTCGTTTTTGCATACCTGCCATAGAACAGAGGTTTGAAACTGAAATATAGCGAAGTTTAACATCGTTCATGCTGTAACTGAAGCAATTACACTTTTACACTGTTAATAAACTCAAATAGCAAAAGTTATTTGAACATTATTTTCCGTCGAAGAGACCAAATTCACACGCGTTTTCCCATAGGAATGCACAGGATCACGGCAAAAGTAGATTGGTTGCTGTCTGCTCCCGGAAGTCGCATAACACTAGCGCCAGTTGAACCTCTGGCGTCCAACGGACCTCCTCTCTTGAGCTTCTCGGCGTTGCCGCTACGCGGCGTCGATTTCGACGGTCTTTAACGGCGCCGCCATCTTGAAAATTGCGGCGCCGACGACGCCGTCTAGCGGCTTAGAAAAAGAAATACCGGCTAGTTCTGGCTAGGGGTGTCGCGAACCGCCCGAGGTTCGAGTTCGACCAGGTTCGACTTTTTCGAACTTTTAGTGGAAATTCGACGAACCTTGTATTGAGGTTCGACTCGTGTGCGCATGCGCGACAGGCTAACCAGTTGACTTCGGATTGGATGGTGATGGCTAAGGGATGAATTAAGGGCAGCGCTGATTGGTTATTTCAGTTAATACAGTACAAACAATTAAGTTATTAACTTCTTCAGTGATTAGAATTGGTTTCTTTTAATTGCAACTGTTTATAAAATAAAATAACCCTTTGCATAAAAAAAAAAAATTCTCCAAACGTAGACATGCTTGTATCAAGGTCTGGCCACACTGTCCACAAAGTCGAACCGGTCGAATCTGGTGAAAAGTTCGAAGGTTCGTCGAACCGGTTCGACCCAGTCGAACCCCGAAAGTTCGACCTAAAAATCTGGTTCGACAAAAGTTCGCGACACCCCTAGTTCTGGCAGCACAGCTATCTGGGTAGGCAACAGTGTGGGTATGGGGGGAACTTGGCTAGACTTGGCTATGGTGGGCTGCAATAACTTGGTTGGAGCTTGTCCGGTTGAATCCAGCTGGCTACTCACAGGCCATCACCTTCAGTTTCCACAACGAAAGAATATATTAGCCGTTTAATGTAGTCTATGCAGGTAAGCTCTCGGCATTTGATAGCTCCATCTTGAGTGTTGCATGTAGACTTCTTCATAAATTTCACATACCATGGGGCTTGCAGTGATAACCTAATTGGACCACCTGCGCCGGGAAGTAAAATCGGTCTTCTTGTCGTAAACGAAGTGGTCGTGAGCTTAAACGTGACGTTGAGTCTGATACGAATCTCTCGCGATTCAAGCTCACAATCGACTGACTTCATAAATAAGGATTCTTGGGAAAAATGCGAAGCTCGATAACATTGCAGCCACACTCGCGCTGCAGCTTCTTGTGCTCATGGCACACTTTCTACTATTGCTCTTATGCTTTTTAAAATTATTTATCCATCCGACGACCCCGCAGTGGTAGCCAGACAACCGTAGATTTTCGGAAATTGCAGCACGGTAAAAAGGAGGACTCGGAACTAACTCAGGCACGACGTCCGTTTTTAAGCCTTTTCGCCCATACCGTTGGCGGTTGCATACCCTGTGTCAGCGGGCAATCCAAAAATGCACCAGGTCGAGGGTACGTCAGTTACTGGCTGGTTTGAGGTTATGCGAAAAAGGTCTATAGTTTTCACATTTAAATATTCTAAGCTTAAAGGGTAAGACAAAACGGCTAGGTGGCGTAAGCTACCGCCCGATCCAAAGGGCTCAGCCATATTCATCTATCCATCCGTTACAAGAAGTTAGATGGTGTGAAATGAAGCGTGGGAAAATTATAATATTGGTTTTGGCATAACCTTTATTTGCCATTTACTTAATAGCAATTTTAAATTCAGAGATGATAAATAGCGCGGCGCGAAGTGTAACGCCTGTGCATTTAAAAAATGTACTTAATTTGGGTAGCTAAAAAAAAAAACAAAAAAAAACGCCTTTATTTCGGTTGTAACTTTAGGCTGTAAGTTTTTTTTCAAGCGCAGTTTGATTCATCCAGAAATCGAGCTATCACCTTTTTTTATGTCTAAAGAACTTTTTTTTTCCCCAACAACTTTGATCAAACTCAAACAAAACCGCTCCCCCCCCCCCCCAAAAAAAAAAAAAAAATACGAATTGTTTTTAGGTTATCTGGTTTGGAATCTTTTCGTCATGCGATGAGAAAGTTTCACTCGGGGACAAATTGAAGCAAAGGAGGCTCGCTGTTCACATTGGGAGTCAACCAATGAAATCGCTCGGAGAACCTAACGGAGAACGTAAATTCGGAGAAGTCACCGCAAGTTACTAAATGCGTCTACTAAAAAGAAAAAAGAAAAAAAAAAAACCATACGCACATTGAAGTGTCGAAAAAAAATGGATTGGAAACGTTTTCGGAATAACTGAAATGCCACGTGAAGGGTGCGACATCTGCTTCTTAAAAAAAAAGTATAATAATTTTTTTTTCTTTTTTAGTTCTAGTTTTCTTTTACTCCTACATGGATCAGCGCTGCTTGTGGTGACAAAGTTTATTGGGACGGAAACCCCCGAAGTTTTCAGATGAACAAGTAGTTTATCTAAGGATCGTGGTTACAAGAATTCAAAACTTTCCGACAACATCCCTCACGAGTTCTGAAAGTTGACGACTAAAATCCGTAAGAATGTCCACCCAAAATTAAGAGATAAATCGCGAAAACTATGGGGTGGGCGATCCTTAAAATGCAACAGTAAAATTAAAAATAAAAAAAAAAATACTATGAACCTGTTACAGACTACGTGAGACGGGAGCTTGTACCGCAGATCGCGCCAACAGTAGAGTTTTAGGGAACCGTTTTTGCACATCCGATACGGTACGAAATGCGCATGCGCGAGTCTTCTGTGGAAGCGCATGCGCTGTTCGCATCGGAGGGCCCATCGGACCGTATCGCATGTGCAAACACGGTTCCCTGAAACTCTCTTTAACTTCGCGTTCCACGGTGCGATAGACGAGCGGAAATTCGCTACGAGCTCCTGTGTCACGGGAATTATACCGCGGGTGGCGGACGCAGGAGATTCGCGCTTCAAGCGCGAGACACATGCGCGTCAGTATCGTCCGATCCGACGTCCGATCCGACAGTCCGAACGCCGCTCCGGATTGCCGCACGCGACAGTTTGAGACACACGCTTCCGACCTTGCATGCGACACGACGATCCGTTCGGCTCCGCCCAGTTCCGGCATCACCATAATCACTGTGCGCTAACTTCGCCACCATGCATGAGCGCTTCAGTGCGTCATCATGACGTTCGCGCTAGCTGTGCTGTGATTGGCTAGACGCATCCGACAATCCGTCCGCCGTCCGAAAATATCTGGCGCGTTGGACGCACGTCGGATCGCCGATCCGACGTCGGATCCGACCAAATTTTTCGGATCAGGCAGTCGTACTGCCGGATCGGACGTCGGATCGGATGGATTTTTCGCGCATGTGTCTCGCGCTTTAATGTGTTATAAACAGGCCGGAATTCGCTTCGAACTTGCACGTCACGGGAACCGGCATCACGCGCGCACAAAAAACGCGGGAACACGCTACGAACTTGCACACGTACCGGTGGCGCATATCGCGCTGTTCATGCAATTCCCGGGGGCGATGCTTCGGAATTGTTATGTTACGAATATCCAGCCCAGAAAACGGGATGGGCTATCTCTCGGGGCCGGCGTTCATACGGGGTTTTACGGGCATACTTTTTAAAAGCGTTACTTTTAAAATAAATCGTAACTTGCAGGTTGTGTCCACCCATCATGCACTAAAAATGATGCGAATAGTCGAGGTATACATACCTTCCGGGGGCAGAGACAACAAAGAACTCTTTAGAGAAGTGAGTCGCACGGGGCTCCTAGATTTCTACGGGATTTAGATACTTCAATACTGGCTGGAACAATATCGTAGGTACCACTATTACATGCCACATTTTATGCAGAATTCAACACCAGTGCAATACTCATAGCTGTTGTTCCAGGTAACTTACTGGAACAGCCGTAGCAGTAAGAGCCAAACAAACAACAAAAGAACTGCCTTACAACACCCAGCACCAGTTCAGCAGTGGTTTTCTATCCCCTTTGTTGCACCGTTTACAGAGCAGATTCACATTTTGCAGCTACTTAAGTACACTCCACACAAAGCAGTCCAACCCCAAAGAAGCACGCCGGACAACGAGGCTATCCACAATAGAAAGTTATCTTTATTCTCTTGTCGAACAAAGCAATCTGTACAGCAAACGAACGGATGTGTCTTTTCACACAAACAAAACGCAAGGAGAAAGGGGACAGCCACTGCACAGTGCAGCTAGTACAAAAGACAAGTGTGATGAATGCTGAACAAGCACTACAAAGAATAATATGTACAAGCCCGATACGTGCGTCGTTTTTTCTTCTCGGGAGGGCAACACTCTCGCACCATTCCGCCAAACAAGGGCGGCATTGCTGTCTCGGTCGTCAGTACGGTATATTACAGGGATGGACCGTGGGACGCAGTTGGCGGTCGGGCATGATTTCGATCGTGACTGGCCTTAATTCTTTGAAGTTTAACTGCTCAGATTAAGTGTCAATAAAATTCAAGCACTAGGGATGAGGCCCGACGCACTTGACTTAGTTCACATTCTCGCAAAGACGCTTCCACAGCCATAACTCGTAAATCTGGCCGACGCCAAAAAGACCGTCTTGACGTCCGTCGGCCTTACGGCCAATCAAATGTCTCATACGACGGTAATGGGGGAGGGACACCTAAGCAAAACGGGCTTCGGAGCATAACTTCATGGTAACTATGTACATTGAGATGCGTTGACGACATGCACACACGCAGACACACATGCTTGCGCAAGGGGGTTGATACCAAAGACAAGGAGAGAAAAGAAAAAATCTTTAGATGCGGGAAAAATGGAGGGTGTCTCCTTCTTTTTACAAAAACTGCAGCACACGGCTCCATCTCGGACACGCTTCGTGGCTCCCGCTGCCGCCGAAATCAAAGAAGCAGAAACGCGACAGTCGCCGTACGATAGCATCGGTGACATGACTCTCTCTCGGCAACATTGCCGGGACGAATAAAAAAAAATAAGATTGTCCACTCCACGAGCAAATCTGACGTTGTCTTCTTTCCCGAGTTCCTCGCAAGACAACACTCCACCGGTGGCAGGCCGCGCTTTATTTCAGACGAAAGAAATGAAGCGAGTCTTCGACGTATTCACAGGGGGCGCTCGGTCTCACCGACTTTGCCCCAACCAAACCATGCAATCAGCCGGGCACAAACGAGACGACGGCTCGACCAAATAAGGCTGTTTTCCCCCAGAACGTCGGTGTAGCGGCGACACCGGGCGCTACTGCGCCAGTCGTTTCCTTCTCTTCCACAAAAAAAAAAAACCTGCCAAATTCATAAAAAAAAAGAACCCACAAATAAACAAACAAAGAGGGCCGTATAAAACAACAAAAACCAAGCGTGAAATCAAAGCGACGTCCCGCATATGAAGGCTTGTGCAGCGCTGTGTGTTTAGTCCTGGTCAAAGGTGAAGGTCACCTTCTGCGAGTCTATGTCCGACAGCCTCTGGCCTGTGCCGTTTCTGCAAGACACAGAAACAAAAAGAAGGGGACAAAAACAAGGCCCGTTGTAGTCTTTCTCTAGCCTCTACGCATCACTAAGATACAACAGAACAACACACTCCATGTGCACGCACACCTCCGAGCACCCAATACAAAACCCGTAAACTCGCACCTTTGTTTGCGAGATAAAACCAGAGCCTGCCAGTGACAAGTGGTAAAGGTCTGTTTGGCCCACGCGAGGAACCCCCTCTGTGTCTCTGACTGCTTTTTTTTTTTTTTTTCGTATAAGAAACGAACGGAAAGGTAGCTAAAGTCAGCGACAGCTTGAGAATTCGGCAGATGGCCCACCCCGAACTTGCATTGAAGGCAGAACGCTTGCGCTGGGGGCAGACCATCTACTGAATTCTTAACCTGTCACTGACTTTAGACTGCGTAGGTCTGTTGACAGTCTTTGGGCCGTCCTAAAAAGGCCTTCCGTCGCACAAGCACACGACGACGACGAAGAACAAGAAAGAAGAGACAGAAAGAAAGAGACAAAGATGACCAGAAAGAAGATGCCCAACAAAACAGACAGAAAGCGGCCGATGCAGCACCAGCCCTTCCCACGGCCGACTTCGCAACTCGTCGCTACAAAGCGTAGGGTGTTCTCGAGCGCTGCTTGTCTGCAGAATAGATATGCAGAAATTGTGGAATTAACAAATTAAATTAACTTAGTAGGAAGGTGCCCGTCCACATTTCATTGTAAAGTGTATAAGGGGTAGAGTGTCTAAAGCGAGACATCTCTCAAGCAGGCTTCATAGATGCTACTCTCATTTTGAAAACGCTCAATGAAATTTTAATGTGACGCTTTGTAAAGTCCTAGTCTCGAAATTGATACATTAAAGTAGCCCAGAAGCCTGCAGGCCCTCAAACAATAATTGACATACTAGGGAGGGATTGGCTCATAGTTATGCATCCGTGGGTGGCTCCGATCATATAAAGTCGTGCTTAAACAGGCAAAACGCGTTTACGTAGGAATAGGGATAGTTGAGGCGATTTGGAGGCTTCGGGAATCCCTAAAGGCACTCTGGGGAAATCCTGGGGAAACCCTGGGTTTCTAGGAATTCAGTTCGTGAACTCGCATAGCTAACGCTACACATTGCTTCATCCGTCTCACAACTCTGGGTCATTCACACAGTGGAATTTGACATGACAGCGAGTTGGCACGTACTGAAGCGACTCTTTGCTCGGTTGCCATGGTAACCCGCAAAAGTATCCCGACTTAAGCCCCCGCATCACAATCCAGTGCCACCATGTGAACGGGCCACTGTTCTACAGAAACAGCGCTCGAGAACACCACATGAGCGCAAGCTTTGGCGACTCTAAAGCACGAAGCAGGAGAAGAAATGGACAGTTAGCGGTGTGTTGTCCAGCAAGAAACCCACGTAACACCTCTTTCCCTCTACACAAATACAGACGGCCACTCTTCCCACTGCCCCGAATCTTTCCTTTATTCGACAACACACCGTGATGAAAGCAATGCACGCACACTTGCACACACACGTGGGGAGGGAGAGAGGTTCTCATGTACAATGGAAGAGTGAGCTCGTAGCATGGGTGACTAGAACGGCCGTGGTGGCATTTTCAAAGGGGAGGGGGGAGCGGAGGAGTGTTTTAGAGGGAGAGGGGGCGGCAGCTACAGAGACAGACGCAGCGTGGAGGGTGACGACCTAGGGCCGTCACGGAAAGTCTGATGTCCCCTGGGCGCCGCTAGAAGGGAAGGCAGCAGAGGGCAAAGCGTGAGTGTCTCGCCACGGTGCACCACTTTACAGACTAGGGATTCTTGCACGCGATGTACGAACGGTCCCTCCGCCAATTTCTTCGAGAGTCTCTTGTAAATTAGTTGCAGCCGTTATCTACTTCTAAGGTGCCCGTACCTACAGTAGACTCCCTTTAAGACGAACACGAAGGGACCCTGAAAATTTGTTCGACTTATCAGATGTTCGCCTTAACAAAAGTGCCCTAATTATCATGCTGGGCATGTCTAAATTGCTGTTGATCAATAAACACAGAATGAAAAGGCCTACAATGAAGAGATACTTAAAAAGGGATATTTATTTGGCTTAACATGACAAAAGAAAAAAAAAAAAAAAAAGTTTCACACACCACTGGTGGGGGAACCGATCCATTCGGTGATTTTTCACTGCCTCCTCCTCTGTGCAAATCGGTGTCTAGCGATGAAAGACATGTGGCCCATGTTCCTGAGAAAACATGGGCCACATGTCATAATTGAACCTTAATCACTGTCATCACGTCCATCAGACTCCTTGTCCGACGCCTCCTCCCAAAGGCAGTAGTCTTTAGCATCGTCAAGCGCATTTGAAATCCCGCACTTCTTGAAAGAGCGAGCGACGAGCGTGCGCCGACGCAGTGAAAACCCGGCGCGGCGCATAAAGCGAGTAACCCAATGTCGGCTTGCCAAAGTTCTCATGCAGCAGCTTGATTTTTACGATGAGGCGCCGTTCACGCTGCTCTTTTACAAAGTTACGGCGAGGTGCCGTTCACGTTGTTCTTTTACAAAGTCGCCAAGACTTGCCTCGACGTCGGCGAACACGCCATTCTTTGGGCTCCTAAAGCTTCTTCTCGTTCCGTTGCACGCGAACAGAGCTTGCTTTTGTCGTCTTCATCCGCGGATGCTGCCCTCATTTACCGCGAATTGTCGTCCGGCAGCACTGTTACCGATGTCTTCCGCAACCAAAAGAACTTTTCTTTTGTAGGCGACCGATGATTGTTTTCGCGCCGACGCCATTGCCGAGCCTGACAGTGACTGTGTACGCATGGTGGCGCCTCAGACATTACGATTTTAATGATGATGATAGCTTAGCTGTTTTGAGCGCCATATTGCTACGAAACCGAAACTACGCCAAACAGCGTTAGATTGCACCTCATCAAAACTAAAAATTTGAAAAAAAAAAAAAAAAAAATTGTATTATTTGCGGGTTTTTACGGTACATCTGACATACACCTTGGCCGGCGCAATGCTCGGCGTCGCCGGCGGTGCAGTGCCATCGCGAAAGGGACCTGTGGAAGTTCGAGTTAACCAAAATGCGCGCGCAAAGCGGTTCGTGTTAAACGATTTTTTTTTTGCATCGCGTCTATGGGAAACCAACCAAATGTTCTTACTTTGTTCGGCATTTCCGAGAATTCCACTTAAGCGAGTTCGCCTTAACGGGAGTCTACTGTATATATAATCGCGGTAACAAGCCCCCATATAATACTGACCAGATTAGAGCCACGCTATGTCCAGGGATAACTTTCTACGTCAGTGAAGCTGAAGCTCATACTAACGCGCGAATATTTGAAAAGTTTAAGCCCCGCATGAGTGCTCCACCTCTAATACAGTAGTGAGTATGCACGGCCGTTCTCACCACAGGAAGTTGTCCCAAAGAGTCAAGGCTGTATTAGCCTGTTATTTGCAACCTCCAAATGCGCCATAAAGCTAGCTGTAGCAGAGTATCAAACATTCGGGGCACGTCTATGAATATGGGCTTCTCTCGCGTACCTAACCGTTCCTCGGCGTTCACATCAGCTCCACTCAATTTGCAACGGGCATATAGTAGAACCGAATACCTGTGTGGGAGACTTCCAGTTAGCTAAGGCCTGGGCAGGCACGGAATTTTGTCTGCACTATACTTTGCAAAACACAGGACAGGCCGCAGAGCCAGAGTGAAGAGAGCACAGCACACGAGACACAGCAGGAGAAAGAAGAAAAGAAAGAAGACACACAAAAAGCTGTTCTTTAGAGAAAATGCGTGTATAACATTTGACGCATTGTCCGAACTACCCCATGGGCATACACAAGGGTTGACAACACAAATCAGCACAACCGAGCGCCAAACAAAAATTCCCACAAGCTTTGTGGAGCAAGGTTCAAAGGCATAGCCAAGATTTCATGCACGGGGAAGGCGTCAGTAGTGTCGATTGATGGTCAAAGTTAAAAACACTAGCTAGGTGGCGCAAGCCGTTGTTCATCTCATACGTCTCAGCCACACCCGCTCATCCAACCTCACCTCCGTGGTTCCCGAACGGCATCGCTCTGCATGCTGGGCCAACGGTTAGTGCCAATGGCGCATACTAAAGCAGCCGCGCCACTAATTGTCTCATATTGCTTTTGACATGTCCGCAGTAAAACTCTGGGATGGTTTACACATTTGCATCGAGTGTGACCCGCTATGCTGCAATCGCTCGTGTCCGCTTGCAATGAGTGAAAACACTCTGGTACGCTGGCGCCATCTATCGTCGGTCCCAAGAGGTTGCAGGGCAATCGGTCCCGCGGAGAGGCAAATGTGTGAACCAGCGTTCATAGTGTTCTGCTTGTCCGTTTATTGCAGCTCACACCCATCGCAGTTCCCTCCCCGCAAGACAGCTAGCACCGAGAAATAAAAAGTAAAAAAGGAAGAGAGAGAACTCACTTGGCCTTGGCGTGGGTGAGGATGTGCGACTTGAGGTTGGTGGACTGTGCAAACTTCTTGTTGCAGCCATCAAACGGACAGACGTACGGCCGGTCTCCCGTGTGGATGCGGACGTGGGTGCGCAGGTTGAAGTCCAGCGAGAAACGCTTGCCGCAGCCTTCGAACGTGCACTGCGGGAAGACGGGGAATGCCTCTCAACGATGTGCACATCCTCCCCGAAACCCCCTACCGAAATTTTTTCGCGGGACAAGGTCGTTGTACCACTTGACGAGACAAGAGGCACCGGGTGACAGCCTGACAGTAGGACTCCCTTTTCCCACGACTGAATCAACCGGACAATCGCTGCAAACGCTGGTTCATGCATTTGCGTTTTACAGTGATCGGCTGCACCAAAACTGCTCAAGACTGCTTAGCAGAAAGAAAATGTGCTGGCACCGTGTATTGGGCGGCCATGGCAGACCCCTGTTCTCCTTCCTTATATTTTATGCATCCTTGTTTCGCCGTGCACTGGAAATAATTTCGACGACATTATAAGAGACCTTTGCTCGTAGAGAATGTGTAGATTCAATCTCGCAAATACTGCAGAACCTTCGGTCTGGTTGTACGAATCGGACGACTTCCAAAACTATTTGATAGAAGTGTGTTCTCTCGTCATGAACGGTTAAAAGCGCTTGCACTGCGTTCGGCCTCAGTCAAATGCGGATGCGTGAACCAGCCTCGACTCATTTCCCCATGAGTGAATATTTTCACTTTCTGCGAATGAGCGTACTATGAAAGCGAGGAGTCGTTTTGGTCCCGGTTGTGACAAAAAGGGTGATCTAACTAAACCCCAAAACAGAGACTACTGCTAGTTTTGTTATCTCAAGGTATGATCAAATCACCAATGTACTTTAGCCAGGGCAAAGTAATGATCGAGACATTGTGGCCCACACTCAAAAGGTGCTGGCCCGTTCTCCGTAAGACACCAAGCAGAGGCAAGTTCCGGAAGCGACGTATGAAGACGATTTTACAGACACGCTTACGGAGACTGTTTCACAAATGAATTTGCGGAGACGGTTTTACGGAACGTAGACGGGTTCTTGGAAATGGGCACAGTCCTTTTCGTGCAGTCGGCGCCACCTCAAATCGTGGAACTTCCGGTACGGGGGAAACATTGTTTTGTGTAAGCCAGGCAACCGCAAAGCGTTCGGGCTTTTATTGCGACCGTCGATCCTTCTTGCTTTGCCCCCTTTAAAATCTTTTTTACTCGTTCCAGGTTGTAACATTTCATTGATTTTTTTTGCTTTCCCATACTAGACAGGTAAATTATGCAACCGATGATGAGGTTAAACAGGAAAGGCCTGCACAAAGAGGGGATTTATGGAGACGGGTTTTATGAAGACAGTCTTAGAGACGGGGGACGACGAAGACGGCTTTACGGACACGGGACGACGGAGACCCTTTTCGTGGAAACGGTCCTGCGGAGGCGAGTCTACACCAACGGTCGTCGGAAGTGGGGTTCTCACCTGGAAGGGCTTCTCCCCCGTGTGCACCAGCTGATGCCTCTTGAGCTTGGAGCTCTCCACAAAAGCCTTGCCGCACTCGGCACACACGTGCACCCGGGGCCCGTGCGTGTGCAGGTGCTTGCGCATCGCCGAGTTGTCCCGGAACATCTTGCTGCAGCCCTGCGAGAGAGCACACGAACGGACGTCAAGTCTCTGCCCGGTTCGTAACGTGCCCAACCCGAGCGCTCGGGAAAACGTCCAGACACCGACGAAAGGAGGAAACGCGAAGGAGGAAGTGGTTCCCGAAGAATCTCGGGGACGGTTCGGCATGGGCTGCGCTCCCGATCGATGCAAAATAATGCCGCGGACGAAAACATATTGTAGCGGTGTTGCTGAGGCGCGTGCCAGAACCTCACTCAGAACGACGACGATGCGCGTGCAGACGGCGCGTGACACACTTCGAATCGGGTCTAATTTGGTTATGGACGTCCTCTTGTAAATTAAAAACGTAACATTTGGTGTCAGAAGTGGGATTTCTGGTACGGCACCTCATGCAACCCGGAAGGCATCCTCTAAGGA
The DNA here is from genome assembly GCA_013358835.2 of Ixodes persulcatus. Classification (NCBI taxonomy): domain Eukaryota; kingdom Metazoa; phylum Arthropoda; class Arachnida; order Ixodida; family Ixodidae; genus Ixodes; species Ixodes persulcatus. Next base: position 143,830 of record JABSTQ010011511.1, read on the forward strand.
TGAAAGTCCTCTGCGACGTTGTCGGCACCGGCGTCTCATGGAGCCATAGCATCGCGGCTGGATTACCTGAAGCCGCAAGTCGTCGTGCCGTACATTCCATGGGCAAGTCACCACAATTTCCACGACTATTCTGTGGCCGTGAAATGAAGATCCTGCGTTGGCCGATGGCCACTTTTGCATCCCAGACCTTCAAGCAATCGAGGCGCATAAGTGCGCGCTGAACTTGAATTCTTCGACGGTCGTTGTGGCCATTCAATGGATTTCATAAGCGACAATCTTCTCTAAAAGTCCCAGCTTCTCCTGGGTTTCGGCCTTGCTGGCGCATTTCATTTTTGGTGTTGGTGGTCAAAATGCGCAAATGTGCAGTGATGTTTGTACCGATATGATCTGTGCCGGCACCAGAGTTCTACTCAGACGTGTCAACAGAGATGACAAAAAAGGAAGCTACCTGCGGCCAGTGACAAGATTTGGCACACCATCTTCAAAAAGCGCGAATGTGCTGGATTTTGGTGTTGCGGAAAAACTGTGACTTTGGCGTGTATGTGGTGACTGCGAGAAGACCATTGGCAACGACACCTGCGAAACGAACTGTCTATCTTTATTGAAACGTGGCGAGGTTATTTAGCAGAGTCAACCACCCAAGGAAGAAACACCACAAAAAAACTCAGAGGGGAAATAGTGTAGCGGTGTTGCTGAGGCGCGTGCCAGAACCTCACTGAGAACGACGACGATGCGCGTGCAGACGGCGCGTGACACACTTCGAATTGGGTCTAATTTGGTTATGGACGTCCTCTTGTAAATTAAAAACGTAACAATATTTTCACGAAACTTAAGCCTTTCTTACGGCTATCAAAAAAAAAAATGATTTGGGGGTTAATTTTTGGGGTTTGTCGATATATACACGAACTCATCTCTGTGACGTCACAACGCGGTGGTGGCGCGTCGGTCGCACTTCCGGTCTGGGGCTGTGGGCAGAAGTCCCCATGCCAGACGTGTATTCCTGCGTTGTTTTGAAAGGAACCAGACAAAAACCTGCCTTCTCGTCAAAACGCCGCGCCTGGGGCCGTACCAAAAGTGTCGAGAAAGGTTTGAAGCTCAGTTTTCATGTGCTCGGTTCGTCCGAGAATCTGGATATGTGCCGTGAAAAGAGAAAAGCAGACGCCGTCGGAAAAGGATTGCTTGGGCGGGAAGCACTTTGGGTTGAATTCACGGATACTTGTGGTCATCAGATTTATTTGTTTTGTTCCAACATGAACGCCAGAAAACCGTCAAGTTGTGCGGACCATCTGCGGACTACGTTCAGTGCGTCTTCAAGTTCAAACGGCCGCCTGATTGTTCGAACTGTCGTCTGCTCTTTCAAACGTTTCTGCTTGTCGTCTGCTCTCTTAGACGACGCCGGTCCGTAGACCAAATGTTGGCCCGGTACTTGCGATAAGAAGTGCAGGCCTCAAAAGACTTAAATTTGAAGGTTGGTAAGCAGGCTCGATGAAAACAGTAGATACAAGGAGATGTTGATCATTGTTACCAGTAACCCTCACCGACTTGTTATGCCTAATTCAGTTGGTTCGATCCTGCTTGCGATTTTCAGTATCGACGTCGACCATCTCAGCTACGGTTCACGCTTTTGCAGCCCGAGCGGCGTCGCGACTGAAAATTCCGAGAAATCTCATCATGCGAATCAGGCTTTAGCGTACATTCTGCGGCGTCCACGCGGAATGAATCGCCACATGTCACATTATTCACGCGAAGTTTTGCGGTGTAACGAGCCTGGGAAATTTCGCTGACGCCGCTCAAGATAGTCAGACATCGCCTGGAAGACGTAGAACCAACAATTCGAACGCGAAAAAGGGCAGGGGGACTGACACTGACGCCGACAACATCGCATTTCAATGGTGTGTTTATGGGCGACGGCGAGTTTCTTGCCCACACCCCCATCGCGCATGCGCGGCGCCGGTGGCGTCCGCTAGGGGCGCTCCGGGCGCTCCGGTTTGTTTGTAAACATGAGTTGGTGTATACTGAAAAACGCGGAACCCCAGTCGTAACTAGCGTTTTTTGTGTTTACCGAAAAACATTGGCAAAGTTTTCGTGGCAGGTAGAACTGAAGGACAGTAGACTTCTTACGTTTGCTTCTTTGCCCGATAGACCTCTTTTCAAAGTGCGCGTCATCTAGTGGCTGGTGCGCCAATTATTCGAGTTCGCCGTTGTTCGGGCACGCACTTCGATCCGAGCACATACTAAATGCGAGGGTTGCGTCGGAGAGGAGCTCGCCTCGGCCCGCATCGTAAACGAGTGCTGCATCGGCAATTGGCGAGGACTCGGATCCGATCGCACGCTCCGTGCCCAAGCAATGGCCAATGTTGCTCGATGTTCTCTTCCAAATGGTCCATTTTTTTAATGCGATTAGCTTTCCTTAGGACCTTCAGGCCACTTTGAGGTACGTTTCTGGCCCTTTATTTGCCGCGCTAAAATTAGCGGGGAAAATGACGCCGCATGGACGCCGCATGGCTCAATGTCGCGTGACCTATACGCAAACTCGGGTTCCCTGCCAGATTTGGCGGGAAGATTGGCGTCACATGACCTCGACATCGATTCAGCTTCCCCGGTAAATTTGGCGGAGAAATTGAATACACACAAATTCGGTTGCCCCGCCATACTCGGCGAAAAATATTGACGTCGCACGATTTGACGTCACGTCACCTACGCACAATTCAGCTTCCCCGCTAAATTTAGCGGGGAAAACAATGTCTAACGACTCAATGTCACATGACCTACGCACAAATTCAGTTTAATCGCTAGCGGAAAAATCAACAAGTGATTGGCCGTGGTTCCTTCAGTTATGTCTGCAGTCAATCGCTCAATTAGACAAAAACACAGTTGGCTCTGCCTGAATTTTTTCCGCAGGCTTATTGTGCCACGGGCGCGTTCAAACGGGCAAACTTTGTGTTTGCATATGAATCGGCCGAGCAGGTAGAAGTGTTGAGCACCCCTCGGAATTTTCACTCACTTTGTGTGGGCACGCTATCGTTCTGGCAACGTCGTCGCTCTGCTTCCTCGGCTTCATCCTGCGAGAGAAAGAGGTTGCCGGAATGAGCGAGGGCGTGCCCTCTTGCACAACTGCCACGCCAAGTAGATGACGAGAAAAAAAAGTTGAAGCAAAAGAAGAGTTGTCAAATTGACAAAGAAAGTGCCGTCAGCCAACTGGAGGAGATTCCACAAATTTGACAGAATGAAAGCAACAAATTTAATGAAGGAGTATGTTAAAGTAACAAACAAAGCAGGCACTGGCGACAAAGCCACATATTTCACAACAAAAGCGGCTAAATTAACAGAGAAGTCCATTAAAGTGACGAAGAATGCCAATTTGAGAGAACGAATGCAGCAACATTAACGGAGAAGTCAGTTAAAGTAACGGAGAAAATGATCCAGTCGCGGGAGTCGGAGGCAAAGCCGAAAATCTGACGGAACGAACGGAGTTAAATTAACGGACAAGTCCGTTCATTTAGTAATAATAAGTGACAGAAGGAGCCGTCCAGTCGCAGGCACGAGCTCGTGAGGCTAGCAGGCGGTAACCGCGCACGCTCATTTCCCGCCCTGGCGCGAGGACGCACGGGGAGAAAGGCAGACGCCGGCCAAAGGGAGGGAGACCGCGCCTGCCCCGGGAATGTTCGGTCCACTGACCTCTGGGAGGAGCTGCCCTTGCCCTTCTCTGGGGAGTAGACGCTGGTGCACTGCACCTGCTCCCACCACTGCTTCATGCCGTTGTCCGGCGCCGAGCTGCAAACACAAGCGCCAAACCCTGACACGAGGGGCTCAGCCGGCGGCGTCAGACGCACCCGCGTGCACCGACCGCACACGTGCTGCCCCTCCAACTTATGCGCAATTTGCCGAGCGGCGAGAACGAACAACGCTATTCTTAGAAACTGCCGTGGACACGGCTATGGTCGGGCCTTGCTCGTTGGACGCTCGGTCAACCGAATTTCTACTTGGTTTGTGACCGTTTCGGTAGGAAACAACATCGCGGTTGTTTCCTACCGAAAAAGAAACCGAGCTCCGCGAATGCAAGGCTCGGCTGGTTCCCTTTGCAGCTGTCGACGGAACACTTGGAAGCAGCGAACTGATGCTAGGTAAGACTCTCTTCACCCCTACCTTCTTTTAGGAGAGAGAAAGAGGGAAAGGGAGAGGGGGCCCCCCAGCCTGGCCCCTGACCCTAATAATTCTACTCTGCACGGGGGAAAGGAAAAGATTACCCTCGAAACTCCCGGTTAAAGCGCAAACCTCACCGCATCGCAAATCTTGTCATGACCTAAAGCAGAAACACGTCGAGGTCATCATGGGGCCTCTCGATGCGGGGTGCTTGTCGATTGTTAATGCTGCACCTTTCGCAACCCCCAATTTTCTATCGCGTCTCGCAGATCTACCGTCAACTCCAAGCAAAGAAGATCCTGAGCGTGCAAAGAGTCCACGGCACCGAGACATGCAATGAGCAGGAGGCTACAGGAAGTACAAGAAAATAAACATAAACGAGAATGAGACTATAGGGTACAAATTCCTGACGAAATCTGACCCAGGCACCAACGAGTTTTGCTCTTAGTGTCTGGGTTGTGTATCTTTCTGTCTTTGGGTTTTGTTATATTTCTCGTAACGCCAAGGCACTGACCTTCTCGGTTCTGACTGGGCACGAAAAAACAAAGTCACACAGCATAGTAGTTAGGTAAATTTACGAAAGGCTATTAAAAGAATCCTTGGTTCCATGCCATTACTACATCAATATCTTAAGTGTTCAATGAAAAAAAAAAAAAGAAAAAAAAAAAAGAAGGCCTTCATTTGCATTAGTATATTTGTAAGTACATCAAATGCCTGTAACTCACATTTCAGGTACTCGAAACTTATTAAAGTTTTACTTAAGCAAAAGTAAGCTGTGATAAGCAATGGACATACTTATACAGTAAAGAGGCTAACCTAACACTAAGAAAAAGTTGCTATGTAATAGCACTATACATAAAGGGTCTTTTCACATGATGTCAATCTGCCATTTTGTTGTTAGAGTGAGTGAGTGAGAAAATGTTTTATTGGTCGGAAGACAAAGAAATAAAGAGGCTCGATGAAATTTATAAGTTCTTGTGTACTACCGACTTGAGCGCACCGTGAGAATCTTCGGAATACTCGCCCTCAGCAAGTGCGAGACAAACAGCTTGTGACAACAAAATGGTGGACGAAACTATGTCGGTGAAAACACTTGATAGTAGAGGAAACATTGTGGTAAGTATGTGGTACCTGTGAAGCTATTTAGGATGCTGAAACTATTTTATAGGGTGTTTTCACCTGGCACATATCACCAGCCATTCTGTTGCTGGATGTTTGCACGACGGAACTATCAGCTTCTGTGCGCATTGAGATGTTCGCTTCCCGCGCATGCCAGACAGCTCGTAATAATGAAATGATAGATGAAATTATGTCAATAAAAACAGCCTGTAGGGGGCATTGTTATAGGCCCGAGAGGTTATGGTTCCAAACTATTGGCCGAAAAAAAGTAACAAAAATACAAAAAAGAAACGACGAGCATGTTGGTGATGGTCAGAATATTTAGAAAGAATAAACAAACAAGACAAGTCATTTCACCACTCACTCACCATGGTAATGTTACCCTTTCCTGTTATTTCATTCGTCAGCACCACTTTATATCCCCCCACCCCCCCTCCCCTCGCAATCCTTTAACTTTAGAGCTTCCACTGATGCATTTCTGGACATCATTAAATGTTGCTAGTTGAAAGATGTGGACATGACGTCTCTTGCCTAGTTTGGTTATTCTTACTACAGTCACTGAAGAACAAGAACTGCAGGGCACCTCTTTTGGATGCTCGACCTCTGGCACATGTTCTTTGTTTTCCCTCGTGTTTTGGATGAGCACGCATGCTCAAAGCATGAACTCATCTGGCACACATGGAGCGTTGGACTGCCTAGCATGGCTCATAGCACCTGTTTGCCGTAAGGATTGGCTTACGCATTTGCATCCACGCGTGACCGACCACGTCCAAACCGCTCGTGACTGCTAACGACGAGATAATAACGGACAGGCACCACCTGTTGGATAGCAACGGTTCACTCCCAGTCTGCATATATTTCCTCCTTTCTTTACGCGCTGTTCTTCGACCACGGGCCTGAAACGATTTCGACAATGTTAAGAGCGACCATTTTTCACGGAGAGTGCTGATTTGACCTAGCATATACTGCAAAACTTTCTATCTAGTTACGAGCAAGTTGGAAGTGTTCCGGGGATTCCCAGTGGATGGCGCCAGTCTCTGCCGGTGTGTTTTCTCGTCGTAAGCGGTCACAAACAGTCACAACACGCCCAGTCACACTCGGATGCAAGTGCCCGAACTAGCGTTACGGAGAAGCAAAGTATAGAGGCGGGACAACCGACGGAACCCCCTGCAGTTCTTGTCCCGTCGGACGGCGCAGGTCTCGGTGCAAAGCGCTCTGGTTCCGAGTTTGGAAAGGGGCACGCTCGCGAGATGGAGAAACGTGCAAGGGCGAGCGGCCACTGACTTGGCGAACTCTGCCAGCTGCTTGGGGTCGCTGAGGTCCACGCCGGGGATGCCCCCCGGGGGAATCTTCTTGCCCGTCATGTACTCCGTGTAGTCGGGGTCCGGCTCTGGCGTCGACTCCTCTGCAACTGACAAGGGCGCCAGGGTCACTCCAGACAGCCTGCTCCACCCACCACTCCGACGCGGGAGGGCGGGCGCCACGCCCAACGCGGCTGCTGGCCCACAAGTGTCCCGGGGCAACTCTGCTTCATTTTAGTTGCCAAGAAAGAGCGACACGGTTCTCCTTAGACCGAGAGTGCGGCCAATGCCGCAAGCACGGGACCTCGAAATCGTGACCCCTAAGCGTTCTTCAGCAGACCGAGCAGGCACATCTCAAAGCCAGGAGTGCGGGCTAGCTCGCGCTTATAGCTTCGGCTGTAGCCTCAGCTTAAAGGGAAACTCCAACCAATATTGTTGAATTTTGGTTTGCGACAGTTTTCAGCTCAGTCAGTGTCCCCAAAATAAAAAAATATTTTTTTTTGTTGTTTTTTTCCGGTATTGTGTGAAGTTTTATAAATATCACATCTCAAAGTTCGGCTTCGGGCGTCTACAGCAAAACCGAAACTAACTGCTAGAGCAGCGGTTCTCAAATGGGGGTCCGCGAACCCTTTGGGGTCCGCAAAGGCATTCTAGGGGTCCGCGAAGCCCTGACTCATCAGTCAAGCCCGGAAATAAAAGTTGTCTTTTCTCAGATTGTGAAGAGACGTTTCAATTTTTGGGTGAGTTTTCTCGAGGATATGTCGAAAAGAGAAGTCTACTTCACACTAGCCCTTACTTATATCCATTCATTAAATCATTATCATAATTAACCTATACCTTCCCCTTCCCCTCACCACCAACGGGGTCCTCCATCACCTCCGCCGATCCACAAGGGGTCCGCGAAACATCAATGGCTGAGAACCACTGTGCTAGAGAATGGCAACACTAATCATCAGCTGTATGACAGCGACGCGACGTCACCGTGGTGCGAAGTACAACGTGTGGAATCAATCGCAGTTCCAATGCCTTGTGACGTCAGGGGGGTGCTGCAGTGTGCGTCGCCCAGTGTTCCTTGACTAAAGGCTAACCTGCCCGCTAAAGATCAGCTGGTCGCATCTTTAAGATCGGTTTTAGCGGAGTATGCGGCTGCACTTTGACGTAATATTTCGGCTGTGATCATATTTCGTGCCACTAAAGCGATGCCAGTCATTTATTCTGGTTTCGTTTTCGACCAAAGTTGGCCTTTAACCCCTCGCTTGCTCATTTTATACTTCGAGGAATGTACTGAGAAATTTTATTTTAAACGGGCAATTTGCATTAAGATAAGACAAAAATATTTTCTCGACTTCCAGGCGTCATATCTTGCTATAATTCGGGACTTCTGGTCGGAGTCCCACTGACGTGCAGGCGCCGAATTTGATGAAATGCTTGTAGGATTCATATAGTTTTCATCACTCCTGTCACTGCCCATCAGACTATCGTCCCGATTCCTAAAAATAGAAAAGGCCAAAGGATTCCTCGTCACATATGCCTGAGCGTTAATCAAATTCAAAGAGAAGGTTTTAGATCTCTTTGTTGGCTAAATTGGACCTACACGCCAAAGTCGCCTTGTTTTAGCGTGAACGCTCACAAGCGGCTGCTTTTTTTTTTTTTTTTTCCAGGCTAAACGGAGCGGTCTCCCTCTGTCAAATAAAACAAATGAGCAAACTGTTTAAAGTAAATGGAGCAACAGGGGTAGTTTTGCCATCTGCCAGAGAGTGCGCCAAACAAGTGCCGAAAACGAAACGCGAGTCACACTCGTGGTCGGGTTTCATCGTCCGTGAGGGGTGGCAACAGTGACACTCCTTATTAGTGGGCAAAGGGTTAAGGCAAAAGGAGTGTATGTCATGTTGATGCCACTAAGTAAGTTACACTAATATCGGCACCCCATCTGCCGACTGTCATTTGGGCGTCGCCATTTTGGTGCATAGTGCAGCGTGGGCACAACTGGCAGTCGTTACAACTAAAAAAGGCGCCTTCCTGAGCTTCAGATAGTGTCAGGAAGCCGAGGCAGCATCGTTTTGCTCTGTGACGGACTGTCCTAACACTTCTGGAAGATCAGAAAACATTTTCTTGTGATATCTGTCTCCACTGTCGAGTGGCTCCAGTGTCATCGAGAAAGCTCACACATTGAATCCAATTCTGTCGTTAACGAAGCAAACAGATCTAACTCCTCTTAAAGAGCAACTCCGCTTCATTTTTGTTTTTGAAAAAAAATAATGCAGCCCTCTTCGGTATCACCTAGAACGACCACACGTCAAATATTACGACGTAGTTCTGTCCAAAATGTTTTTTAAATGGTCCGGCAAAACTTGCAACTCGCCAAGTTGCCAAAATCGGCTGACTCTAGCGGGCAAAATGAGGCCCAACCAACAACGCAGTCGAGGCTACAGCGAAGGGCGTAGCCAACATTGAGCTGAACGTCATCACCATTGCCCCCCTTTGCTTGTTTTTACTTCTCCGGGCAAGCATAAAGGGGCGACGTCAGCAACGTTTCCTCTCGGCACACAGCGGTGGCCACACGATTGGCGTAACGCACCTACGCAGCGCGCTTGGGAGCTATCCGGCCACCCCGCTGTGGTCCCGCCGTCTCCCGCGTCACAGCTGCCGTCGTCGTCTCACCGTTTGCGATTTTTATCTTTCTGAGTTTCGTCCACACTACGGGCACTATGTGCGCAGACTAATGTTGCAGTTGTGCAGACGTCGTTGAATGTCGTAGACACCAAAACGTGGTGAAGAGTGCGGTGCAGGCGACATACGCGCCTAGCACGCGCCCACCCCAATCCCGCCCGTTGTTCCATAGAGGATCACGTGACATCTTGTACCACGTGATAGCCATGTTCTTGTCGGCCCGAGGCCAATGTTGCCGGATGGAGCCGAAGTTTCGGTTTGGATTTATGCTCGTGTTTAAAATTATATTTAAAAATATATATCCCATTTTTCGCGAAGAAAATGACGTAGTGTCTTTTACTAGGGCTTTTTACTGAGAAATCACTTATTATACCGAAATCTTCGGAAGTGAGCGGAGTTGCCCCTCAAATGTTGTTCGAGAAAGGATAGATGGAAAAGTCAACAACCAAATTGTCACAGGTGACCATAAGATTAACCCCGACAGCCTGTTAAGCTTCTCCAATAGAGCTAACATTAGAGCTTCACGAAGAAACATAAATAAGCTTCTTCATTACTAGATGGGAAGCAAACGAGCTTCCCAGAGGCAACATTCAGAAGTTTAGTGATTATTAAGAGCCGACGTCTAATGAAGCAACTTTGCAAGTTTTGTTGCGGAACAGTTAGCATTTCCAATGGCAAGCGTGTCAATGCCAAAATCAACTGAAGAAATATCATGTAAATATAAAATATTGCAAAGGTAAACTCCCAATTTCAGGCAATTTAAACCAATAAACACTAAATTTTCGGGAAAAAAAAAATTCCCTCAGATTTTAATGAAAAATAAATTCAGAAACCACGGAACCCGACTTGCACTCCCTTTGAATACAAGGCATACCAATCTAGACACTGGATATAGATAATAAAAGCTCTCCTTCTCCTTCAAAGCACCACATTATGGTGATTTCTCCTCTGTATTTCAATAATCCTGCGAGATTCTTCGAAACAGTGCTGTGGCCCCCATATAAGTCCTCCCATGACAGAGTTTGTAGGAAGGGGAGGTAGAAAACAAATCAGCAAATAGCTGATAAAAAAATTTATGCAGATATTCTATTTTGATTCGTCTTTTTTTGTGTTTGTATATATGCGAGCGCGAAAACACGGTTATTGCTATGATTCCAGCATCTCGTTTCAAAGGAGAGGATAAGAAAATAATCTCCTTTCTTATCGACAGCAGCCAAATTTAGAATGATCACACAACACGCGTGGCCAGTAATAATTCCCAAGTTCTACCGCACTTAGAACAATTTGTATTCAACGCGCTCGAGTGCCATCCTCGTACACCTCGTACTGTTGTCAGGCGCACAGCGCTAGCGCGCGCGCAATCCCGTAAAAGGGTTTTCGCTTGTTTGGCTCGTTCAACAGCTACGAGCAACTCTCTCCCCCAACCCTCCGCTCTCGTTTTTTTTTTTTCTTGTTTATTGATTTTCTTTTAATCCCTTTATTACGCGCAAGCACTCAAATACACAGTTCAAACGTGACCCAGTCGAACGCAAAGCGACAAAGTTTTAGCGTACTTAAGACGTAGGACCGCAAAAGAAAGCCTCCCTACGAAGGCGACGCGCGGAGAATCGAGGGGTCGACGGGTTTCCCCCGTACTCGTGAACTGCGCTGCGCACCCGACGCCAACCTTGAACGATAAAAGCTGTTTACGCAGGGCCCACACCCCCGAGTCGGGCCCGAATTCTACGCCACAGTCTCTGAGACTACCGTAGTCCTCGATCGAAGCCGTTCGCGTTGGCCAGCGACGGCGCCGAGCGAGCCGACCGCTCCAAAAAGCCTGCTCAAACGCGACGCCGTGCCGTTCAAAGATGGCCGACCTCCGCCATACTCGAAAAGACGCCATATTGTTAGTTCGGGGAACATGGCGGCGCCCATGGAGGATTCATGGCCGGTTTTTCATTCAAAACATTGCCAGAAACTGCCCGAAATGTTCGGGATTCACCCGCACAACGTGCGGCAAACTGGGCCCGTGCCGCGGCACCCCCACCGGCGACGTTGCCTCGGGCGGGGAGACCGCGACAAGGCACCCGCGACGTTCTTCGCGATACAAGCGGCGCCGATATTTTTGCGGCGATTCGCGGGGACGCTGCTCACTTCTAGTATGATTTCGAAAATGAACCTACCGTCCTCCGTTCCGGACGCCCACATGGTGACGGAAAATTCGCCTTCGAGCGTCTTAATCTGCACCTGTTTTTGTTCCCACTTGCGAGTACTCCGGTCCGTCTCGAATGTGAGTTCGCCGCCGAAGCCTCTCCCCTTGCCGCCTCGCTTGCCTTTGCGGCCGCGTTTGCCGGACGTGCTCGGACTCGTCTCTATCAACACTTCGGGCGTGGGCACTGGGATGTTGTCGTAGCCGGACAGCGCTTCGTGATCGGCGTCGATGCTGCCGACGATCTCCTCTTGCGTTTGGAGTATGATCTCTTCCCTCCCGGGTTCTGGCAGCGGCTGCAAAGCGATCATGGGCTGTCCCTCGACGGATTCGACGGTTGTGACCACAGTCTCGACGGGCATTTCGACGGGGATAGCCTCTATCTCGACTTCTTGGATTTCGGGCTGAATCTCCACCTCGGTAACCACATCCGAGGACGCCATCTTGCCCATCTGCAAAGATGGAGGAAGAACCACGTGACCGCCGTTATCGTGACGTTGTCATGGCGTAAGAGCAACCGGCGGAGCTCGATGTGTTTGATCTTTTTTGTTGTTTTTTGCTGAGCATTTTTTTATGCACGTATTTGAAGCGATGTTTCGGCTTAACAACATTGTTTGTGTCTATTTGCATTTTTTAATAAAGTAATAGTTTAACATTTGTGTTATAAGGGCTAATGAAACGCCAAAACCTAAAAAAAGAAAGCATTAAAAACAAAAAACAAAACAAAAAGAAACGCTGACATGCTACGCTACGCCATCGCGCGGTGAATATCGTCGGCTTACCGATTTTATTTGCTGTTCATTTTCTTGTTCTCTTCGCTTGCCTGTTCGTCGGCTCGTCTGTGCTCGCCGGCTGGTCCGTGCTCGCAGAGGTGTCAAGAATGGGTGCTCACGTTTCGAGAACAGACTTTGAATGGGTGCACGATGACGAGCCACACGCCAGCAGACGAAAAGTGATTCTCAGTGAGTGGATGCCTTTTCTAGACCACGAGCACCTCTCCTGTGGTGTTCGCCGATCCATCGGGCGTGTTCGCGGTGTTCTCATCCGTTCCGCTCCGGCTCTTCCACCTACTTCTCACGTCCAACCCTTCCGCAACCTCGTTCCATGTATATCCAGCGCTTATCTACCTCATACTTTCCCGCGGTCTTCACAAAAGAGCGGCGCCGAGCCTTGGCCTAAAGCCTTCGCCCGAGAGGAGTGGTCCGTCCCATCTGTGGTCTGTGGACTACCCGTGGAATGGCTCGTTACAACCGCGTTGCTGTTAATCAACGTAAAAGATAAGGCTGCTACGTCGGTGTCGTAACCGCCACCTAGATGTCGCAAACGTGGTACCCATTAGCAGCCGATATTTCGATCAATGAAGCTGTCGTCATAATCAAGCGCCGACACCCTCCGCCGGTATATGGCAATTATTACCAAAATAGATCGCCCGATCATTTCACCTGTGTATATAATCGATCGTCACCCGAAATGTTACGGTATGGAGTGATAAAGAACAGCACCAGTGCTTGCGTTCTGAAAGTATTATGGCCAAGTAGTAAAACACATTCCAAGTTCCGTTAAGGAACAGTTGCAGTATGCGGCTAATAAAGAAATATTGATCTGGTCTTTGGTTTACCTTAACAACAATTTGCCTTTGTTTTCTTCAAGAATTGCCGAGAGCGCCTACGTGACTTTAATCGTGTAGTATGCGGAACCGCGCGTTGCGGCCGTTATCTTTTATCCGTAACGCGTGTAAGGGTATGGTAAGGGCAACCAACCCGAGGGCTGACCGGGAGGTCGTGGGGCTGACACGCAACACGTCGGTGCCTTCAGGAAAATTTCTGTACCCTGACGAAAGTGTGTCAAGACGGTCGACCGATGTCTTCAGTTCAGAACTCGTACTTTTTTTCTTTTCTTTTTTCTGGCTGTTTTTTTTTTTTTTTTTTTAATGGAAGTATTACGCACTTCTTTGACCTTGAGTATCTTGACAGCTTCTGTTTCCGGCTTAATTTGTTATATGTTTTCACTTTTAAATCCGTGCCATTATTGTGCGCACACTGCAAGGGCGACCGGTCGAGTACACGCGGCCGTTATCGCGAGTAGCTTCAACTGTTTGTTTTGGGCTTTCGCGGTCGTCCTCATTTTAAACTCTGCCTGATTTGTTATTTATTCTTTGAAGTGGAAAGAAGGAATGGAGGTACAAATCTTGCAGTTCCATGAAGAGGGTGCCAAGTGTTATGGAGGCATTTAAGAATCAGTTTATGGCACACTTAAGCAAATTTCAGCAAGCCTGCATTAATGAAGGTCAAAGTCTCCCATACCGATGACTTCTTTGGAATTACACGGCCAAAACTACTCAAGTTTAATGTACAAAAGGAGGCCTGGAAGTTAGAATTTAAGGGGGAGACCGTTTGTTAAAAAGTTGCTGAGTTGTATGAAAGCAGAAACTGGTGTTTTGGTCGCAGTTACAGTACAGATTGAAGGTAGTGCAGGTATAAATGGGGGTTACACATAGAAGTAATGACAAACATGTATCTTGGAACTTTCTAAAATAAATATGAAAAAAAAAACAAAGATCGAGAAAAGAAAAAAAGGATGGTTTAGTTGCGACGTTCATGACTGCCTGTTCTTCTATTTATTTATTTATTATAAACCTTAAAGGCCAAAAGGCATTACATGGTGTACCGCACAAACAAAATAAAATACTAAGGTGAACTTGATAAAACAGCAAATTAATTATTCCGCACAACTTGCTACCATAAAGAACAGGCTCAGTAATGGAAACAATAAGACAATGTAGTGAATATAAATTAACACAAACACCTAGAAGATAAAGAGAAAATGGAGGCACATTACATTACTTATTTTTTCATGTTGTAATTAACTACTTTTTTTTTTGTGGCCAAATTGATATTTGTTATTATCTGTGCATAAAATAAAGCTAAATATTTTTTTAATGTTTCTGAGCACAAAGAAAGTGCACACGAGGTGTCTTGAAGTCATCCGCCATCTTGGGCTGCCCAAGACACTTCCTGGAGAGCGTCCAGGTTGTGCATTGGGTTGCGTCATTGCCCAAGAGTAAACTAGCAACAGTGGATGGTGACAGCTCGTTAGAACATAACGGCTCTCCAGCATAGAAGCAAGAAAAGCAGACGGCAGCAATGCTCCAGACAGTTGGGTTTCTCAAGCAACGCTACCAGTACCTGTCGTTGCTGCGTTGGCACACAAAGTGTGATCCATTAGGACGTCCAATTTCCTGTATTACTATTTGTGAACGTAATAACTTGGAATTTATTTTATTGAAAATAAATTGCCGTTTATTTGTTTCTATACTTCTGTGTAGGCTTCGCTCGCATGTCTGTAATGTGTTATGAATTTGAAATTATAAAGCGCAAGGGACAGACACGGGCATGAAGTGGACAGGACAGCGCTATACTCACAACTGGGGTTTTAGTAGAAAACTATGGAAGAGAAGAAAGAAGTGATAGAAGTTATGCGGAAGACAAGAAGGACGAAAATAAAAGAATGAAATTAAAGAAGTAGGAGAATCATAGCAATTGTAGATATAAATTAATATGTAGAAATAAGTGAAGAATAAAAATTACGAATTAAAAATTATAAAGACATTAAAAAATATAACTTAACATTATTTCAACACGACTTCGAAGGATGAAGTTTGAGATGATCATCCACCTAACTATACTCCGTTTCACCTTATGTTGTACCGCTGCGAAGGCTAGAAGCGCGAGCTGATAGCGTTGGCAGCAGCCCTTACTGCACGAGAGCTTGTTCCGCCGAGACATACCCTAGAGCAAGGAGCTCGCGCTCGTAGCCTTCCCTGCAGTACATCATAAGGTGAAACAGAGTATAGAAGCCTTCTGACACCTCATGTAGTGTGGCGGAGGTATAATAGTGCTTTGTCTGACAAGGACACATGAGTTGCACCGATGCAGACATCACCACAAGCCTTGATTGTCCTCACTTATAAAGTTCTCTTTACCTTTTATTACGGTACCGTCCGAGGTCTTCTGTCTTCTTGAAGATCGGTGTGCAGTGGCAGTCACAGACGTGTATTAAAAGAAATATTTAGAAAATATTAATTTTTTAATTTTAATTTTTGTTATTTCTACATAATAATTTATATCTACAATTTCTATGCTTCTCATACTTCTTTGATTTCTTTCTTTTATTTTCGTCCTTTTGTCTTCCCTATAACGTCTATCGCTTCTTTCTTCTCTTCCATAGTTTTCTATTAAAGCACCAGTTGTGAGTATAGTGCTCTCCTGTGTACTTCATTTATGTGTCTGTCCCTTGCACTTTATAATTTCAATATGTTGAACCAACTAGCCCAGCTCAATATTTTAGTGGTATGAATTATGTGAGGAAGCTGATCAATTATGGTGAAAATCTAGGAAAAAGATTTTAGTATAGAAAATTTACATTGAAATTGATCAATGAATGTTTGAATGTTCAAATTAATAATCAAATGAATTATTTTTCACTACTATTATATTTACTTATTCAAATGAACAAGTGAATATTTGATTCATTTCAAATACTGATGTAGCGGCAAAGGATCCCAGTGATGTAGAAGCTTGCAAAGGGAAAATTGGGTTATGGTGATCTGCCTGGTAGGAATCGAGCTTGAGTTGATAAAAAGCCCGTGGTCGTTTGAGTCCGTCCGTTATTGTCTACCTATCAAAACAGGCTTAGACAGTAGAATTCCATTGTGGTTGTTTCTGAAGACGTAATGACTGGAATATGGCACTTTTATAGACAACATACATTAGGTGGAACTGTGAGAGGCCAGTGCTGAAGTCCGTCTTCTTGCCCGGCAGGGATCAGATTTCTTTGATAAGGACTGTGCTGTCTGGGAGATACAGTTGCTTCTTTGCGATAGAGGGGTGCTTGGCTTTGTATAATAAAAACGCTTGGCAGCTTGGGCTGCCAAGCCACGCACTTGCGTTTGTGTGTGGCGAAGTGCGTCATGCTCCCTCGTGAGATCACTTGTGATGAGAGAACAGAGTGGCGCCATCTGTCGGGCGGTCCTGAAACACTTCCGAGCCCTTAGCAAGGCTAAAGGCCGGTTCACACAATTGAGACTACTAATGACCTAGTGCCTTAAAGGGACACTGACCGGGTATTTATGCTCGGCAAGGTTTTTATTTGTACATGACATATGAGAGCCCAACTACCCAGAAAACAATTCGCAGCTCGATATTCGTTCTCTTTCCACCCGAAAACCGCCGATCGAGAACTGTCCGGTTTGAGTCGCGTTCACTCTTCTCCCTGGTCACGTGCCATTTTCTATGGTTTAGACATAACGACCAAACATGATCGAAGTCGTGGGTCATCGAAGGCACGCACACAATATTAAAAATAGAAAAGAAATTATACCCATTTTTTGTGGCTTCTAAAAAGCTGCAAATGCCGCGATTGGAAAGAAAAAAAGTTGCACAGCCACGTGACTTCCGCCGACTCTCTCCTCCTCTATATTTCTTCTTCCTCCCCAGTCCAGTTTCGGTTTCGGTTTCGAGTAGTTGCTTTTTTTCTACTTTATTAAAAATATATGTGATGCTGTAGCAAAATATTGATTAGGTAGTCCTTTGACATCATAATAAATCGCCCGTCAAAAAATAAAAAATAAATTTTGGGGTGTTTCAGTGTTCCTGCTTCAAAAACGTAGTATCATTGACAAAAATGTTTATTATCCATACAGTGTTTTAGTGGCGCCATCTACCCGAGGTGAACAAAACCGTCAGCTCGAGCAGCGTCAGCGGCTAGCACGAGGAGCCGCGTATGGAACGAGCCCCAGTGATTCGCTGTACTCCAGCATCTGGAGCTCGACCTCGTTGAGCTCTCCTCTCCAGCAGCCGGTGGCCATGTTGATCGCGTGTCGCAACACGACGCGGTCACGTGGTCGTGAGCGGATGAGTTCTCGCCGCTCACTGATGGCGTTAGAGAGAGGAATTTACCGGAACCCGCGCCTACTCGAGTGACGTCACTGCGCACGTGACCCGAAGACGATGTACGAGTTGAGAGGCGGCAAAAACCTGGATCTTTTTCATTATTTAAATAAAAACTAGGGTATCCAGGCAAAATCTGTTTTCTGTAGTTCACTGCAGAAGTGTCAGGCATCAACTTCCACAATTATTTAAGCAAAGCCCTGATGACAATCGCACGTTTGTATTTTGATCCTGGTGGCTGTATTTTTCGTTATAAACGGCCCACTCTGGCAAGCGCTCGGAGAGGCCCAGCTTAGAGCACGTGACATCCAACGCAATCGTGACGTAGGTCGTCTCGAGACGAGCAAAGCTACGGCGAGGCTGACGCCAAGAGATGGCCTAGTCGTTCCAGCCACCGAAGCGGCTGCTTTGTACGAATTTTGAGTGACGGGTTAATCTCTATAATCTGTAGGGGGGACAATAGCGACTTCTGCGACACACAAAAGGGATTCTCGGGAAGAGGGGAGTTCCTCCTTCCCCCCTTCTCTCGTCGTGGCCGGAGGCGAGACAACCTCCGTCACTAGCTGTCAGGTTCCTAGACGAGCATTACAACGAGGCGTTAGCGACATCCACCAGGTGCTCTTTGCTAATCGTTTAAAAACCTCTTAAAATCTATGCAGAGCCCAAATCTGTCTGCTTCTTGCACAGAGGTTGCAATAATCCCAGAACGCCGAGCTCTTATTGGCTGATTGGTAAAAAACTGTTGGTAGACCTCAAGGCATCTAGCATTGAGTCACTATCCTTTCAGTCAAAGCCAATTAAAGCTCAGCGTTGTTGTGACGTCACTGCAACTCTAGCAAAAGCAGCAGACGATTTGCTCTCCACATTACATGAGGGAACACACGCTCCATCTTTTGGGCAGCCGTGGGACACTAACATTATCATGTATTTCCTTCTTTTGTTTTTTACGTGCCATTCTTTCTTTTTTTGGCTTGAAAGACTCTTGACATTGTCATGAATGAATGTTTCTCATAAACATTTGATCTTGCAAATACCACAAAAACCTTTGCCCTAGTGAATTGCAGTTCCAGGTCCACCTCCTAGATGGTGCTGGCATGCCAGTACATTCTCTCATCACAAGAGATCGCAAGAACTTGGTCGTAAACAGACACAAGTGCTCGTGGGGCCTTGAAGGAATGCTCCGAGGTTTTCTTTGTGGTCCCCGATTTGCTTTAAAAGTTGCTAAACACACCAACAAACATAACTAAAATAGCGTCCCAAATATTGGGCTAAAATTATGTTTTTTCACAAACTTATCGATTTACTATTTCTGTCCTCGCTGGGTTTTCAAACGGAAAGTCTTCTACCGGCAATAATGAAAAAGTGACGTCAGCAGCAGGCCAAGGGATGGGTGGGGGAGGGGGGGGGGGGGGGGGGGACTCTCTGGACTCTAATTTTGTTCCCAACTGATGACGAGCAGTTTCGTGGTATCGATTACATGCTTTCGAAGCTCGCTCCAGCACCCGCGCAGCAACACTAAACAAATGCTCGGCAAGGTCCATTTGTTTAACTGCGAAGTGAGCGGCAGCGAACCGGCTGCCTAGGACGCTACAGTACAACCTGCGCCATCTAGGGGCAAAAGCATTGCCTGGAAGATAGCACACAGACTCTGCTACCACCCTCTCCATTCTTCTTTTCCCTTTCCACTTTTCTCTCTTTTTTTCGCTCATCGGTCACTCTTCTCGCTTATTCGTTCGCTCAGACGCCCGGAGTGCATTACAGTAGCCAAGGCTACAGCTGCGCCGGCCCAGCCTCACTAGGTAGCACGAGCCACCACCCGATTCACCAAATTAAACGGGAAGAAGCTTGAACAGTTGCATTTTCCTCTTTCCTAACGGTCAGGAAATTTAATCGAAATACTCGGGGGAAAGCCTGGAAAAGTCGGGGAGTTTGGGAAAGGCAATGTGGTAGACACCCCCGAGAGCGACGCGACACCATTCAATTGAAACAATTATTCACGTGCCTTTCATACTTGGAAACAAAACGGGCGAACGACACGTCTAATCTCTTTGCCCCCGTTGTGGTCCACGCAGAGAAGTATCCGGAAATCCGGCAGCTGATGCGGCCGGACCCCTGGTTCAAGTGGCAGGTGACGGCCATGGTGTTCACCCAGTTCCTCATGTTCTTCCTGCTGAGGAACGCCAGCTGGCCCACCCTCCTCCTCGCGGCCTACTTCTTCGGCGGCGTCATCAACCACGCCCTTATGCTGGCCCTCCACGAGATCGCCCACAACCAGGCCTTTGGGCACGGCGTGTTTCTCCCCAACCGGCTCTTCGGCATCTTTGCCAACCTGCCCGTGGGCCTGCCGGCGTCGATATCCTTCCGCAAGTACCACCTGGAGCACCATCGGTACCAGGTGGGTGGGGTCCCATTCTTTCGAGCGAGGCCAACGAAAAATCCGAAAAGTGCTCGCTATTGGCGACGTGCGCAGCCAAATGTGTCGCTGCGGTCGACTTTTCGCGATTGGCCAAAGTCTCATAACGACGCCTTAAAATGGATTAATTCTGCTTTTGTCAATGAAATAAGAGTAACGTCGTAGAATGGACGTCGGAGGTATTGATTTCAGGATGTGACGACTCCGAGCTTTCACTGCGCTTTTTATTAGGTGCACCGCCAACTCCCAACTCGTGACGCCACGGCGGAGCGAATCCCGGTAGTTACGTCACGTAAAAGAAAGCTGTAAGAAGGGCACCACCAAAACGTCTCGGCTCAGTCGTCGCCGACCAGACGACAACGGAAGGAAGGTCTTCCAGTTGCCTTTCTAAGCTACGAGAACCCTTCGCAGTCTCCCTAGCTTCGGGTGTGCACGCGCAGCCAGAATGCGGCGGCGACAGGGGGTGTTCCCACCTCGCAGGGCATACCGAGCAAAGACGCGGACCTGCCGACGGAGCTGGAGGCGAAGCTGTTCTGCTACACGGGCACCAAGCTGCTGTGGATCATCCTTCAGCCCTTCTTCTACGCATTGCGCCCAGTGCTCGTCTACCCCAAGCCGGTCACCGGCCTGGAGGTGGTCAACTTCCTTGTCCAGCTGGCCTTCGACGCCCTCGTTATAAGTTCTGCGGTGAGCCCACTCCCCAAATGTCTTTACTAGTAGATCCCCGCAGCGTCTCGCGACGAGCGCGAGTGCAAGCGACGCCAAGACGGATGCGTCTGCCGTGTTCCGGCGTCTCTCATGGAGCTTCCATGCGTTCGCCGCTCGGGGCAAGTCGGGGACACTCCGACAACGATGTCTCGCAGCCGGGTCGAGACACCAATCTACTCTTCCGGCTACGACATAGACCAAAGGCAGGATTCACGCATTTGCGTATTGAGTGTGCTCGGGTCCGTTGCGTTTCGTTTTAACCGCCTAACACACCGGCAGTGCTGCCGTCATCTATCCGGTAGCCCTGGAACACATCTGACCTGCGTATACATTTTTGTAATTTTTGTTGCATCACTATTTTACCATGGGCTCGAAATACGTTTAGCACCGTCGTCGGGGACTTTTCTTGCAGAGCGGCTTAGGTCTGATCTCACAATATTGCAAAACCTTCGGTCTAGTGGCGTATGGGTCGGAAGTGTTCTAGGGCTCCCAGTAGAATGGTGCCAGTGTGTTTAGTGGTTAAAGGAATTGCAACACACACAAAGCACACACCAATGTAATATGCAAACCAGCCTTAACATAAAGCCTTTGATAGGAAGAGAAGCGAATGGAGTCATCCGTTGCTTTGGGTCGTTTTCAAGGCACAACAAAGGGCCAACCTGCCGCACGACCGGTGGCCTGTTAGCAGACGATGCTGATGGTGGTGCCGCCTGCTATTCTCCGTTTCACCTTCAATGGAACGCAGTGAATGCTACGAACCATCTCAGCCAATACAACGGTGAAAATGCATCACATGACTATGCACCGCTGCAATCTTTGCAAAGGTCCCAGTGACACTCGCGGGGCATTGGATTAGCTTTGATGGCTCTTGGCATCTGCCGTTGTCCATCGAAAGGCAAAACTAAGTGTAGCTCCCGCGTTGCAAAGATGCAACTTATTTATGAGTGGAAATCGGCAAGAAGCTGCACCAACCTGTAGCAATGGAGCCGATTGGCTCATTACGAGAAGTTACTGCCGAGAAATATGGCTTAACAATTCTTGGCGTTTGCCGGTCGTGTCGACGTAGGTGATAGACTGAGACGGTGTGTATTATACAGCAAACAAGTTTGTCCTGCTCCTAGCTCAGAAAGTGGCATCACGGCACCGAGCTGCGATCTGGAGAATACAGTGGGAATGCGGAGCACAAGTTCGTCTGCTTCTTGCACAGGTGTTACAGTGGCGCCAGAACGCCAAGCTCTATTTGGCTCCGATTGGAAGGATAGTGGGTAGACCTCAAGGCAGCTAGCATTGAGGTCTACTAACTATACTTCCAATCAGAGCCAATCAGAGCTGTGCGTTCCGACGTCAGTGCAACCCACTGTGCAAGAAGCGAACAAACTTGCGCTTTGCATACAACGTGGAATCGTCTGCTAGTTGTAGCAACGGCTGCCTTGCTTTTTTGTGCCGTCATCAGGAAACCGCCGGTACTTTATGAACGAGGATTCGGCCTCCACAACGGGGACGGGAGTTACATAGAAGGATACGTTATTTTCATCAACTAAAAACCACATGGGGGCGCTACGTTAAACAAAGAACTCGAGACCGAGGCTCCGTTTGTCTACCCCCTAAAGGGATGCCGGTTGCTTTGCCGCTGCACACGATTAATTCCTCACTTTTTTCGTGCCTCTTTTCTCGTACTTAGACAGACGCATTTCGGTAAACTCAGTCTCTGAACGTCGGCATGCACAGTTTGCCATGTCCTCGCTCTTTAAGACACATTCATGCGCGTCTTTCGCGTCTGGTGGGTGCAGGTGGCAGGGTGCTCTTCTACATGATTGGGGGCTCCCTGATGGCCATGGGGCTGCACCCGGTGGCGGGCCACTTTGTCTCGGAGCACTACATGTTCAAGAAGGGCTACGAGACCTACTCATACTACGGCTGCCTCAACTGGGTCACCTTCAACGTGGGCTACCATATGGAGCACCACGACTTCCCCGGTGTGCCCGGCTCCAAGCTGCCCCTGGTAAGTGAGCATGCTTGCCCCCCCGCTCTGTGCTCCAGACCATTCTGTCTTCGGAGCGATCGCAAAATGTTTCCTTTCGCTTCAGCTGTGGCGATTGGAACGCACCTTCCGCTGGTGCGTTTAGCGACCTATCCCACCCATGCGCCGAAAGTGGCATTGCCGATGTAGCAGTTTTCCTGCTAGATGTAGCGTTTTTCTGAGTTGTCCGGCGGGAAAAATTGGCGTTTTGCGATTGGCGGGATTTTCAACAGTTTTCGAATCGTGTAGGCGTAATTTCCGGCAGTTTAAAACATTCTCCGGTTTAACGTTCATCAATCGTAAATAGCTTAATTTCAGTGGTAAGTTGGAGTCGTGGGGTCGTTATTTTTTTTTGCTCTTAACAAAATTATTGTCGCGAGCATTGACAAAATTGTCGACACTCGGGAAGATATTACGAAGGCAAGCCTCAAAGCACGGTGTAGAAATGGCCATTCTCGGCAAATGCCTCAAGTTTAGCGGTTTCCAGCGGTTTTCCGGGGCTGTTTGGGCACAATTTGACGATGCAGTAGACACACCAGTCTAGGACGCGTTGGAGGCATTATACTTCGGCTAACTAGCCCCCGAAAATGGGAGAGGAACACGAGTTGGGATTTGCTTAGCCGTCGCATCGCCATTGCTATACCGTGCCGTCCTCAGCTAAATTTAGAGGGCTCGTGGGCCGGCACGTATGACATAGTCATGCGGCCAGTTTCTCCGAATTTTAGGAAGCATTTCCCACGTCGGCATCCTCTTTGTGCGACCATGAGCGCCTCTGTCCACATTCGAGGAAGCAACTTGATAAAAAGAATTTACTGTCTCTTTGGCATTTCCCAAAGGCGTTCTAAATAAAGTGCAATCCACTTATAACGATACTTGATATGACAATGCACTGTTCATAACGATCAGTTTCTAGACGAGAAACGCTCCGTTTCTAGTCCATATACAGTCATGTTTCGTTAATACGGACCCCGTTAATATGGACACCATTTTCGGGGACAAACTGAGAAAATACATGCATTTTTGTCTCGTTAATGTCTCGTTAACGGAGGTGTCCATATTAACGAGACATTAATGTACAACAATGATCGGTTGTAACGATTGAATTTTTAGGTTTTCTCATTATCGCTGTAAGTGAATTGCACCGTAGGTAGACTGCATTTAGGATGCCTCTGCTTGAGTCTACCCGAAACCACAGTCTGTCACGCACATTTCATACCGCACAGGACGGATAGTCCCTGAAACGGCACTTGACCTAACGGACGGCCGCTGCGTAATGGCGACTAACTTTCTGTCGCCGCTGGGCCCGGTGCTCTCCTTTTGCAGCCGCATCCTTTGTTAGTCCCTTTCCAGCTTGCTGCTCCAGCCATTGTCACTCTTGCGTCGCTTCAGTGAGACAGTAGACTGAATAATTCAAACTCCAGGAATTGACGAATTTTGTCTGAATTATCGGAAGTTTGAGTTATCAGAAATTCATCTAAATATGATGCAAGATAAAACTATAATTTACCATATGAATGGCTACTCATACAAAGCAGATATTTGATGATTTCCTTTACATAGGCCCACTGATCATAAGCAGGTATGCCACACATGAAACATTTGTGAAATTTATGACGGAAGTTTATTTATCCCTCAAAAATGTTGTTTTATCATGGACTGCTTAGACAGCACGTGACAACTCAAAACAACATTAATTTTGTTCATCAGGCCAAGAAGTGTTGAACTATTCGGCAGTGGACACATGAGCGATGAAAACGGGCACCGCGCAGCAGTTTTCGTAGCAACCTGCACGGAAGCTGTGACGTGGGCCTATGTCATGCCGCCACGCCACAGTGTCCGCGCAAGTTGCTCCGGGAATTTCCGCGTGGTGCCCGTTTTCATAGCTCGCGTGCGCCCTGCTTGAGCCCCTTTGAGTGCGCTTCTCACCGAGCACCTGTGCACTGCGGAGAAGCAACACCCACGGAAGCAAGTTCCGCGGGTGTTGCCTCTTTGCAGTGCACCGGTGCTCGGAAAGAAGCGCACTCAACGGGGCCGCGAGAACAAAAAGTATGAAATACACGGAAACTCCGTTCAAATTAAAAAAAACATATGCAAAGGAAAAAAGAGTTTTTTTTTAACAACTTGAATGAGAATAGGATGTGATAAAAGAAATATATACCAAAAACTTTTTGTAGAGCGAAACAAATTTATAGTTGGCGCTTGCGGGAAGCGGGACAACTAAAATTTTGGAAATTTGTTTGAATTAACCAGAGATACCAAATATTCGAGTTTGAATTATCGCATGCAGCCTGCAAGCAAAAGCGATCCGTTTTTTTGCCGCCGAGCATACATTGAGGGAAAGTCCCAGCCACAATGTAAGATATACAGGGTGTTTATTTTATTTTTTTTAGGTTTTACAGATTTGTTTAAAAAAGGCAGTGAAAGCTACTCTAATGCGGTTTGTGCAGGTGAGTTTTACGGCCAGGGGGACATAGTATAGGGTCCTAATAGTTACGATAAGTTGGCCAATGAACTAGATTTATTGGAGGCAAAAAAAAATATCTCGAAAACCTTAGATAACCTTGGAGGTGGTTGGAAAAATTAGAATGAAAAATTCCTTCTACAAAAAATTTGTGAAGAGAAGGAACCCAGATAAACTAAGGATTTTTAAATTGTATAGAAACAACTTGAATAAGAAGATTAAAAGTGCTAGAAAACGTTATTGCTTTAATTTGTTTAATACGGGGACTGATCGCACTGATACATTGTGGAGAAAGCTTAATTTGGTAATAAATCCTCAGCGTTCGACTAATATCATAAACTATGTGAGCGGCATGCAGTATTTGGTCGCTCCCTTGCAAATGCTTTCAACAGTATTTTTTGTCAACTTGATGGGAAATCATTGCATCACTAATATCTGTGACACGATTCGCGACAAAATAAGGGCCGCGAAAATATAGGGTTTTTACAGTACTGTAGGTGACACTGCAAATAAAATGAGAGTACAATCTACCTGAAATCCCATTACTCGGGCAGAAAGAAGTAATAATCTATATTTCTTAAAGCAAACAACAGCAGCAGCTGTAAACGAAGGAATTCACATTAGGCCAGTTAAGCGTGTGTATTGAAGTTATTAGCTCCTAGTTCACATCTTTAACCTTTGTTTAGAAACTAGGATTTTTCCCTTGAGGATGCAGGTAGCTAAAGTGCAGTTCTATATAAAAAAGGCAATAAAATGATTTCGGAAATTAGACCCATTTCTATTACTGAAGAATGTGTTAGCAACATTGGCTGGCAACAGAAAGAATAAAACAAGCTCGTCCCGAGTTTTTTTTTTTTTTTTCTGTTGCCATTTCTATCATTGCTGTGTTTTCAAAGGGCCTTGAAAGCATTCTGCACGATCATCTTGTAAACTTCTCAGAAAAATATAGCACTTGTACTGCATCACAATATGGGTTTCAAAAAAATTGTTCCACAGAGTTAGCTTTACTCGATCAAAAAGAATTTATACTGGACAACTTTGAAAAAAAAAAAAATATTGTCCTTGGTATATATGTAGATTTTACAAAAGCATTTGATTACCTAAATTATAAACTACCAGTTAACAATGGTGGGATATAAGCAAACATTGCTGGCTGGGAAGTAGTCATCTTTGCTTCATTTCCCCTCGCCAAAATGAAGAGCTTGGCAGGGACATATAACCTAAAAATACCATTTCTTAAAACTTTTCTTGATTGCACACCGAAGGTTAGCCCACTCCTAATTTTCACCCGATTGGCTCTTGACCTTAAGTGGGCTATCTCTTTGGATGTTACAGTACTCTGTCAAAAGCTCGACGCATGGCATCAGAGGACACTACTAAAGAGCTACTTGAGCCACCGGAAGCAGTATGTCCACATTAACGGTTATTTGTCAGACGTAAAGGATCTAACTTCGGGGGTGCCTCGAGGAAGTATTTTAGGACCATTCTTCTTTAATATATATATATATCTCTGACTAAAGTGACCAGACGTCCCGATTTAGGCGGGACAGGTCCCGCTTTTTCGTCCGTGGTCCCGCTGTCCCGCAAGCGTGCTTGTGGGACGGTGTTTTGTCCCGCTTCGGCTCCCCCGAAGCGCGAATAGATAAAAGACGCGGCTAGACGAAAAAATTGCACCAGTGAAAGGGTGCTTTCTCTGAACAATGTGCAAGATCCGCTTGTCAGAGACGATGCTGATACTATGGGCATGTTATGTGCAAAACTAAATACATAAATACTAAAAAAATATTCCAACCAAATGTATTAAATGTGCATGGAAAGAAATGTGTACGGTCTATATGAAATACTAAAAAGATATGATTAGTTACCAAACTTTAAAGTTTTCAAGCCTCGCAACACAACCCCCCCCCCCCCCCCCCAATACGCGTCCCGCTTTGGGGCCCGAGGAATATGGTCACTTTATCTCTGACTTAGTAAATATAAACAAGCGAGCAAAATTTCGTATCTACGCCGACGACGCCGGTGTGTTCGTATCTGCTCGAACTGCAGATGGGGTAGCCGTTGTTGCAAATAACGTACTAGCAAAGTTAGAATCATGGCCAAGTGAAACTTGCTAAAAATTAACCCAACTAAGACAAAAGCTATTCGCTTTAGACCTAAAAACAAATTCGTTGAAATTCCAACTAATATCATAACATACTCTTCACCAATTGAGGTTGTTAGATCATTTCAAACATTAGGAGTATATTTTTCCGGAAATATGTCTTGGGATTGTCACATTGATTACATCACATCAAAGCTCAGTCGCGTGGTAGGCTTAATGTGTGGGCATTCTTATATTCTTCCACTCAGTGTTAAACTACTTCCGTACCAGTCATTATCTTGTTCTCATCTGAACGAGGCAGCCACAGGATCGAACCTTAAAAAAATACATTTCTCGCAAAAAAGGGCTCTAAGAATCATCGTCTGCAATGTCAGTTATGACTTTCACAAAGGGACTCTTTTTTGCGACCGGAATGTCATGAAAATCCTCACATTCTACTACTTTAAGTTATGCATCAAATATGAAGTAGAATGCAGAGAAAATAGGGACTGTTTCATCTCTCTAACGTCACTGCAGAAAATGTGCTCAATTTATTCAACTCATATTTCTGAACCTTGGTTCATTGAAACCTCCCGCTCCAATTATGGTCTTCAGAGAATCAAAATAAACCTCCCAAAGTTACTAAAAAGCTTAATGACCACATAGATACAACAACTCTTTCACCCAAAGAATTGCGGTCTTATTTCTTGTGTAACGAGTGATATAGTTACACCAAAGTTGCATTTGTATAGTATTCCCTGCTTTGTTTGTCTTTGGTTTTGTATTCACTGTTCTCCTCATTACATAATATTGTTTAACTTTTTTTTTTTTTTCAATATGTATATGTATAACCTGCGTGTGTACTCGCATTGCCGCTGCTGCTGAAACTTTTGTGGCGCTGGGTACACGCCAAGCTGTACATGCAGCTTTCTTTTCCCAGCCCCCACCATTGTAAAAAAAAGGTAAATAAATAAACATTGAATTGAACGTTAAAAAGTAGCGAAAGTAAACGAACGGTTCTAATTAGAAACTTGCCGAGTGTCGTCGAAAACCACTAAATCGGTCGATTTCAGAGGGACTTGGAGCACGGTGGATCACAAAAGTAGCCACTCGTGCAGCAGGAGCAAGGCTACCCGAGTAATAACGCTCCCAGACCGTTATTCCCTCTCTTATCATGGCCTCAGCCTCGTGCCTGTTGCAGTTTTGCTCAGCAAGTTTCTAATTCGAACCATATATCTATTTTCACTAATTAAAAAGTTAATTAACAAATTAGTTTATTATTCGACATATTGCGACGATTAGCTCCCCTATATTATGCCCCCCTGGCCATATAACTCGCCCCAACAAACCACATCAGTGTAGCTTTTGTGGCTTTTTTCTAAATAAATCTGTTAAGCTTAAAAAGAGACGTCCTGTATGTGGGCGTGGACACTGCACGCGTCGCAGCAGCCGGGCAAAGTCCTCTCCTCGCCTCGGTTGCAAGCGTTGCCACCCGGTGACTCTTCGATAATCGGCTAGCGGTAGCCTGTCGCGGGCCCGGTTTTCCATGCTTCTCTATATGCAATAAAGTTTTTCTTTGGGCGTGCCATATCACGTAGAACTTGGCACTTGCTCTATGTGTGTTGCTTGGACAGCGCTCCGTCATTCGCCCAGTTTCGTGCCTCAATGGCGGCAAGAGCAGTTTTACAAACGCATCGAAGCGGAATGATCTCTAGCACCGCTGTTCGAGTCAGCGTCCGTCCTGGTAAGAGCAGGTGCGCCGAGCGGAAAACGCGCGTGCACAGGTGCCGCTGCAACGACGCTTTGTTTGCTTTCGTTTGTTTCTCTTTCCTCAGTTGCGCCGCCTGGTCGGGGCAACTTCCTTCTCAGCTGCGCAACCCATGGGAGTAGGCTACTCAGGCGCGCCAGTAAAACTTTATCTGGTCGATCGCGTCGCGGCGTTCGTTGCGCTGCGCTTCCAGACCCACGCGTATACCTTACACCGTGATCCGGGCAGAGCATGGTCCACCGGCGACGACCGTCAGCTAAAGGAGTGCCGCCTTCTCCATCTGCAGGTGAAGAAGATAGCGGGGGAGTTCTACGACGACCTCCCCCAGCACAACTCGTGGGTCCAGGTGCTGTACGACTTCATCATGGACCCCGACATCGGGCCGTATGCCCGCATCAAGCGGAGGGAAGCCGTTGCACACAGCGCCAACGGGGCGCCCCCGTCTTCCGGCGCCGGAGACAGCACCGAAGCGATCGCTGAGAGGCTCTTTGCCTCCGGCTTCGAGAAGCAGGACTGAGGCCGAGAGACTTGGGGGCGTCTTTTTGTTTTTTCGTCGCCCTTAGTTAAAGGAGCTGTGCAACAATTTTAACGTTGAAAGAATTGGCGTTTTCTACTTTTGACATTGTTCACCTTGTCACAAAGGACAGAAAACACACCTCCTTCTTTCGAAATATTGCGATTCCGCCGCGTAATCGCGAAGCAAAAATTAGAATATTCGTCGACCTGCAGCCGCGAGCGGCGGCCATGAGAAACAGAAGGCATGACGTCAATGGGGAATCTTGTAGAAATATAGCAAGTTGTGCGAATACCTGCTCGATAAAAGGTAACTTTTCTATAAATCTTGTCGTTCCAACATAAATATAAATGCGTCAAAAACCTGGTATCATCGACAAAACTTTTATTATACTGAGTTTCAGTGGCGCCATCTATCCTAGGTTCACAAAACCGTCAGCAGCGGAACAGCCACCAGAAGCCGGAGGGGGAGGGGGACAGGGCCGGACGGGTATGGCCGGACCCGGATGAGACTTTCCTCCTTTCACCATATCGTTCGCGCTGCGCCCGCCAACACGTGGTCACGCGGTGGCGAGCGGATGAGTTCTCGCTGCTTACTGATGGCTCTAAAGAGAGAGCTTAACCGGAACCCCGCGCCTTCCCCATTGACGTCACAGCGCACGTGACTCGGAAGTTAGTGAAGGAGTTGAGAGGGGCGCCGAAAACCTCAATCTTTGTCCATTTTTAAAATAAAAACTAGGACATGCAGGCAAAAGCGGTTTTTTGTTCTTTACTCAGAAAGGTCGAGACACCAACTCCCAAGTTATTTAAGCAAATCACTATAACTGTTGCACAGCTCCTTTAAAGACGGAATGTGCGCTGGATTGGCCAAATCACCGTGCTCACTGGGAAGGGATCCGAGTCAACCGTGGTCGGCGACGGGTTAGGAACACCCTGGAAACTCCGGCTCCAGCACGCACTTTTTCCTTTCCGCCAGGCTTTCACTTTGAGTGTGATGAAGTGTTAGCAAAGGCGCTTGAGCCAGAGGCTGAGCATATACTGGGATCCTAACCCGTCACTGACTATAGGACACAGTGCGTGTGTCGGAGGAAATAGTAAAAGCAGTAAGGATAAACCACTCGGAGAGAGACTCGCGACTCTTTTAAAGGGCAACTCCGGTGGGAAACGAAACCAAGAGGAACGACCGGCGTCGCGTTAGTGGCATGAAACAGGATCTCGGCCGTAATGTTACATCAAGGTGAAGCCGCATGCTCTGCTAAAACCGATTTTAAAGGTGCGACCAGCTGCCCTTTAGCGGGTGGCAAGCGGGTTAGTAGTTAGTTGAGCAACACTGGGCGACACGTACCGAAGCACCGCGGCGACGTCGCGTCGCTGCCGTACAGCTGATAATCAGTGTTGCCGTCCCTTTTGAGCAGATAGTTTCGGTTTTGCCATAGACGCACGACATCAAACTTTGAGTCGCTACATTTATAAATCTATGCGCAATATGGAAAAAAAAAAAAAATTTATGACTTGTAATTCAAGGACACTGCCCAACGTTATTAGATTAACTCAGTTACGGAACTGTTCATAGACGCTGCATGCACGAACAGTACCCCCCCTCACTCACCACGACTCGCCCGGAGTCGCTCGACGCGCCGCCGGACGGCTGCTTTGGTAACTGAATCGGGATATATTTGTTTCAATGTTACTAGAAACATAAAAACCAACAGAAAAAAACTCTTTTTGTAGTAACTTTTATTGGAGTTAGTACAAAATGAGGGGCGCGTGATGTTTTCTAAAATTTTTAGTTTTCAAGGTTTTGCAGCACAATTAATATTGTTTTTATACAACCATGCCTCAGCGGGGATTTCAGGTAGCGCGTCCCGACCTAGGCGCATTATAACTTCGGTAACGTGTCGCGGCGCGTCTGCTGGAGATATGGGGGGTGGCACCCCTGTAACCCTTTCCACTGTATCTGTTTCGGCTCCGAAATGGCCGATTGAAGGCAAAATAAATGTCACGTGCAGTTCCTCGAGTGACCGCTGCGGGAGAAACAGCGGCGTTATAATCGCCGTTTGGCGCTTCAGCTGTGCTCTTTTGAATGCACAGTTATGAAACGAAAATATAGATGGCGCTTCGAACGACTCCAGGCGGATTGAAGTGAGTGAGGGGGGGTACCCCCCTCCGCGGGAGTTGCACAACTGAGGTAATCTAGTAACGTTGACACTGCCTTAGCTGAAAATAATCGTAATCCCAAGTTACAAAATATTGACCGGAGTTGCCCTTTCACAAGCAACAACGGTGCAAGTCTCGGTCCCTGCAAGTGTTTTCTTCTTTGCGTTTTTACTATGACCAGCTTCGAATTTGTTGTATGAAGATTTAGGCTGTGGGGAATGAGCCTGCCTTTCGCAAGGCTTCCATCATCTCCACCGTTGATGAGCAATTTGGCCAGTGCAGTACGATACTGCTAACTCTAAAGTGGAACTCAACCGATTTTTTTTATAGTCCTCCGCATCAATTTGATGTCACTTCAACAGCTGTCACCCACTGTAATTTATAAAAACAAATTTTTTTCATGCTGTTTTTTTATTATTCATTGTGTAATGTTTAGTGGACAACTTCGCTTTACTAGCAACGCTGGTAAATCTACTCGTTCCCTAGGCATCGATGTCATCAGCGGGCGGCAGTAAAGTCGAAGTTAGGGATGTGGGGTTTTTAACTGTACACTTCACGGCACTGTTGGCACAATTGCGACATCGGCGCTTTGTTGCATTTTGCCGAGACTCAATGTTGACAGGCATTGATCTTTACCGCTTAAATCAGTTTGCCGAATTAGCACTTCCTGCCCCTCACGTAAGTAGTTTTTACGGCAGTCATTTTATTTGTAAGAAGAAAAAAAAGTTACTTTCCTGCACTATCTGGCAAAATCGGTAACATGGAACGTATTGTTTTTCACTTTGCGGAGACGCTGCAGATGAACTTGTTACTCATCTCATGCCTTGATGGCACGAACATCGTCGTGCACAGTATCTCTAAAAGAAAGCCCTGCCAAAGCTAGCGTTCCGACAGGAGAAGAACGCAAAGTTTGCGCCTCTTGTGGTGGTCGCACAACCCACCTTTGACCCTGCTATTTGTGATGACACAGCAAACCCGCTCTTTCTACGCGCGCTGTTTGCGCAGTCGATTCGGCGAAGAATGGACAACCGGAGGGACCCCAATTCGAGTGCTTCCAAGCTTCATCCGGTGTCTTCTTATAGTGGTGAAATTTTCTGCGATGCTCGTGCACTACAGGAATGTGTGTTACAGGGATGTGCATTACGGGAATGTGTGCTAGAGGATTATAAATTGCAAGATGCCGCTGGGAGCCAGCCCTACAACACATTCCGTGTTATAACTGGCAATCGCCCGTCCGTGCTGTGCTGTGCTAACAGTGCCGTGCCGTATAATGTCGCAACAGACTTACAGGCACCGAGATGCCATAAATGGTTTCTACTTTTTCATTACCCCCCGCTTTCCTCGACTGCTTATTAGTGGAGGACTCTACTCGGTCCAGCATTTTCTGGTTTACCATACTTGTGGCTTCGTAGAAGTTAGTAACTCTAAGTTATGTACGTTTTGGGACGACGCGGAGTCGAGCTGTCGTGTGCGAGTGGAAGGAAGTCGGAGAGTTCCGACAAAATGAGAGTTTGTGGGCGTCGTCGCGACCCTTCGGCAAAGACGACTCGTGGAAGAATGGCGCTCGTGTAAAGCTTGGGGAGTGTGTGTTTCGAGTGTGCGAGTACTCACTTCAAACATCGAGTAGATAGTATCCCATGAAAGTGTTCCATCTGTCAAGAACGAGTTTTGAATGTGGCTAAAAGAGAACCTGGGGTGGCCGCCAAAACACGGTGCCGCCCCATTCGTGTTGGGAATGGACTAGTTTGCACGATGCTGTGGGTACGAATTGCAGACGAATGTACAGGAAGCGACGAGCCGGTTTTGTCTGGAACAAAAGGCCAGGGTGCTAGCGAATGTTGTCGCGCGACATGGAGATTTAGGAAAGGTATTTTTAATTATATTAGATTTGTGGTTTGTGTCAGTTAGTTTTTTCATACATTTCACACCCATGTCTGGCATTTGGTGAAAACGGACCTTTACAACGTCTTTTTCACGTGAATCCGGTAACTGTAAAGGGACCATGAAGCATTTTTTCTTCATTTTGCTGAACACCGTCTAGTCGTAGAAAGCTTCTCATGAAAATAAATTTTAAAAGATTGGCAGCAACCCTTGTCTTTAAACTCTTATAATGCGTCAAATGCAGTATTAAAAAACCCCTAAAAAGGAAAAACTTTTAGGTTTTTTTTTAAGGGAGCTATTGTATAAATTTGTTTAGAAGACGGTAAACGGTCATTTCGAGGAGTAAAGAACATGTCGTTTGATCATTTTCTTGCCGATTTTGGCGGGGAATTCGACGTCGCACGACCACATCACGGTGTCGAGTCACGGCGTCACGCGAGACACCAATTTACCCGCTAAATTCAGCAGGCAGGTGCACCTACGAACGAATAGACGTATGATGTTCTGGGGTGTCGTTAAAAAGCATTCCACGCTTCCAATAGTCCCCGTTTGCGGATTTTTTCTCGTCCTCGTGGGCGATACTTCCGTCGTGTCCCACTATACTCGTTGTTGCATCAAGGAAAAAAAAGGAAGGTTTGCGTCTTACTTGTGCGCCGCGTGAAGTAATTTTTACAAGACTTGGTCGCCGAATAAAAACAATGTTTTTGGCATTTGGAACGCGTACGGCTCGATAAAATAATGTAAAGCTAATCTAAGATGCACCTACATATACTGCAAAACCCTTAATGTCCCCAAGTTCCGCGAATTGAAACATTCGTGAAATTTAAGTGCCGAATATCAGTTCATGGTCCCGTTAACGTAAACCTAGACTTTTCCGGAACGTACGCTAAAGGTCTAAGCTGTCGCTACGAGCACAATCGCGAGCCTATGGCACATAAATCCCATCTCCCAAAATACACCCGGTATCCCGTAAGTCCGGCAATACGACTTTCTCCTAATGCCAGTTGTGTCCGTTGCATCCTCCACATGGTCTTGTAGATATTTGTACAGCCTGTCTGAAAAGACTTGTCGAAGAAACTCGGACCGCAATAAAGAACGATTGGTGACACTTTTAATTGCTTTTGTGGTTGTGTTAACTATTTACAACGACTGCTGCGCCGAGCTCAGTATCCATACTTGAGGTTCAGGTGGGTCTTCCCATCTCCGGATTGTCCTGTCGAAAAAACAAGTTTCTGGTGAAACGGTTTTCACCAAAAATGGTTGAGATGCAGTTGCAATGTGTCTTTATAAGGGGGAGGACATTGCCCGGAAAGGTCTACTCTTTAAACCGCCATGTTTCCTCGCATAATGAACACACTTTTTCCCCAAAAAATGTACTGTCGAGACCGGTTATAGCGAAGTCGGTTCTAACGAAACTGCAGCTACAGCGAAGCAATCATCATTTCCCATTTCCTTTTCCACTATGTTATGCATAGTTGGAGGATGGAAGGACGTTTATTGTGGGGGGGGTGTAAGATTTTGTGTATTTACACATTTTGCATAGATGACTATTTAGATTTTCATCAGGGGTATGGCTGTGGCAAGTCTCCACTGGCGCGTGCTCATGGCTGGTCATGGGCACACCACAGTAACCATGTTTTACAAATCGCCAACCTTTATGCCGGGTGCCTTGCAAGCTTTTCGGCAAAGAAAAAGCACTTTACGAAGCTCGCTCGGCACAAAGAGCGATACGAGCGTTCCTAGAAGTATCCACTTCCAGAATAGACCCTTCCAGAAATTCAGTCTGGCCACTGTGATCACTATCATCATCTGTAGAACGGCATCTGTGCCATACCAATGGCGGCCTTCTATACTCTTTTTCACCTTATGCTGTACCGCAGGAAAAGCTACAAGCGCGAGCTCCTTGCTCTGGGGCACATCTCGGCGGCACAAGCTCGCGTGACTAAAGAGCAGCTGCCAATGCTATGAGCTCACGCTTCTAGCCTTCGCTGCGGTACAACATAAGGTGAAACGAAGTATAGTGACTAATAAAGGAAGACGTTGAAGATGCTCCTAAGCGGATGATGCGAGGCCTGCATATTCGGGGGGTTAGCACGACGCGACGTAGGAATGGAACACAAGAGCTACGTAAGCGTTTACTTCTAATAACTCAGATTCAGTCAATCTGTGGGCGGCATTCAGTCAATCTGTGGGCGGCACACAATTGGCCTTAAAGCCCTTTGGTGTATAGAATTTTCTCGAGGCATCTGAGTGGGTTGGAGCTTTGTTCTGAATGCAGGTTCTTGGTCACCATCGGACTGAAAGTGATCAAGAAAGAACTCGCACTGAACGATTCCTCGCGTGCCGTTGACTTGCGAAAGTGACGGTGCCGATACAAGTTCATCTCCGCCATTGATATGGCAAAACCTAAACTGCTTTACGAACCACCAGATGGCACTGAATTTCGGAAAGGGTCATTACACTGTCCGAAAGCGGACCACAGATTTTGTGGTCCGCTTTGTTGACATCAATGCACCTGATGGACAAAACATCTCCGGGGGGCTAAGCAATTCCTTGACCACAGTTTCGTTGGCTGGGCGCGCCGCTCAGTGACGCTGTTGATCACTCCCACAACCTCCGACTTGAAGTTATAACGCGTGCGGTTGCCATCATGCTTGGCTAGGCTTAGCTTCGCTCGACTTGACCTGGCTGGGTCGGACACAGCTCAAGACTCGCGGAGCCAGAAAAACGAAATGGGAATGCATTCTTACGCACAAGGAGAAAAAAAAATAATTGATGATTGTTGTGGGAGGACGCATTCATTATGCGAGTAAATACGGTACTTCATCAATCTGAAAGAACTGCATGTGCAAAGTTTCAGCTCTATAAATGAATCCGGGGGGCACTAATGAGGAATTGCCTGTGCCACCACAAAGTTAGAAGAGTTTAGAAATATGGTTTCGAAATTGTTCTGATAATTGACTGTTTTATCTGGCAGAATACCTACTAGAAACCTATAGCAGCTTACCACAAAAAGAAGTGGCACAAATTTCAATTGCTCCTGCAAGAAAAAAACTTTTCACATGTTTAGCAGGTTTTTGTTATTGCTAATATTTGTAATAAAGATATAGAAAAAATCAAAATCCAAGCTCATAGCAACTGGCTCCATAATATTTTAGTTAAAAAACAATCATATCAAGGTCTAGCTAGCTTCTTACTGAAACTATAGTTTCCTAAATTCGAAATCTCCTGCCAAAGAATTAAACTGATAAACGTGTTTGAAAGCTCAACAAGTTCAGCTTTAGGTGATATGCTGAAGATAAGAAATTTCGTAAAAAAAATACTTCTGTCACAGGAATCAAACATTCTGACAGCATTCCTCGGGAGTTCCACAATCCCCAATCTACACGGCGGGACCAAGAAACCAGGGCATCACCGCCTGCCACGATCGGCTAGCTCCGCACCGCTGACCAATCACAGAAGGCGGCGATGTCCCGGTGCCTTTGTCTCGCTTGGCATTGCCGTGTAGATTAAAACCGTCGGCATGACTACCGCAAAATACCGGGGGAGTGCCAATCCCACTTTCACTGAAAACTGGGTTAATCTAGGCATGGACGTCTGTCGGGCAAGATCAGACTCTTAACGTACGATTTGCAGAATTACGAAGTTTATGAAATGTTAATAGTGGGTGCTTGAACAAAGTGGGCGCTTCCACAGTACTTTACAGTATGCATTTTTCCAGAGATGCGACTTTTAAAAGAGAATTGCAGTTTTGCAGCAGCGTTTTCACCTTCTGGGGGCAGCCAGCCGACGTAGTCCTCTGCCTTCTCCGTGCAGGACTTCCTCGCCTCCTTTTTCTTCTGCAAAAATATTAGGGTCTGCTGTAGCCACCCGACTGCCATCCAGGCTTTCTCGCTGGCGTTGCCTTCGGGAATTAATGGGCACCGCTCGTTCGAACCACTGTCAATAAGCCCCTTTAGAAAACTGGCCCTCCGAAGATCCTGCGAAATGGCGGTGACGAAACGCGACGTAGACTTTTTTGAAGTATACTCGGTCTTGTCCTACGACAGTCTACGGCCGGAGAATGGGCCGCAAGGTCCAATCGCAAGCTGCTTTGAAACTATGTTACTCCGACACTTTGTATCGAAGCGGCGTAGTGACACGTATCCTGCCGAAGACTGGAGCTGGCGGCCCGTAGTTTATTATAGGACAAGACGAAACACGGAAACGCCATAAACTCAGATTCTTCTGCATTTTACGTAGTTTCCTCTGTCGTGTAGTATGTACTATGCTAACACTTCCTACAATACTGTCCCTAATTGTCGAGAAGATGGCGGCCAAGATAGCTCGGAAACGTTTCGGGCCAGGTCCTTTGTCCGTCTGCCTTTCTGAGCCGTCACGATCGCCGATTGCGCCCGCCCCGCGCCGGGCACCAAAATGGCGGCTCCCACAAGAAAATCGGGGAACGAAGTGCCGACGCTCCAAGCATAGGCTAATGAGCGGCTCTAGGTGAGACCAAGTCTATAGACAATTTTCGTTTCCTTTCATTCTCAGTCACGTGGGTTCCGTGTCTGGTATGCGGGGTGAAAAAATTATAAACACATTTCGACCTGGAATATGCGAGAAAATGTAGGCAAGGCAAAAACAAAAATGTGTGACAATCTCGCATTTTTCGTGAACACCTTCCAACGGTGTGGAGAGATCAAAACAATGTTTTAAAGGGAAGCTACGGAGCTTCTTGAAAAAAATGAGTTAGAAGTGAATTCTAGTGTATTTTTACCCCGTGAACCCGAATACCCAAACCATTTGCTGCGCAAGTATTGTTAAACGCGAGAAAATGTGAAAGAAAGTCGCTGTATGTGACGTCACTGACGGATCTTTTGGCTGCCCAAGGCTAGGGAGGCGGGGCTTCAGCCCTGTTTTGAAATTGATCTTATGGCTCTCCGGCGCGTCGCATTGAAACATTATTGTGATATCTATTATTCTAAAGGCCAAATGAACGCAATCCAAGTGCTTTTCTCAAATGCAGAAGTGCCCCATCTTCCCTTTAATGCACACCAGAAGTGATGACGTTCAAGATGGCTGCGCCCTCGTGGAAAAGATGTACTATAAAAATGCTACGAATTCTGGTTCTTTGGTATACTGCATAGTTTTTGCTATCGTGCCCCGTGTCCACAAAAATGGTTGTTATCAGGTTGGTATCTTGTCGACATGAAGGTGATTATAATAATTGATATCTTTATTATTATTATTAATATTACTATTATTATTTTACTATTATCAAGGTCAAGAGAGCCCACCTTTTTTTCGCTGGCTTTCTTGGAGCTCTCTTGGTCTTTCTTTACAAACTCGAGCACACTGCTAGGAGGTCTCGCGGGGCCTGAAATGAGACGAGTAATGCTTCATTGTAGTCGTCTGATCTACTGAACTTCAATTCCTCCATCAAAGGTAATCTCTTGTCGAGAAAAAACCCACAGAAAAGAAACCCGGTGCCAAACATGCTTTTCGTATAGGGAAGTAACGTGACGGAAACCAAAACTGTACCCGTCCTCGCAATAATGCGGTCGCGCGCTGCGACGCGAGGCAGTTTTCGATAACTGACTGGAGTTGTTCACTTCGGTCTTTTATGATGCCCTACTTTTAAACTAACAAACAAAATGCTTCGTAAAAAAACGTTTTTTTTCCTGCCTCGTATCTTGTGGTTTTAACTATACTCTGGCTCTGAGTCGAAGCTGAAAAATTGATGGCCTCTAGAGTGAACCAACAGCAGCCATTACCAGATCAGACACCAAAGGACACCATCATTATGTGTGTCAATATGCTCTAATGCAGTTAGAGGCTCTCAATTACCTTATTGCTATACGTGTTGTCTTCCTTTTTTGTAGACATAAGGTAATGGCCAACACTCGGAGCATCTCTCATCCAACCATAGAAAATTGACACAAAATTGCCAGACAATGGACGTTATTAAATGAATGACTAAAATAAGGCCTTCACACATGCAAAGTGCCACTTGTTTTAGGTATTTTCTTTAGAAATAATACTGCTGCACATGTCGACACCTGCAGCACGTGTAACTACGCTCGCATTTGCTTCTTGGTGCTGGGGTGATTTTTAGAAAGGTAGACTGGGCCGGTAAAAGACAACTGCAGGATACGGCGGCTTGCTACGTTTTGCAGCATGCGTTACGTTGCAAGCTTTCGTTTCAGACGTTGTGAATTCCCATTGCACTACTCGCCTATGATTGCGGGCTTGTCGTCCTCGTCCATGGCATCACCCGTTTCGGCTATCGATTCGGATTCCATGCGGGCTGTCTGGTTGTCTTTTTTCCCCGACTCGGCAGGTTGTTGTGGTTGACTTTGCTCGCCGCCCTCCTTTCCAGCAGCAGCATCATTGTCGTCATCATCCTCCTCCTCTTCTTCTTCCTCAACCACGTTGTCAGGTCCAAGTTGGAACGGAGTCACCATGGTTGGCGTGGAAACGGGAGTCTAAACAAAGATTGACACCCCAACTCAGCAATAATGATCAAACATCTATTATAGTACAACCTTAGTCCCTGTAGCTTCGCAATTTTGAATAATTGATTATCATAGAATTGGGAGCTTATGCAAGATGCGGTGAAACCTTCTAACAGCCAATAAAAGTCAACGTGCAAAATAGTTTTCTGCCTGGCACAAAATA
Organism: Ixodes persulcatus; assembly: GCA_013358835.2. Taxonomy (NCBI): domain Eukaryota; kingdom Metazoa; phylum Arthropoda; class Arachnida; order Ixodida; family Ixodidae; genus Ixodes; species Ixodes persulcatus. The sequence goes on from JABSTQ010011511.1 coordinate 183,860, forward strand.
TTTTTCCTCCTCGCCCAAAAGGAGCAGATTTCACTAAAATGTTTGATATACACCAGCTCACTTGCGCCCTTACGTCGTTCTGCTCAGATTTGGGAGCTGATGCCTGCAGAAAGGACGAGAGGTTTCCTCCCTTCTAGCTTCATGTCGAGCTGCAAGTACCGTGAAGCAATCCTTTTTAATGTGGCCACTTAGTAATGCCCACGATAAAAAGGCACGAAACACGTATAACTTTCTGCTTACAGGCACCAATTTTGTTTGCAAATTAGAACTGAAATATTTCATTCCTCCTCAATTACAATTTCCTGCCACAGGCCGACGTCGCATGTAGGCAACGATTTGAGTACCATTTTGTAAACCACCTTTTCCAAAACAAAATATTTTTTCTGCGGATAATTTTGGCTTAACCAAACATTCGTCAGGTGGAACGACAGACACATGCCAATGCAGTTGCAAACCCTGCGGGAAACAGACGCATCAGGTTTTTGGCTCGTCGACGGAAAGCCGATACAACGTTGCTACTGTCCTCTTTCAAAGTACTAATTGGATCACAAAAGAAACCTCAGTTTTACGGCCCCTTTAAAGGGCAACTCTGGTCACTACTTCATTAATTTGGGATTACGACTGTTTTCAACGAAGGCAGTGTCCCTAAATCACAAGGTTTCTTTGTTTTTGTTTTCGGTATTGTGTGTACCGTAAAGTTCGGAGAGAACACCCGTACCCAAGAGATCGTCCATTCCGTTTTTCTGGCTAAATATCTGTAACATAAAAATTCCGAAACATCACATCACCCACCCCCCGATTCCTGTCGGACGTTACGCGATGTCTGCTGGGAATCGCATTAACCGCACGATCTGCTGTACTGGTACGTCTGACAAGAGAGTTCATAGCAGGTTTCGCGTTTTTGTCTGCAATCTGCGCACGCAATATCAGCTCCCGCAACACTCGGGTCGTCCCCGCATGTATATTGCATCGTGAAATGTGAATATGCTGCGTCCGGGATCAGCGGTATCCGTTCCCGTGACATGAGAGTGTAGCGGATTCCCGCATTACGAGTTTGTAGCGAATTTCCGTTTTTTTGTCTGTAATCTGCGCACGCAATATCGGTTCCCGTGACAAGCAAGTGTGTAGCGGGCTCTTGCATGTTCGTTGCACCATAAAGCTCGAATCCGCTGCGTCCGCGACTTGCGGTATTTGTTCCCGTGAGGTCAGAGTTCTCGGCGGGTTTCCACACGACATTCGCTCAGTGAAACGCAAATCTGCTGCGTCCGCAACGTGTGGTATCCTTTCCTGTGACACAGGAATTTTTACCGAATTCCCACGTGTTTATCGCATTGTGAAACGTGAAGTTGCGGTGTTTGCGATCTAGGGTATCAGTTCCTGCGTCACGTGGTTTGTAGCGGGTGCCTAGGTGTTTATCATTCATTTTTATAAAGTCGGGTGGGCGTTCTTTCGGAACATTACAGTACCGTAGAATACCGCGCATCTGCCAATTACCAAATTTGTAAGGTCTGAGAAAATACGCACAGTACATTTATATGTAAAATTGATGACCGGACAAGCGTCCATCCCTCATTTTTTTGCGATTACCTTCAAAGTTTGAGTGGGCGCTTGCCCGGTATTTTATGGTCGTTTTGTAAATATCACGTCTCAAAGTTTAGTATGGGCATCCACAGCAAAACTGAAACTATCAGCTACAGGGATGGCAACACTGGTCATCAACCGTACGGCTGTGACGTGACGTCGCCGTGGTGCTGCGGTATGCTGTACAGCCAATCAACCACAGCTCCATTGCGACATGACGTCACGAGGGTGCTGTGCCAGTGTTCCTCGACTAAAAGCTAACCCGCTTGCTGCCCGCTAAAGCGCAGCTGGTCGAATCTTGAAAATTGGTCTTAGTGGAGTATGCAGCTTCACTTCGACGTAATATTTCAGTCGCAATCATATTTTGTGCCACTAAAGCAATACCAGTAATTTACTTTGGTTTCGTTTTCGACTGGAGTTTCCCTTCAAGTAACTCCTCTGTTGCTCTATGTTGTTCGGTTAGCCGCCCGCTCCCACGGTGTGTGCGAGTTCGCACCTCGATCGGAGGGGGGAAAAGCTTACCGGTTTCTTCCTGCGCAACGGATGACCCTTCATGCTTCCCGTCATCGGCAGCAGCTTCTTGGCCGCCGCGTCGCTCTTGCTCTGGGACTTGAGCAACGCACTGAAAATGGTCAAGAGGAACATTCGTTGAACAGATTGTAGCCGCTGAGCCTTCGACCTGTATGCCTGGAATGCGTCTGCCACCGTTTACCGCGTCCCCATTTGCAGTCTCTCAATTTTCGCCCAACAACGTCATAAAAGTGTCACGCCAATGGCGGCACGGCGGCAGTGGCAGATGCAGCAGACGCCCGTTCCGACGCGGGTCACTCTGCGGCCAGACGGTCGACGGAAATCAAAGCAGTCACGGGACGGGAAGCCACGACGACGAGCTTTGCGTCCGCTCGCCTTTTTCACCAGCGTTTCTTTGATCCGGTGTCGCCAAGATTGCAACGTCCGACGGCGCGACACGTCGGCTGCCGCGATGCCATTTGTCGCGACTTCAGCACCGCCTTCAACGCACGGGCAACGTGGGACGTCAAATGAGTCAGACGAACACGCATTTCGGCAACGTATGGACCCCGGAGGTAGTAGTCTTCCGGAGGCGATACGACGCCCCAAGGGTGACCAAAACAGCCATTTGGCGCTAAGTCGGCTCTTTTTTTTCGTCCGACAGCACCTCTTGGTTTTTCGTCGTTGGGGGCATGTCCCTCCACACTTCAGGCTTCACCTCTGGTGGCGTTGTGTCACCTCCGGAAGCTTCCTACCACCGTGGTGGCGACGCACCTCGTGAGGGGAGGCAGGTGGGTGGGCTTGGCGACGTTGGCCAGCCGGACGAGCCGGGTCCGCTCCTGCAGCAGGGTTGCCAGCTCCTGGCGCAGCTTGGAGCGCTGGCTCTTGTCCGCCAGCGTCTTGGACTTGAGCGAGCTCATAAAGGCCTCCAGGGAGTCCTCCGCGTCTGCCTCCGCCTCCTTCGCTGCTCAACAGATTGGGGGGGGGGGGGGGCGACGTTTACCAGGGTGTCTAGCAAATTATTCTTTTGAAATTCCCTGACTTTTCCAGGTTTTGCCTGACAATTTCAGGTGAAATTCCCTGACCACTCTAGAGACGGTTAAATATACAGGGTGTTTTACGAAAGGTGGACAAATTCGATATTGCAAAAACTATGCGTCGCACCAAAAAAAGGCTTGTGTCGTTTTGGTCCTAGGCCAGGGGCCTATTTAGGAAAATTATTAAAGTTTGGGATAATTCAGTTAACTATTTTCGTGTAATTATTTTTTAAATATTGAGTTTAAGGGCATGGTTTCAATTAGAATCTTACTGAGCAGCATCAAAAAACACTAAATCAACAAATTGCGGCACGATAGAAGGCATGCGCGGTACTTTACGGCTTTCTCGAAAACCGCACAATTTCGACGGGTTTTTAAGTTTCGGTTTGCAATCGGAGCGCTTCTAGGCATCGACGGCACCGTGGAGAAATAGCGCTTCTCGGCACCGACCGCACCCCGTGGAGAAATAGTGCAACCAACCTCTGCTGCCCTGTCCTCATGCAACGCAGCAGAGGCTGGTTGCACTATCTCTCCACGGGGCGCGGTGAAGTCGGTGCCGAGAAGTGCTCCGATTGCAAACCGAAACTTCAAAAACCCGTCAAAATTGTGCGGTTTTCGAGAAAGCCATAAAATACCACGCATGCCTTCTATCGTCCTGCAATTTGTTGATTTACTGTTTTTCGATAATGCTCAGCAATATTTAATTGAAACCATGCCTTTAAACTCAACATTGAAAAAAATAATTCCGCGAAAATTATTAACAAATTAGTTATCCCGAAGTTTAATAATTTTCCTAAATAGGCCCCTGGTCTAGAAACAAAACGACACAAGCCTTTTTATGGTGCGATGCATATTTTTCGCAATATCGAAATTGTCCACCTTTCGTGAAACAAACTGTATAAAACCATTACAACACAAGGCATTGAGCACAGTAAGTATCATTTTGCACGGGCCTAATCTAACTTGCATATTTTGAAATATTTGGGTTCGTCCAGTCCGGATTAAACGAGCACTTTCTTGCCGCTGAGATCGTCACTGAAGAGGCCACTTCTGGAAACACAATGAAAACAGGACGCTCAACCACACACGTCAATAACCAAATGGTAACATGGCCGCCAGATGCACTTTCGGATACTTTCGGCTTAAGGCTTGGTGTCTGCGGCTTTCCCATTTGTTACTAAATCTAGTAGCTCTAACTGGATCTAGCCTAGTGTCATGCTCTCAACCCAATCCAATCCAAGGCTTGGACTGAATTTGTCGGCTGTTTCCTTTGCATCGGGTAGCACAATTTACATCGGGTGAGCAGAGCCCGCGCTCCGCTCTAAGCAGAATTTATTTCCTATATTTCTGCCTCCAAGTCCTCAACTTTTTGCTCAGGGCACTCTATGGCGTTTCCGGCTCTATTTCCCTGACTGGGCTCGCTTTCTGACAATATCCCTGACAATTCTTTGATTTTTGCCGGTAATTAAAATTTCCCTGACAATTCCATGGTTTTCCCGGTCACTAGACACCCTGTTTACGGGTCGTCGAGGCCCCCTTCACGCACCGGTGTTTGACTACGATTCGCCGCGACGTGACTGCGAGGCGAGGATGGTTCACATGGTTGCGTTCGAGCGTGTTGGGGTGCGTCGCTTCTTGTCACCGACGACGTGAGAATGGCCTGCCTCCGGCCAAAGGCCCATTGCCTTTGGCCACATTTTGGCTCCACGCTCGAGGCTCACGGGACGCCGGAGCCTTATCGAAAGTAGCAAGCTCAAGCTGGAGGCGGGAAAACTGAAGCACCTCCCCGCCATTCTCGTCTTGCCATTGACTACAGTAATGGCATAGGACGAGAGAACGCTGGTGCAACCAGATTTGAGAGTGTGTCTAACTGCTCGATCGAGATCATGCAGTTTATGGGCCGCACTTGCAGTACGAGCCGTGAGCAGATGAAAGCGTCGATCGTTTGGAAGCGTCTCCGAGCTTTGTGCGGTCTTTCCGCCCGCATCCGCCTAGCCGCTCGACGATGCAAACGCGCGCACGAGGGACCGACCAGTACGGAAGGTGCCCGCCAATAAAATTGCAAGTTCTCTTCGTGGTTCGAGCTGCTCCCTTTCAAATCCACTCTCTCTAGAGAGCAGACTGGTGCCGTCTGTCAAAGAGCCCCGGAACTGCACACAACTAAACCGAAGGTCTTCCATTGTTTCGGAGGTCAAACATGTGCACCGTCCACGAGAAAAGGCCCCTCAAGACCTTGTCAGAAATATTTCCAGCACACGATGAAAGAAATGCAGTAAATATTGATAAAAATATGTATGCAGAGTGAAAGTTTCTAGGGCTTCTTGATAGATGGCGCCGACTGCCAGTGCATTCTCTCGTAAGTGGTTATGAGGGAACACAACACGCTCGAACATGCTAGAACGAGAATGCGTGAGCCAGCCTTCACCGATACGTCCGTGCTTCGTACACCACGTGTTACAGTGCAAACCCATTTAGAATGAACCCACGTACAGCGAATTATTGTTGATATCGAACTCACAGAAAATTTAAATAAAAATGAATGTAAAAAGTATGTTTTATAATGCTATATCAAACTTCCCCCCCCAGGAAGGCTTCCAAAAACGCACAGACAATCGTCTTCTAGCCTGTCCCTTCCCCCCCAAAAAAAGTAGGAAAGAAAGAAAATTCCAAAAGCTCAAGTTGCGAAAAGATTGAGCGAAGATAAGCGATTCAGAAAAGAGAAAGCTAAAAAAATACACTTTGCATGCACGCACAGAAAAAAAATATTTTCATCCCAAAGCGTTTCTCATGGAGAGAAGCGATTCAGAAGGGGAGATAAACTAAAAAAACTAGACTCTGCAGCGCATCAAAAAAAAAAAAAAAAAAGTCTTTCCAGCGCGTTGTTACAAGGCGGAACTGACGAGATGAGAAGAAAAGAGAAGCTCTCGCCTTACAATGAACTCATCGTGGAAGTTCGTTGTAAATGTTTTTTGCTATATCGAACTACTTCCTATATCGAACTGATCGTAGCGTTTCCTGCTGTTCGTTATAAACGGGTTTGACTGTAGTCTATTCCTTGAATTGGTATCTGCACTTCGTACAAAGCACAGATGTCCCGGTGACGTAGTCGTAAAGCGTGAAAAACATGTGAGCAAGAATCGCGTCGCATCGCGTCACGAAGTACTCCCACCAACATTGAGTCCTACGCAGGGGGCAGACGACTCACTCTCCGCATTGACCTGAATAACCCTGGCACTTTCAAATTAATATTTCAATATGGATTGGACCGAAGCATTTTCTGAAAATATATCCGGCCAAAACTTAAAGTGCCTGTAAACTTACAAAAACACAATTTCAGGAATGCGTTGTTATTTTCAATTATATTTTACCTCGAAGAACCACATCTTCCTCTAGAATGAAGAGCACTTTGAGTACCGCTTCGAGTCCCTTTGGAAAATGGGCGGCTGTCTCGACCCCCTAAGCTGGAGGGGGCGTCCTCACCTGCTTGCTTGCTACTCTCCAGCTTGGCTTGCACCTTGGCAACTTCCTCTTCGACCGCCCTCAGCTTTTCAACCTTCAAAGCAAAGACTAGAATCAGCGGGCAGAGAATCACCGTGCAAGAGTAGACTAGACCCTAAAGATCAGTCTTTGAGAAGTGAGAAAATTTTGTTCCAACAAATTAGTTGCCGGATGAATGTGCAAGCACCTTGCTGCCACGCCAACTCAGAAACGAATATTGCTGTGGGGTATGATTGCAATGACGCTATTGCGGACCAGAAAAGTGTAGGCAACACTTGACTCTGAACATTGCTTCGGTGGTGACAGAATGAAGCCGCTGAGCCATTACATTAACCCGTTACTGCTGCACTCTACATGACATGTGTGAATCACTTTGATACCAGTAACATTGGCTCCTTGTAGCTTGATGGATGAATGAATTAATGACTGTTAATAACTGTACGATTGATGGATGAATGGAAGAATGAATGAATGATGTTAATGGCCGGTCATCATGTGTACACAATCTATGTACACCTGCATAATGACTAACGTTGTATTGAAGTACAAAAATGTATTCTTCATTGTTTTTCTTTTTGTGTGCATGCATGAATTTTGAATTTGTTCATTATGTATACGCAATCTATGTGCACCCCTGCATAATGCCTAATGGCGCAGTGCATATTTGCGTAAATAAATAAATAATGGTCAATAACTTGAGCCACCTAGCCTGAAAACCGTAACGCACTATTCCTCCTTCCTACCCTACGGAGCCAATTTTCTTCCCCTCTGCATTTTTGTAACTGTCATCAGACAGTGAGGGATATCGCCGGGATGACCCTTGGGGGATCTCGATAATGACACAAGGTTGCTCGAATCGCTGTCCAAATTCCAGGAAGGTCAGAATTCGGCACACACAACATTGATAGGCCCTTTCTTCCATAGTCCCTCTACATCAGAGCTTTAAGTATGTCTATTTGTAGTCAGGCCAGTCAGTCTGACAACGACAACAAAGCGGTGGGATGAGACAATAGGTATACCAACTGGCTTAGCTACGACCGCCTTGAACACGAACCACGGAAGCTGCAAACACCGCAAGGTGACCGAACGTGAGAGGAGGCACGATACCAGGGTGTCGTAGGTGTCAACGGTGTCCTCCCGCTTGACCATCTTCTTGCGCATCTCCCGCTTCTTCTCGATGGTACCCGTCCGGTCCAGAAAGGTGTCCTCGTCACTGTCAGTAGAAGTCGTTCTCCTCCCAGTTCTTCTCCTTGCGTTTGCGGCCCTCTGGACAACCGAGACGGGGACGTCATCGACAGATGTTGAGGACGGGTGCAAACCTCACGCTTCTGTTGGAAACATTGGTCACGCAAGCAACCTTCTTCTTTACATTAATCTCTCGCGCACCTTATAGACCTCTTCCGTTCACCCTCGTCCACAGCCACGTAGTAGTTCATGCATTCGACATGAGAGACAAACAAAAACAAAGAAGAAAGATATTACAATTTGAAACAAGTAAAAAACAACTATACAAGAGGCCAAGCAAGAAAGATTGGCGATTGCAATAAGAACGTGAACACCTTCGAGTCGCGTGTTGAGGGCAAAAAGATGTTTTTCTCCATAGCGGAACTTCCGCAAATCAAGACGACGAAGCCCGCGTGCAAGAGGTTTACACTGGGGCACAATCTGATGATCCAGTTTACACGAGAATGTGGCTTTCGAGTTAACGCAGGATGTAGGTTTGCGAATCACTGGTTGGAGAGTTTATTGCGGGTCATTGCATAGACTGGGTTATTACAAAGTGACTCTGTATTCAGCATGTCGACACCTCGTACCCATTATATACTACTCCGTTTGAGCGCAGCTTGGCAAAGGGCAAATGCTACACCCCTCCAATCCGAGCGACACAGCGAGGCGTACGACAGCTCTCCACATGTCACATGTGTGTCGTTTGTAGAGGGATGCCGTAAATAGGGAAAACATGTTCTTGTTTTCCTGCTTTTTATTCGGGTAAGTTCAATCTTTCGAATTTAGATGCCCAAAACGCACCAGCCATGGTCACCTCCGCAGTAAACCATAGCACCGCACTAAACAGGCGATTCATGTGGACCCTTTAAAGGACCAGCGTGCCACCGGATCAATGTCGTGTATAATGCCAAACAAAGAGCAACATTTGGCACAAAGGTGCCAAATGTTTCTCTAGTCGCAGACAGGATGAGAAACGGCAGGGCGACTGTAATTTTATCTTTCTCCCTTATCGTCCCTTCGAGGTAACGGGACTCGACATTCGTTTCGACCCGTGGGACGAGCAACCGTAAGACGGGCATTGCGTGCGCCGGAGAAGTGCGCCGTGGACCGTCGGGGCTCACCGTGGCAGGACTTGCGAAGCTCTCCGTGTTGGTCAAGGATCCGACAGGCCTCGAGGGCGCACGCCACAACCGCTTCTTTCTTCTTCCCCTTGACGGACGCCTCGGCAATCACCGACATCCCGTTCGGCGAGTCTATGGGAAGCCTGCAGGCGAGGAAAGTCGTCTGCCGCCAAACCGAAGCTCGAAACGAGCCACAGGAAACAAAGAGGTCCGCTCGGACATGTTGGGAAACTCGATCTCGAGATCATACGGCGAGCAAGTTTGTCTTCGCTTCTTGCGCAGAAGGTACAGTGACGTCGCAGCAGCGAGTTCCAATTGGAATTATAGTGAGCAGGGACGGGTAGGTGCAAAGGATAGCTGCCCTTGTCTCAACCCACTACAGCCTACCAATCGGGACAAGCAAGTTCGTCATCTGCCCCATGCGCAAAGGGAGGCAGCGGCGTCAAGGTCAGGACTTTAGAAACCGAAATCCGGCACCGTCTGCTGGTCCCAGCAATGGCTGTCTGAACTTTCCACGACTCTCGTAAATTCACCGATTCTTTATAAACGAGGGCTTGGCCTTCGAAAAAGGGGAAAGCAAGCAGTTCAAAGGATATGTTGTCTCTGTCAACCAACAACTAGCAGACGCGCAGAACCCTCTGACAAGATAAGTGGGAGCGTTCCGAGCACGTGCTCTGAACAATGTTGTCAAATGTGGCATCTGGCGAATGATACCCATATACAAGAATGTTACCTTCTTCCCTTTCTCTTGAAAGGAGTTATGTTTCTCTTTTATGCCCTTCTTTCTGTCCTTGCACTTTTTCTGTCTGTCTCTCCCCTCACAACCCCCTTTCATGACTCAGCTGTGTTCTAATGCTCGTTTGAAGCGAGACACCTGTTAGTTGTCTTGACAAGAGATGGCACCGAATGCCCACGAGTGTGCCATATTCCAACACACTCATATCTTGGCGCACTGTATGTTGCGTTCCTCAATTAGTCACGACACAAGGGTCATCTAGAGTGAAATAATGCAACCCAAAAATTTCTTGGCCCCATTTCTTTAGCTACGATGAGAACTGAATAAAATGGTGCGCTTTTACAACCCGTACGCCCAAACTCTTCGTCAACCAAATCGCACTATCTTTTGAAATCTTCAATGTCCAATGCACCACAGCGTCAAGCAACTCGTCGAAACTTTGCAAATACGAGGATGCTCATCCAACCGAACCGACTTACTCTATGGTGCACACGAAGTGGCTGTATCCTTTCTCCTCAACGTGGTACTGCATCTCGTACCCTGCGAGACAAAACAAACGTGTGTCGTCGGGTTCCAGCGAGATCACGGAAATTCGTACTTCGAGACGCCAGTTAGGAGTCTGCATTCCTTTCGATCGGTCCTGCGGAAAATCTCACCTTCCCGTTCGAACCAGCCCCTCAACGTCTTCTTGGGATCGTCCAGGTACAGGTCTTCGTTGGCGGCCGAGAGAGCAAACGGATTCTCCGTCGACGGGTCTTCGTCTTCGGCGTCATCACCTGCAAGACGAAGCAACGTGCCCGCTTTGTCATCGGGTGTCGCCAAGATCACGGGCCGGCACTATGGGACCAAAGGGAAATTATGAGATGCAGTATGTTGTTCTCATGCGCTGTACATCACATTTCCATTCTGAGCTTTTTGGACCCACATACATTCAAAAACCAATCGAAGACGTGGGTTCTCACAAATATCCTCGGGGGCACCTGAAGCAGCCAGATCCCTTCAATTGTTCCGAGCCCTAAGTAAAGTCTGTATGGCTCATAGTTATGCACGACTATCGGCCACAGATGCGCTCCACATAGTGTGCATTATTGTTTACAAAGTATGCTCGTGCACTGTTTTATGGCAAGCCTAGGAGGAAGAAGCTACTCAGCTTTCCTTCAAGGACAGTGCAACTGAAACTTGGATAAAACGGGAGTTTTTAGCTAAACAAGCTTTATGTCCGCCAAGTGATCTTAGAAAATAAAGGGGGACTATAACAAATCAGCTTTATTGCCTGTGGCACTGGAAGCTGGGAACGAATGTTACGTGATCCTATGTTGAGGAGAGGACTTGTACCTTTTATTCTCGAAATGTAACAGAAGAATGCCTACAACAGAGTGCAAGCTTTTGTTTTTTCATGAGCACATAGCCTTCCTCTTTCAAAGTGAGTCGAGAGAGAAGGCACTTCTCAATTTCGTTTCACTTGTTCCTATGCAAGGTAGGAAGCGAAATGAGAAGTGCATTCCCTGTTGGGATCACAGAGTCAAATTAAATTACTATATTTTCCGGTGTTTAGGCCGCATTTTATTTTCCACAAATTTCAGGCGGCACAATTTATATGCGTAATTTTTTTAGGCATGAGTCTTAAAAAGGGACATGGGCCTAAGTTTCAAACTTTTGAAAAAATTCATTTTTCAATTTTGAGGTTTTTGGTTTCAGAAACTAATTATAGACCCTTACCCTAAACTTCATAACCATGCGCCAAATAGTTACATTGATATAAGATATTTTCAGCACATTGTGAGGCAGTAACAAAGTAAAGCAAAGTAAAGGAGTTCAATGTTTGAATGCATTTTTCTCAGTTCCGCTTTTTGCTGCAAATTTCATACGAAGGAATCTTTTGTTTGAAGGTAAAATTTTTCTGATACCATAATCAAGATGTTTCTGAGCTGAAATTTACTGGGGAATCGGGCTATATACTTTATTTTGTTTTAAGTTAAAGTCCTCATTGAAAAAAACCATGTTTTCGAAAATTGACATAGGACAGATATGCATCTCATATTTTGAGGTAATCACTCTTCCTGAAATATTTACATTTGAGTTATAAAAACTAGATAGCCCGAAGTCCCACATCCCCCACTTTATATTCAAACAGTTCAAATGATGCTTAATAGCTTCATTTGCATATTATAGATTTCTTAACGAAGAGTGACACATCTTCTTATGCAGGTGTGTAAAGTTGTCCTAGACAGCTGAAAGTTTGCACAGTACACCTACATCTGAAGTTAAATCTTCCCTGCAAATTTCATTCCGATCACTTGAGTAGTTCAGAAGTTCAACCTCTAGCCAGTGACCGCCGTTAACTGCACGCGATGTATGCCATACAAACATTTATGACAAAAAAGGAATGCCATAGCACCTCCCCCCCCCCCTATTCCCTTGCAATGGCCTGCACTTATGACGGTCTGAAGATGGCGTCACAGGCCCGTGGCTGCAGCGCTGCACCGACCTTACAAGGAAGTGTGACTTATGCACCAACTTTTTTTTTTTTGATTGGAGAACAGCTTTTTAAGGGGGTGCAACTTACGTAACAGTGTGACTCATAGACCAGAAATCACCATGAAACTAGTTTTCTGACCCGTTCAATTTCTAGGTCATGCGACTCCCACAAGAGCACACCCACAACCATAAGGCACAGCAAAAAAAGGGCATCATAGAAGCTCTAAGTGCAGGGACTGACCCATCCCCCAGTCGATGCCCGCCTGCTCCTCTTTGGCGGCGTCTGCTTCCGCCTGTACCTTGGCTTTGGCCTCCCTCTCCCTCGCCTCATCCTCCCGCTGCTTCCGGAGGGCCTTGAGCTCTGTGACCGTCAGCGGACACTCCTCTTCCTGGTCCTCCGCCGGACCCTGAGGGAACAGAAGGGCCATTCGAAAGACGATGACTGATATTACAGGGCCTGCTGCACAAGCATACCAACGCCTTTGCCTCTGAAGTCGCTTTGTTGCAATTTTAGTAAGGCCTTCGACATTACCTTAGACAGTTTAGTGCTTGTTAAATCCTTTGAGGCACTTTTAAATTACATACAGCCTCTATGCTTTGTTTCAAAGCTGTAAAGTGACGAATTGGAAATGTTTAAGTTAATACCATTAGTTAGGCACTCAAGAACATTTCTTATGTTGTAATACATTTCCGGTAATGTAACTTGGATATACGTAAAATTCCGAGCGAACGCCCACCCAAAATGAAGAGATAAATGGTGAAAAACATGGGGTGGGCTATCTTTGGGGATGCCTCAGCAAAATTTTATCAGAAATAATGATAAAAACCATCAGAAATAATGATAAAAACCGGGGGGGGGGGGGCACCCGCTACAAACTGCGTGACGCGGGAACTGATACTGCAGATCACGGATACGGCGAATTCGCGTTTCACGATTCCATAAACGCGCCGGAATTCACTACGAACTCCTGTGTCACGGGAAAGGATACCGCAGGTTGCAGACGCAGCAGATTCGCGCGTTTCACAGCGCGATGGACCCGCGGAAACCCGCCGAGAACTCGCATCTCACGGGAACGGATGCCGCGGAAACCGATATTGCGTGCGCAGATTGCGGACTCAAACGCGGGAATCCACTGCAAACCCGCATGTCACGGAAACAAATCAAGCAGATCGCGGCCGCAGCAGAATCGCATTTCACGATGCAATAATACACGCGGAACAACTCGCGCGTGTTACAGCTAGGAATCGATATCGCGGGCAAAAATACGGGAATCCGCTGAAAACTCGGGAACGGATAGCGCAGATCGCAAACGCAGCAGATTTGCATTTCACGCATTTCACGCGCGCGGATCGCAGACAAAAACGCGGGACCGCAGATCGCGCCGTTGACGCGCGATTCCCGTCGGACATCGCGTGACGTCCGGCGGGAATCGCGGGGAGGGCGATGTATCGGAATACCGTTCCCAACAGATGTTGGACAAAAAAAGGGGGGGGGGGGGGGGGGGGGGCGATCCTTCAAACGTGGGCGTTCGCTCGGAATTTTACGGTATATACTTCGAGGCACTTGAAATTGCCGGTAAAAATCGGCTAATTCCAGGTTTTGGGCCATTCAGAAGGGGCCACGAGGAAAGATGTGGATGAAACTTGAGGTGTCCTACATAACACGTATGTTGTCTTATCTTCCACAATAATTTTCTCCATAATGTGCACAACCCACTTTTTTAAGCCAATCCACAATCTGGTGCAGCAATCAGCAGATACCGAAGAGCCACTTAAAATTGTGTCATCCGTTTGAGAATCCAACTAGGTACACCACATATGAGAGAAGGACATGTTCTAAACTTTTTCAATAACAATCTAACACAATTGCAAGCTTTGATTGCAATGCAAACCTCAAGGATGAATGTCCGTGAGCTGCCACCAAACTTGACCATATGCCCCACGTTGAGGCGCTTGTAGGACTTTGCGTGGATCTGTTCCTTGTTAACAAAAGTACCGTGGGTACTGTCCAGGTCGTAGACATAAAACCCTGCAAGGAGCAAGACCCCAAACAAACCTGTAAACATATGCAACTTGCTTAACATACTTTCAGTTATGCGCATCAAATTTTTTAAGTTTCACGGCAGTCAGTTTTAGAGATGCTGGTCGGTTCCACACGTGGAGAATTTTAAATGTCATAGCAACCACTTTGCATTGCTCTGAAACTATCCGTGATCATTTAGAACCCCTATTTTTTTTCACAGTAGTCAGTTATTGTTACAGTTTCTACAGAGCCTTATGAAGTTTCCCCAGAAGCATGCAAAGAAGGACTATGCTGCAGATGTGGTGTATGTGCCATGTACAACAACGGACGGAGTGCCGCCCTAGACTTGACTTCTGTGAGCGGGGCTCCGGCGGAATCGTTCCCCCTCCTCTCTTATAGACACTTTTATTAAAAGCGCCAGAAGGAGGTGCTACTGGCAATTTACGTCCCCGCAGACTTCCAGTCAAATGAGAGGACAAACAACCCCGACCATAGCACTGCTTCTTGCAACGTTCGTGAAATATTTCAGGACCAGTTCTCCAGGTGATTAGAGGCGTCGCCCCGGACAGGCGAAGGTTGCAAGTTCAATCCCCGCTCCTGGCCCAATTTTTCGCCAGCTCTCTTTCCCTTTCCCAAACTTTAATGCAATAAATTCAATAACCACCTTCTCCCCTCTTTGTTTGCTATACATATATATAAACTAAAATTTAGGGGGGTGTTCTAAAACAACAACACCCCCCCCCCCCCTCCTCCTCCTCCCTGGCTACGTGCCTGCTGTCGGCCGACGCAATATGCACAGAAAGTAGCTGTCAACAAAATATTGCAAGATGTATCCATGAACGGATGCAGGCAGCTTTAACCCTTTAACCCGCAGATCAGCAATATTGTAGACCTAAGAAAAAATGACTCTAAAATAAAGCGGAATCCAAATACAAACACACGCTGCTAAATTTAGCGTTTTTGAGACACATGTTTTTAAATATAGTTGATAAAAGTATTCACAAACGGCGCATGCTGCTGCTTCAATAATCAAAAGCGCGGGTTTCGACATTCTCTGGCAATCTCCGTAGTGGCCGCATTCTGGCCGCTGTGGGAAGCGTTTATCTCAGGTGAGGGAATTCATCTTTTACACCTTCGAAAGAGCATGCATCAGGAACACGGTATAGAAATATTGTTATGTTTAGGTGCTTGAAAGACTCACAGGCGGTCTGCGATGATAGTCGACAAAATTGTTGAGCTGCCAGTTCAGGGCAAGGAGAAGCACCATATACTGGTACAGGAAAAGTGTTGCAGACATGCCGCTATGGCTTTGGTAATAAAATTATTTATCTACAATAGCGCTCGTATTAAAACTAAAGTGGCGGGTAACATTTAGGCGTACATTTTATGTCCGAAGCACACAAGAAAAACAATTACAAAGTGCTGCGTAATGCTTATTTTGTGTGTGTGTGTGTGCTTGCGACTTTAGAGTATCTGTTTCTCTAGTGAGCTATTGTTTTATGCCCTAGTTCCCGCGTGGTTTCTTAGAGATGATTTTATGCAGCAGGTAATATCCATTTAGAAATAAGACTCTGCTTGTTGATCTTGTTGCAATTCAGGAGTAATCTTCTTTTTGTAGCCATGGACAAGGCTACGTTCTACGGGAAACCCAGAGTGGAGCGAGGTGTAGCGCTTGTTCCGCTGCACCCGAGTGACTTTGAGCTTGACTCAAGCGATAAAGACGTACCTCGTGAAACAGAAGGTGTGGACACATCAGAAAGGTTACCAAGCAAAGACAAATCCGCGACCACAACTTTTGATTCCAATGCGGGAACCGGTTCATCGCGTCGTCAACGCTCGCTCACAGCTGCTAGCACATGCCCTCCAAAAAAGAAAAAGAGCCGTAGCCATGCGCTCCTTCCCATTCCCGTTCTTGACGACGAGGAGGATGAGGGCCCACAGAGACCGGGTATGGGTCGTGCCCAATCAAGAAAATAGAAGAGAGCTGACATCCCCAACCTGCAAGTTCCAGAAAAGGTCCACGAGCCACCTCATGAGGTGGTGGCACCGTACGCCTACTTCACGTCCATGTTCACAGCCGAGTTGATTGACCTGAGAACCTTCCAGACAAACTTATAAAGCACGCAAAAGCAAGAAACGTCTATAGCAACAACGCCCAAGGAAATCCGAAGCTTCTTGGGTATACTCGTGCTTATGGGCGTCTACAATTTTCCTTCACTGGAAGACTGCTGGTCACTGGACAGAAGATTTTCCCCCAGTCGCTGACGACATGCCGTTGAAAAGGTTTCAGGCACTGAGACGTTACGTGCACTTTGGAGATAACCTTGCTCAACCTGCGAGTGGTGAGCGATTCTTCGAGGTGCGGCCTCTGTTTGAAAACCTGAGAGCACAATTTTTTTAATATTCCTGCAGAAAGCAAACAGCATTGACGAGGTGATGGTAGCCCGCAAAGGCACATGTGCAGGAAACGTGGGACAGTATGTCCGCAACAAGCCACACAAATGGGGTTTCAAAATTTTTCCAGATCCAGCTCCACAGAGATCATTCATGACCTCCTCATATACCAAGGGTACATTCTTCAACGTACCCCTCTGCCCGGATAATGAAGGCCTCCTGGTTGGCGCAAAGGTCGTCCAGTGGTAAAATTGTTTGTGACTGCAATTTGGGGGCCCAGGCTTTTTTGTTAATATCAGTGCACACCCGCTGACTTTGGCCCGTAACATTACCCCTAACTGGCAGGTCAACAAAATTGTCGACCTTTTGTATCTAGATTAGTTTGTGATGAAACAGTTTCATAATTATTCTGGTATGTACTAGCGTGTTGCAGAGAAGAAATAAAGGTAGAAAAAAATTCTAGTCTCACTGTTTCTTATCTTGCCAGTTAAAGGGTTAATGAACACTGTGGCACTGTGGCTAGCGTTACGTCCGGACGGAGCACTGAAATGCATAGACCTAACCCTCTCTCCCTCCCCTTCCCCTTCCCCCCCCCCCGTGAAGCTAGGGAAGGTGGAGATTTGGACGTAACCTTACAGATCTTTCCATCGCTTATCACCCAGGCGAAAACATGCGCAGCGTCTGATCTACCGTATGGGAGATCAAGGGCGCATGCTCACAAGGCATTCCACAGCCCAGCAGACAAAGATGGCAGCGCGCAAACGAAGATTTTTGCAAAAGTCTATACTCGGCGACAGGTTAAGAATAAAGTAGAGGCCCCTCCCACATCTTTCCACTTTAGCAAAGCGAATGCTGGAGAGGAGGCGACCTCCTCTCCAGCATTCGCTCTGCTAAAGTGGAAAGAGGTGGGAGGAGCTTCCACTTCACTCTTAATCTGTGACCGATTATAGGCACTTCATTTAACGAAACAAACTTTTGATGAAATGTCGCAGTGTCAGTGAAGCGATATGTCGACGAAACTTTGTTCGGCGAGCTAATTCCACCGTTTCACGGGATAGTTGGTAAGCCAACTTCAAAGGTGTTTCTACTACTGTTCCCTTTGCCGTGGCAGATCATCGATATTTTGGCATGCGAAATAAGACGATACCTGACTTGCTCTTTTCTTCCACGGCAGCTCTGAACTGCACCACGGCGTGGTACCTGGACACCGAGGGGTGCTCCATCATGACATCGCAGTCCTCTTTGCGACCCACGACTAGAAACGGCTTGTCCAATGCCACGGACGCCTGGATCACCCCGTTCTTGATCACCTGAAAACTGTATTCACGGTCGGGCACGCCGCTCCAAGGCGGCTCGGTGTACGGAACACCCGCACACGTTGACACCAAGGTTTCGGACGAGCGCGGCACACCCGGATCAGCGCCTGAACCTTGATCTGGAAGGTCACCGAGTTCCCGATTTGATCCGGGTTCTTGCCCTGGTTCCGGGCTGTTGGAGGGCTGAGGTAGGTCAATGCACTGAGCCAATGGCTTCGCGCCAGATTTTAGGAACTTCTGCTTGCCAGGTCGGGGCCCGATCACCAGCGGCATCTTGAACGGGACGCGCTGAGGATAGGGATTGGACGAGGATACCTCTGAGCCGTCATCGGGGTCCGGTTTAAGTTCGGGTTTGGGTTCAGGTATGGCTTCGGATTCACCGAGCGCAGTTGACGATGTGACTCCAACATCGTCGGCGCATTGGCCGTCCGTCGTGGTTGAGACTTCGGTGTCCATCACGCTCATCGTGAAGCTCGAGTTGCTGATTGTACAAGTAGTTCCAGTTTGATCGCATATGTTAACCGGCCAGCTGGGTCCATTAATTAATAGAGTGACTGGCCATGAGCGAAACGTGAAGGCGACGAACAACGGAAGCGAGAAAACTTGCACTACTAGAAGCGGCCATTTTGCTGTTGACCATGCTACATGGCTGCCAGATGCTATTTTGATTTCGCCGTTTCGTTCTGTAGTTGGTACAGGTCGGTACGCCAGCGGCCTATTGTCGGATCTGACCATGTGCTTATTTACTATAAAAAAACAAAGGCGCTTGTAGGATTTTGCGGTCGTCCCGTTTAATGCATATAAGCGGAGTAGAATGTATTCCCCCTAGTAAAGTATTTGAGGAGTCTCTTCAGGCACGCTTGAAGCTTCTAACAAATCTTCCAGTGACGTGCCGAGGAAGTAGGAGGGAGGAAGCTGTGGTGGCTGCATCCGAAACCGTCGACATCCGGGAGAACAGACTGGCTCTCTGAACACAAACTTCTTCCTCACTCAACAGTATGGAGACTGCTTACGAGGTTGAAATTTTCATCCTTCGCAGAGTCGGAACCCCTGCGCTAAATACTAACACAGTTCGTCGAGAATCCGCCGAAATCAGAGAAATCGTTGCTGTCGATACGACAACAGCGATTTCGGCATATCATTTCCTCAAACGCGTTTGCGGTTAACATAAACCTGAATAAGTGAACAAATGAGAAATCGGCATAACCCGTTCACTATTTAAACAGAGAAACTAAATGCATCAACAGTAATTTTGCAACACGGCAACCAATTGTAAGAGCAAACATTTATTGCCAGACATTGCAATGATACATGTACATATTTAGAATGTAGCATATATATAAACTTCACACGGGTTGCGTTAGATTGGAATCTATAAAAACTATCGCAAGATAAAAATAAATAACCCACCTTCATCTCACTGCCATTAGGAACAGTGGCATCACTAGGGGAGGGGCAAGGGGGGGGGTGGGGGGGAGCACGGGACTGGGTGCCGCTGACTCTGGTGATGACAGTGATTAGGAACCATTTCTAAGAAAAAAAATCGCTACAAAACAACAAAGACGCATATTCAAATGGATGACCATGCATCGATAGACTGGCATTTCGAAGCGGTATAAATGCTTTCTTACATGACTATAACCTTAAAAAAAAAAAAAAGGTTCGAGCCCCCATATACTAAACTTTTACAAGGTATATACACAACTCCTTAGTTGCATATGCAGTGGAAAAGACGAGTAACGATTATCACAGCCTACTAAGTAGTAAACACCTTGCAAACACACTATAGCACCTCGTCAATACAAAAAAAAAATTATCAAAAACAACCAAATAGACGACACGCCAGAAGTCACCGCCGGGGGCAACATGTCACGCTGCCGTAGAAAACCTCCATGAAAGGAACAATTTAAGAGTGGACAAAATGTAAAGCACGAAATCAGATCAGTCGATACGATGATGAATGCACAGACATCACAGCAACACTTGTTCCCCCACAGAGGTGACCGTACCGTCCGTCGACACCACAAACACCTCGGGAGCGATTAGAAGGGGCACGGGCAGTTCCGGGTCGCAGACGACGTCGACGTACGACGTCTGCACAACCTCCGTCTGACATTTTGGAGCATCCTGCGACGGACCGGCCACCGTCCAATCCTCTTGGGATATTCCCTGCGATATGGTCGGCGACTAACGTCAGTGGTTGAGCGGGCCCTTTGATGCTTCATTTTGAAGATGTTAATCCTGCGCGGAGCGCAAGTTCGTCTGCTTCTTTTGCAAGAGCTTGCGGTGACATCAGAAGGACGCCGAGCTCCGATTGGCTTTGATTGGAAGGGTAGTGGGTAGACCTTAATGCTAGATGCCTCGAGGTCTACCCACAATTTTCCTTCCGATCAGCCAATGAGAGATGGGCTTTCGTATATCATCGCAACCCCTGTGCAAGAAGCAGACAAACTTGCGCTACGCATAGTACTGTGACCATCATTTTCAAGAAAACAACCTGAAAGAACACCTTTGGGTATCGCAGCTATGAAACCCAGAGATTCCTAGCCCGTAAAGCAAATATGCGAAAGCTTTTTCGAGATGAGCACCCGAAGGCAGATCCAAGCAAGTGCGTGGTACTATGTGCGAGTGGTGTCGTCAACCAGATGGTTTTTGCCGTTCTACCGTGTGCATACAAAAAAAAAAAAACAGGATTTGTTTTTCGGCTTAAATATTTTTCTTGAAAAACGCGCACTCGTCGAGATTTGAGCACGATAAATGCCATGCCTAAAGACACCTCCGTAAAAAGTTTCAATGCACTTCGTTTGTTGGTTCATTTAAATGAATATCTTTATGCCCAAATACTCAGGCGGAGACACCAGAAGCCCATTGGGGCCGACTAACTTCCCCGCCATCTAGACACGCACGTACATGCACACAACACAAGTACAAACTATCTGAAGAAGAGAAAAAACATTATTAGAACGAGCTCACTGCGGCGCGAATCAAAGTAAGTTTTCTCACGTATATCTCCCATTCGCCGGCGTCGTCCCTAAGGCCTTCGGTCATTAGCGCGAGCTCCACGTCGGGGACGACCGCAGCATCCTCCAGGGACTTGATGGCCGAGTCCATCTCCTGAGGGACAGCGAGTCGCGAGGTGAGCTCGAACGGAGCACAAGGAGCCCAGTTTCATCGAGAGCAAGATAAAGAAAGAAAAATTGACAGTCACACAAAAAATGAGACGTTTACAACTCCTTGTAATGCGGGATTAGAGCGCAGCTCTTGAAGAGGAGGGGAGGGCATGCCTCTCCTTCTCTTCCGTACCCTCTCTTCCTACTCCATCCTCCTCTCATTAACCTCCCCTCCCCCGTGACGTCGCTCGTAGGGGCAGTGACCTTAACAAGTGAAGGTCACGTGAAGGTCGTTACCTTCACGAGTGACCTTCGTGACGTCATTATGGGAAATGTCCCATAATGCAACGCGCGGTCACGCCGACGCTGCTGAAGCCAGAAACGGGCGCCTAAGAGCTGCGCTCTATAAGAGACAAAACTTGCGAGCTTGCGACGTCAGAGTCACAACCAGGGTGTAAGATAGACAGGTGGGGAAACGAGAGCCAAATGAGCGACCGGATTGTGTCCCCCTTGGTTTTCTCTTTTTCTGCAGCGCCATCTATGTGGAGCACCGCGAACTCTCGCTCTGGGTGGGCGACCGGCTAAACTGACGAAGATGGTTTCTCGTGGATTTTCAATGGAGGACTGTCGTGCTCTCGGTTTATTTTGCGCACTCTCGCATAGAGTTTCATGCAAATCCGATTCTAATTTTTTTTTCTTCTCGCCGCAGCGCCATCTGTCGCAAATCGGGGTACCCGCAAGCAGACGAGTACACAATCCGGTCACGGCGCTGCGGTAGGCTTCTATGGGCCGTTTCCCCACCTGTCTATCTTACACCCTGGTCACAACTGACTTCACGAGGTCACATGTGGCGTGCGCTCAGCTCACTTGCAACACAATCTGGCCTCTCCGGGATCATCGGACGCGACCAATACACGCGCTGCTAGTGCGTCGTACGAAAGAGTCTGCACACCGTAGGCTCGTTCGATTTACCTGCACCGTTGCAGGAAAGTGCAGGGCAATGTACTTCCGCTATGTGTACCGGGATACAACCGAAAGTACACCGTCCTACACCAAATGTATGAAGCACACATGCTTCGAACATATGCTCGAGGCACGTCCGCAAGACTATTCCCTCGTCGTGTTTTTGGCAAACGCCGTGTCGTTTGTATGACGTGCGAGCGGTGAGATTTTGGAGCGTAGGATCGTGCGGTATGCGCACCATTGGTGGTACCTCCCAGCTGCAACTGTTTGCGGCGAGACCCTGCCGTTGGCCGTTGTCGTTCGTGAGCAGATCGCAGCGGGGTGGGATCGGAAGCGGCCGCTCACTGCACTCAACCTGGATGCTGCGTTCGAGGTACCGGAGGTAGCAGAGGGTCCGCTTGAATTTGGCAGCCTGGGAGGAAGAGGCGCACAAATGGTGGGGGGGAGGGGGAGGTTGCAGTCTGGGTAAAGCACGGAACCGGAAACTGATTGTGTCTCGTCGAGAGGGACCGTGTTTATTTATTGATCGGTGCAATGCACTGCGGCGTTTCTTTTCCTGAAGCGTTATCGTAAGGGGGTGGAAAATGAACAAAAAAAAAAGAAGGAATTGACCATAGGAGCTCCGTGTCGAGAATTAGATGAAGTGGTGCTTATAATAGCAGAAAAATGACAATTAAGAGTGGCAATAATTGCTCGTTAGAACATTGTGGCTATTACAGCGACAAGCAAATTTGTTTCGACTGGCGACACTGCACATTTATAACAGACATGGCAGAACACGTGTGGTGCTCTCCCAAATATGTTCTCTATATATTTACCCTGTCCAGGGTGAGTCGTGTGAATTTGTATATAGGACTGTATATATTCCAACAGCCGTTATTATGTCTTGTCTGCCAGTTGAGAAATCTAGGACCTATGTGTCTTGTCTGTTTCCCTTCCTTGCGTCTTTCCATGTATATTAGTAAACGATACCAGCAAGCTTTGCATTTTAGCATACAAACATTGTACAGAATACAGAATTAAAATGTCCATCTATGTATGTGCCTTTGTGTTGTATCGTTAGAGGGACTCGCTTTGTGCTTTCTATTCGCAATAATTTATAGCCAAGACCATGCTGACCCACCTTGCTGGTTTTCCCTTCGTGGTTGTGGGGTACCATCTCAAAAAGCGTGGCCAGCTGCGCCATGACTCGCCTGTGCCTTGCCCTGACAAGTAGAAGACAACAATAGGGAACATTCACTTGAACCGGAAGAGCCTGTGTACTGATGGCAACACTGTCTGGCTATGGCATATGTTTTCCTGGACATCGTTACTAGATTAGCTCGGTTCTGGAACCCCCCTCAGTTCACTTCCCATCGTTTGAAGCATCTACATTTTCTTTCAAAACTGTGTATTCCATAGAGTATGGTGAAACGTCATCTAGACGCTGTGCTTCAAAGCATATACATTCCATAGACAGTGTTGGAAAGTACTTTAAGTACATTGTACCTACTTCAAGTAGGTTAGAAAACTTGTACTTCACTTGAAGTGCACACTTTGAGTACATACTTTACTGAAAGTATTTTTTTCTGATACTTTCCAAAGAAAGTGCAACTGCCAACTTCAAAGGATACATTCCCCGAATTTGGTCTTGTTAAATTTGTATCACAATCATGATTTGTCAACAAATAAGTGCCTTATAAATTCATTAATTGTTAAATAGGTTGTCAGTCAGAGTAAAACAAAAAGTCTGTGGCCATTTGACTTAATCCAATATTCGCTGCCATCTATAAAAATAACTGATGCACCCCCGATTACCCGCAAAGCAATGCATACAATTAAAAAAAAGGCGTTGTATAGGGGAATGAAAGGGAATCATAAAAGATTGCGTTAAAAAGTATTTGTACTGTACTTTGAAAGTACATTGTGTTTACAGTACTTCAATTTAAATACATTGCGCCCGGTGTACTTACTACTTTACCTGAAGTACATAACCCTCTAATTTATTTTTTACTTTACTTTAACCAGGCATGTAGCCAGGATTTTTTTTTTTTTGGGGGGGGGGGGGCACCCATGACAAAATGCTGTATGAAGGGGGGGGGGAGAGGAGGCCCCAGCAAAATGGAAGATTTCGGGGGGGCGGGGGCCGCCCCCCCCCCCCCAACTATTTTTGAAGTGTACTTTACCCCACCCTGTCCACAGAATGCGCTGCAGTTACCATCCATCCTGGCATGTCGACGACGGGAGGTGAGCCGTTGGGGGGAGAAGGGGGTTACTGCTCGTGGAAGCAGCATCTATGGGCAGTTCCCTAACTGAGCTAATCTATAGTCCGTTGCAACCTAAGAACGAAGGGCGAGGGTAAGACGGGCCGGGGAGGAGGAAGCAGACGGAACGCTAAAGAGAGAAGGAGGTTTCCCCCTCTCTTCTCCAGCGTTCCGTCTGCTTCCTCCTCTCCGGCCCGTCTTACCCTCGCCCTTCGTTCTTAGGTTGCAACGGACTATAGTAACGGTAATCCTGGAAATGTCTGCATACTTACCTTTCTTTTTGGGAGTGAAGTAACTTTTTCATTTGTTCCTTGTCTGGAGAAGACGGCACCCTCTGATCGCAGTGTCGTCTTCGATGCTGCAAAAAAAAAAAAAAAAAATGAAATTAAAAAAAAGTAAAAAACTACATTTCGGTCTGACGCATTTTTAACAAGGTTTACCTGTTCTGTCTTTCTTTCTTTGTTCTTGTAACGCCAATCACGTTGGCCCTCACTGCTATAACTTAGATAGTCACTAATGTGACTTCCGATATCCGATGTCACTGATGCTTACCCTAAACTCAATTTTTAGAACCAAAATCTTTTTTGTGTCGTTGATAGCCGAAACTGAAGGAATGGCGCGAAGTGACATCCAAAAAAAAAACAAAAAACGTGCCTAGGTTTGGCTGGCATACCCGGCGCGGCCGTCAGCGTGGCAGACTTCATTTAGTGTGCATGTTAAACGCAAATTTCAAAAGATTTGTTATCTAAATAAGTTTAACGTTACTCTGGAAAAAGACGGAGAACATTACCTTTCTTTGCGGCTTCATCGTAGATCGTCTGCTCTTGCTCTGCTCCAGATTTCCCGCGATAAAAGAGAGTTGGCCCCGCCACACCACCTAGCGTCAACGCCGCCACTCTGACCCACTACTTGCACCGTAAATACAATCGCTCGTATTTTCTTACTAAATAGCTTTATTACCTAATTATAAATATTATAATGCATACGAATTCGTAATTTATAAGATATTTGGTTTAGTTTGGCCGTTTTTGCCACTTTTGATATCGTCTCGAAAAGCGCATGATCGACCAGAAGCCACATCGCGGTAGAGATCAAACAAACATGGATCCCGTGGGTGAGTTTCTCATCTCCTAAATTTCCAGATTTCGCGTATCATATGCAAATTGTCGGTAGTTGCGAACCAACCAGGTCGGCACAAATAACCTGGCGCGACTACGCCCGCCGGCTTCCCTAGATACCAGCCTACATTCGGCCCAGGATCGAGAAAACCATTAATGTTTGACGGTGTTTTCCTCGGTTGGCGAAGTTGGCCGAGACGCTATCCAAGAGTGTTTTTCGCTTACCCTCTGAGATAACGGTATTTTCGAAGAAAAGGCCGTTTCTATTGCGTAATTTTCGCGTTGTCTCTGGAGATTTCCTGCGCCGCTTGTGTTCCCTTTTATAGACGCCGAAATCGCGGGCGTTGGGCGGCATCGTCGGGTGTACTACCCCCTCAAGCTGTATCGCGTTTCACGAACGCTCTTGACAGAAATGGGCTGTTGGATTACCATAGACACGTCGCTAAACGCAAAGTAAATTTAAAAAAAAAGGAAGAAAGTAACGCTTTTGGTTAATGTAGCCGTGAAATGACCAACTATTTTTCTTTAAGCGCGTGAAAAAACAATTGTGTCTATTTTTCTTCACAGCAATTTAACGCTTCTATTAAAAACACCTGTACCATCCTATCATTGAAGTAAAATATTTTTGACAAATTGAGTTATCGAGTACCAAATTACCGGCCTAGAAAAAGAAGAAAGCACTTGTCAAACGCGAAGTTACTGAACAATGCTCGGGATTGCTACAAATGGCCGAAGTTGATCTGTTATTTACGTTTTTATCGAATAATTATTATTAAGATTGCACTGGTGGTGTTGTACGCCAGACCAGTAGCTTGCGTGACAAAAAAAAAAAAAAATTGTTTAGCAAATAAAAAAAGACCAGGGGGGCTATGTTCGACAAATGTTTCGTTTCTCCTAAAAAGAAACAGAAGTGACGATATCGCGTCTGATTGGTTAGAGGCTCAAATGACGAAAGAAGGAATTTTCGTAATTTGAGCCTCTAATTAATCAGACGCGTTATTGTCCCTTCCGTCACTTCCGTTTCTTTTTAGGAGAAATGAAACATTCGTCGAACATAGCCCCCCAAGTGTCACTAGTCGAATTCTTGATCAACTTCGCACACGCTTCTTGGTTTTCGGGGCTTTACTGAACAGCTGCTTGCGTGTCAAAACTGTCACTCTAGGATGAGTCAGTAAAAATGGAACGACAAGTCGATTTCAAGAGAAAAAACGATTTCATGCTTGAGCATGGAATCGGAATCGACGGTTGGATACTTCACGTTATTACTTGTTCCCTGTATTACATACGCCTCGGTCCACTGACCTACTTTTACAGCCTATAACTATAAAGTGTCGATTGCACGATGAAGTGTCTATTCCAAGACATAATATTTGTCTATTCCAAGCCTGTGTCCTCGTACTTTTACTGCGTAATATCTAGGGTGCCTTCATGTGCGAAGTGTCGGATTAAGAAAAATAAAGCGTGACAACAATTCAAGAAAGTGTTAAACGATACATATGTATGTATTCTGAGACTGGGGTGCGAACAAACTAAAGGACAAAACTGAGCTCGAGTTAGATACGTTACCACGGGAACCTAGTTTAAAAATGAGGAAAAAAAAGGAAGAAGTGAGGCGAGCTAGGTTTTGATTGATCCTAGCCTGTCGATGGAGATGAAGTGTTTCAATAAATGCACTTGGTAGTCCAGCGGTTGAATGCGTCTCTCTTGTTCTACTCACATTTGTATGGTTGGTTTGTTCAGCTGGTGCCTCCTAAATAAATTAGATACATTGTTTGCAATATTCCATTTTTTATTTTCATCTATAGTTTGTGGTTAAATACGGATAACAATTCTGATAGGTGTTACCCATGTCAGACGTTACAGTCTCTCGTGTCCAAAACAAACAAACAAACAATCCAGAAGCGTGACGTGTTAATTATACAACCCCACGATACACAGGTAACGCATTTACATAATACGAAAGCGTTACGCGCGCCGCCTGTCGTCTGTTACGGTTGCTCCACTCGCGCTACCCGGCCGTTGTGCCTACTAGGGGTGTCGCGAACCGGCCGGGGTTCGAGTTCGACCAGGTTCGACTTTTTCGAACTTTTAGTGCAAAATTCGACGAACCTTCTATTGAGGTTCGACTCGTGTGCGCATGCGCGACAGGCTGGCCAGATGGCTTCGGATTGGATGGTGATGGCTAAGGGATGAATTAAGGGCAGCGTTGATTTGTTATTTCAGTTAATACAGTACAAGAACAGATAAGTTATTAATTTTTTTCAGTGATTAGAATTGGTTTCTTTTAATTGCAACTGTTTATAAAATAAAATAACCATTTTCATAAAAAAAAGTTCTCCAAACCTAGACATGCTTGTATCAAGGTCTGGCCACACTGTCCACAAGGTCGAACCGGTCGAATCTGGTGAAAAGTTCGAAGGTTCGTCGAACCGGTTCGACCCAGTCGAACCCCGAAAGTTCGACCTAAAAATCTGGTTCGACAAAAGTTCGCGACACCCCTAGTGCCTACAGTGGTGTCGGGGTGCCGGCCACGTTCCGCCTGGCCGACACCCCGTAAGTCCCTCCCACTTGATATACGTGACACGGACTGCGATTAGCGTGATTGAGCCAATTCCGGAATGGGATCGCTTCCGCTTCCACGTCGTCTGCTACTGGCGTTATTCGCGATCGCATTATGTCACATTCGCGTATGAGTCTTTTATTTGTCTCGTAGTTGTACTTTTTCTTGCTTTTGTCTGTTGTGTTGTCAGAATTTTTAGTGCGTGACAAACAAAGGCATGCTTTTCGCGGCGGCGTGGAGATCTGAAAGTCTGAAAGGCTTTGGCGTTCTCCTTTTTTTCTTTCTTTTTTACACGAAATATATTCCTTGGTCTAAATGCTTTGAGCCCATCTGCCTCATCACAACGCGGGATTGCCGATACTGCGATTTGAATTCGTCACTGCGGGTGTCTTGTGTAATAAAAAAAGTATGCTACTTTATTTTCTCTTCGCGTGGGTTACATCCGGAAGTTCGTTGCACATCGTCGCAGGAGGGTGTGTCCACGTTAGATCGTGCAACGATGGCTCAAGTTATTTTATATATATATATTTATGTAAAACATTATTTTAAAGCCATGTTCCTGTGAGGATCATTCAGCTGTATGCGAACGCCGTAGCTAATTTTCTTAGAGACATAAAATTTCGCAACTCGAGACGCGGAGGTTGGCTTGGTTTCGCTATGGTATTTTGCAGAGTCTTCTATTTCACTCCGAAGTATGCACGTAGGAATAATTTTTTTTCTACATATTTTATTAAGAGTTTACGACATGTACACGAAATATAAAAAAAAATGGCAATAAATTATTTCTATGCAAAACATTTTCGAAACACGTTTTAGAAACACATTTACAAATTGTTTATCAACAAACTACTTCGTATAAAACGAAGCAAAATATACAAAAATGATCATCTTTAAATGAATTTTACGAATATATAAGAGAACTATGCTTAGCCATTATTTTAATACTGTTTTAATGCAAAAACGCAGCTCATTTCTCGAAACGTAACATATTTTTAAATCGATATTAAAAAAAAAAAACAAAAAAAAAAACACTTAATCGCTTAATGACTTCAATTAACTTGTAATGGTAAAACGTGGAGTAAAACAAACCTTCGCTCAAATTGAGTGAAGGTTATACGTTTGATAAACGAAAGCGGTAGTTCCTGCGTTCGCGGTCCCCGCAAGCTCTATTTGCCATCGCTCGATTTGTCAGGTAGTCCGAAGTATGGAACTTCAACTTCGGACTCTATTCCTTGGTCGGGGCACGGCTCGCTCGTATTGCCCATGATAGCACGAGACCAATCAAACAATTTCAAAAGCGCAAATCACTGGGCCTTTTTTGTTTAGGATTGGTTCAATATATGATAGAACCCGTACAAAATCACGACGAACACCATGATGGTGATAAAGCAATTAATGCAAAAGTGTAAGCGAGCTGGACAAGAATGACGTAAATAATCCCTGGAGAAGGGGAACAACGGGGACAATAGGACACACACAAATCTCCAGACACAGCTAGGTGACTGGAGCGCGACTGAAAAAAAATCCGCCTGATCTTGGTATCGAACCAGGGACGTCTCCATTTCTAGTGGAGCGCTCCCAGGAGTCAGACGTCAGTAGAGCAAACGGGTTTTATTAGCTGCCACCAGTCTAACACCAACAGGGGTGAATGGCCTGCATTTTAAGGCCCTTCCCTCTTGTTGGTGTTAGACTGGTGGCAACTGATAAAACCCGTTTGCTCTACTGACACGTCTAACTCCTGCGGTTAGCTCAGTTGGTAGAGCGCCTCCACTGGAAATGGAGAGGTCTCTGGTTCGATACCAGGACCAGGCGGATTATTTCGGTCGCGCACCGGTCACCTATACACCTTTTCCACAAGCGCGCAGCCATCTTGAATATCGTCACTTCTGGTATGCGGTAAAACATCTTTTTGATCTCTCCCCGAAGCTAGAAGGTGTTTACGAAAAATCCGTGATTGTCACACATTCCTGATTTGCCTCAGCTATATTTTCTCGCATATTCCAGGTTCAAACGTTTTATTATTTTTTCGCCCCGCATACCAGATACGGAACCCACGTGACTGAGAACGACAGGAAACAGAAAAGGTCTATAGCTGTGTATGGAGATTTGCGTTTGCGTTTGTCCTTTGTCCCCCCCCCCCCCCCTTGTCCCCCTGCTCCAGGGATTATTATCGTCACCATGATGGTGCGCTTTTGGCGTTGTCTGATTAGTCCAATCAGCTCGCAGCGTCGGCTGCGCTCAAGCGAAGTATATAGGGCCATTATTCGAATCAGACATATATGGTTGTTGGGTTGGGTGCTATGAATAATGCATGCGGGCACCAACCGAATGTATATCGGTGATTTTATCTAATCGTTCTAAATAGAGTACCGCGATGTCGCTGTCACGGAATCTACGCCGCTGAGAAGTCTAGATGGAAAGGCGCGCGCTGCCCGGATAGATTAAGACGCGATCTTATCGTTGAGCTTCTGAACGTGCCTACGTGGGGATTGTAAAACGGGGATACCTGCTGAAACTAGGCTACTTCTCGGCGTACTTTCGTCCGTATCAGCGTATAGGGGACTCGCGGACCGGACGACACCAACCGAGAAAAGGCAAATGAATAACCGCCGTGACTAGTCGTCCTAATTCTACATAGTTGAAGCGTTGTGAGGTAATTTATAGATCTCAGCGATTGGTAAGTCGGTATCGTCACGGTGATAAAAGGGTTTACCGATTTGTGAGGCAAACATTTTCAGATTTATATCGGTGGAATGTACACCCGGGAAAAGAATCGAACGCGACCTCTTCTCGTTAAAGTTGCAGAACCCGAACCACTGTTTCGTACGCGAGAGGCATATGCATTAGCCGCCGAATAAAGGTATAGTGCGTAATGACTTGACAACATCATATAGCTTAGAAAATGAGCCGAGAAGTTGGAATTCTTAACTCCTTGCCTGATTGTACCTAAGGTACCGAGTACTGCCGACATTTACTGCACCGTTGACTTATAAAACCTAAAGCTCTTTCGGGGACAAAAAAAAAAAAAGTTTGTGTTTGTTGTTTTTGACAAAATGTTTTAACGTCATCACGTCGCGTGGTTCATATGACGTGACGCCGATGACGTCACCAAGGGGGAGGGGGGACATTCACAGATTGCTTGTTAGATTCTTTTTGTTGGTGTTCATCAGCCTCAGCTTTATTTTTGTGAACTTGGCAGTCATAGCTGACTTGTGCACCAATTCGTGTTAATGACGTCTCTTGATGGCGGTGGCGGTGGCACTTGAGTAACGCAAGCGCAAAAAATCCGCCCTCAAAAAACAAAAAAAAAAACGGGTTTTTGCGCATGCGCTGCTTGCGGCTCCCATGGGCCAAACGTGTTTATGTGTACCACTCGGTCTCACACACGCACGCGTGGCAATTGTTGGATTTAAACAAAAAAAAAAAGAAAAAAAAAGAAGTAAATAAACAAACAAACCGAAAACGCGGCTACGTTTGGGTAATTTTGTAGGTGAAAATTTGAAATATAGTACCAGCTACTTTTTTCTTGTTGCTCCCTGGGTCGTAGATATTTTTTTTTTATTGCTATTGTTATTTTTACGTCAGCTTCGTTAAGCTACACCTGCCGTTGGGGTGGTGCCTTGGCGGCCGGCCTCGTTTCGACGTCAGAGAGACCTTGAAATTGAATGCGGCTTTTGAGTCGACAATAGCCATCCGCGCCGAGAAGTGTGGATCCTTATGGAGGACGTAGCCGTAAACGTGGCTATGCTTCGGGTTATTTCATCGTGGCTTTGCCTGCCTAGCACGCAAAGAGAAGCGTGCAGGACACGATATTACTCTCTGCCAGTGTTGTACGGGACGGCGTTCCGACGAATGATGTTCATAGAACGCGTTCCTTTTAGAAGAAACGGCGCCGTCGCATCTTCCGTCGGTGGAACTTGAACGGGAATCCGCGTTACTTTTTTGAGAACAACAAAAGAAACACCGTTCCTTTTTATTTTTTTGTCTATTTTTCTACAATCTTACCCAAATTTTGTAGGCATTTAGGCCGATTTATGCTCGACTATTTTCAACCTCCGACCTTCAAGGGATGGAGCATTGTCCGAGAATTAGTCGAAAACAAAGAAACTCCCTCTCTTTATTTGACCTACGGGTTACGCAGCGCAACATTTCATTAAAATACGCAAATAGTAAGGTTAACGTAACGAGACGTTCCGATCTTAGAAACGTAACGGGAACCCGTTCTCTTTGGAACCACCGGAACTTGTAACGGGAACTCGATCCAAGATTGAGAGGGAACGAGGAACGTGTATAGATCAACTCATGTTTACAAACAGACCGGAGCGCCCCTAGCGAACACCACCGGCGCCGCGCATGCGCGATAGAGTGTGGGCAAGAAGCTCGCCGTCGGTGTGAATCCCCGTGCTCTTTTTTGTGTTGGGATTATTGATTTATACGTCTTCCTGGCAATGTCCGACTACTTTAGCGGCCTCAGCAAAATTAACGAGGCTCGTTACACCGCAAAACTTGGCGTGGATGTGACATGCGGCGATTCATTCCATGCGGACGCCGCAGAATGGCCGCTAAGCCTGATTCGCACGATGAGATTCCGCTCGCAATTTCTAGTCACGACGTCGCTCGGGCTGCAAAAGCGTGAACCGTAGCTGAGATGGTCGACGTCGATACTGAAAATCGCAAGCAGAATCGGACCAAGGGAATCAGAAATAACAATTGTCGATGATGGCCCCTGGTAACAATGATCAACATATCCTTGTATCTACTGTTTACACCGAGCCTGCTTATCCCAACCGACCTTCAAACTTAAAAGTGCTTTGAGGCTTTCACTTACGTCTTATTGCAATTACCGGGCCAACATTTGGTCATACGGGCCGGTGTCGTCTGAAAGAGCAGACGACAAGCAGAAACGTTTGAAAGAACAGACGACAGTTCGAACGATCAGGTGGCCGTTTGAACTTGGAAGACGCACTGAACGTAGTCCGTAGGTGGTCCGTACAACTTGACTGTTTTCCCGCGTTCATGTTGGAACAAAACAAATAAATCTGATGACCACAAGTATCCCTGTATTCAACCCAAAGTGCTTCCCGCCTAAGCAATCGTGGTCCGACGGCGTCTGGTTTTCCTTTTTCACGGCACCTACCCCCGTTCTCGGGCGAACCGACCACATAAAAACTGACCTTCAAACCTTTCCCGGCGCTTTGAATACAGCCCCAGTCGCGGCGTTTTAACGAGAAGGCAGGATTTTGTCTGGTTTCTTTCAAAACAACACAGGAATGCTCGTCCTGCACGGTGACTTCCGCCCACAGCCCCAGACCGGAAGTGCGCCCGACGCGCACACCACCGCGCCGTGACGTAGCAGAGCTGAGTTCTGACGTCACATCGCATACTTTTGAACACCATGTAAAAGGAGGAGAGGGAAGCTGCTTTTGTAAGAATTTTGAGTGACAGGTTAATCTTCTATAATCTTCTGGGAGGAGAATAGCGACGCCTGTGCAAATCCGAGAGGCACAAAGGAGGATCCTGATAAGAGGGGAGCTCCTTCTTTCCCTTTTCTCTGGAGGGCATCTGAAATGACGTCATGTGCAAGCCACGTATAGATCCACTGGACTGAATAAGCTATTCGCTCCTTTTTTGTTTTGCAACAAACTTAGTGGCGCCATCTATTGGGTAGCCCCAACACACTTCCGATTCGCGTATATTTCCTAATGTTTCACTCATCATTATTTTATCCTGAGTGTGAATTAAGTCTGACAGGGCTATCAGTAGCCATCTCCAGAAGATAGCGTGTATATACAGTATTTGATTTCGCAAATACTGCGAAACCCGCCGTCTAATTCAGAACCAACGTTGTTCAGAACCGAAAGTGGTTGGGGGCTATTTGCACACCTGCGCCGCCACGTTTCAACTCAACCGAGAAAGCGCAATTAAGCCTAGAGTAATCACGCTCTTTTGCCCGAACGTATTGCGGACGCCGCCATTTTGTTAGAGCGGGCGGAAGTGACGTCAGTTCCGATTCGAAACTGTGATTTCCTGAGCTTCGGACACGGTCTGGGGAAGTTCAGGCGATGTCGTTTTGCTCCGACGAGGACTGAATGGACGGAAAGCGTCTATGAAGCAGTTCCGTAGCTGAGCTAATCTAATAACGTTGGTTCCAGGCATCATAGTTACCGTGGCTGTACAACATTCATCGCGACGCGGGGCTACTCGCTGTCAAGTGGTTTGGTTCAACCGTAGTCTCGGATGTAGTGCGCTTTGTTTGGGGGCGTCGCAGGTTGGGACAAGAAAGAAAATGTATTCACTCGCGAAGAAAGTGCGAGCGGCGGGACAATTTTATGACGCTTCACCGAACGGCAGCTGCGCGCGCGCCCGCGCGTGCGCTTCGTTGTTTTTGGGAGGAGGCATCGTTGTACTCCGCTTATTGCCACGCCGTTTATAGACAGCCACATTGCGCTTATTGTGAAAAGAAAAAAAAAATATTCTCTCACGCTCTGCAGCGTATTTATGCAGCAATATTTATGCCGCAATTTTTCTATTTGCGGGCAAAACCGATATTGTACCCCTCGGGGATGATGATGATAGCGTTTGTACCCAACTACTATAAACTACTATAAAGTATTCGCTGGACTGAGGCCCAGCGAACTCAGAGCGCACACTATAGGAAGTATTCACTGGCGGCCATAGTTGTGTGCGCGACTGCTGAGCGCGTGCTGATGGCGAGCTTCCACAGTTCTTTTGCAGCGTGCATTCCACACCATCAGGATTGCCGGTCTTAGCAGCCTATTAATGGGGGCTCGTTCTGAGCATGCGCTCTAGACAGCACCTACAAATATGGCGCCCAGTGAATACTCTTCATACTCTGGCTATGTTCCAAATCTTACCCGAGTAACCTGCCTCCTACGTCAGCGGGTAATACCACGTGACATCGCGAGTAAACGATCCGCGACTCGATTTTGGAACGGCCGGGGTAATCACCTGGATACTATGCGGATTGGCTTCGTCTTGGGCTACGGCAAAAGAAAACAGCAGCGATGGCAGAAAATAGCAGACGATCCTTTTGATCATGAAGAAAGCACTCGAAGAGACGATAATATTAATGACAACGCGGTGTTTTTTGAGGTGGATTCACCAGCTCCTTTTACTCACCTTCCTTTTGAGCTGTATATTGAGATAAAAATTACTTACTCCTTACAGTTAGACATAAAAAAAAAAATGTGTTTTTATTAATCAGCGCGATTGCCCTAAACGCACGTATTCCACGCATTGTAATTTGCACCGATCATGTTTTGCAGAAATTGATTCCACACGGTGTAGTGGTACAGCGCGAGGGTGCTTTCTCAAGAATGACATGAAACTTACGTTCGCTTTGACGCGAATATGATTACAATAAAATCTTTGAAACCTTCACTGCTTTACAAGCGTTATCCTCTCATTACACACACTCTGGAGGAAACAAAAATACTACCTTATCATTTACTGCGTTCAAACATTTTCAGCCTTGAACGTGAGAATACGGCATTCCCTCCAACGCCGAGGACGAGAATGCGGAGAAGCTCCTGTTTACGCTCGCACTCTGATAATAACAAGTATACCTTCCCGGGGAAGGTGCACGGTCTGGATGTAATGCAGTCAATTCGTGCGTTGAAAACAGCAAATCTCAATAACCACACATGCTGCACCTCATTCTTTGTCATTTCGAACGTCCGCCACCAAAACCAACGGAGCAAGCGAGCTTTCGGCGGCTGTCGGCGCAGAAAGCAGACGACGAACAGATCACGTGACGTATTTACTCGATTTGATCCGACTTTACCCCCCGACCGAGGAAGGTAGCGGGAGTAATTACTCCAGAGTAAACAACCCGCTTCTGGAACGCAGGTTCTGACGTCATCGAGTAAGCTCGAGTAAGGTTTGGAACGCCACGGTACGAAACCTTTACTCTGGAGTCGGATCGAGTAAATTTTGGAACACACCCTCTGTTTCACCTTATGATGTACCGCAGGAAAGGCTACAAGCGCGAGCTCCTTGCTCTAGGGCACATCTCGGCGCTACAAGCTCTCGTGCGTTAAGAGTAGCTCCCAACGCTGTGAGCTCGTGCTTCTAGTTTTGTCTGCTGTACAACATAAAGTGAAACGGAGTATTAGCCCCGTGCGCGACCGAAAGCGTCGCTGTGGTCGGCCTTCCACGATTGGCCGAACGCTGACTTTGACGTCGGAAAGGGGATTCCCATCGACGGTGCGTGTTCGTGGCTTCGGAAAGCGAGGAAAGCACGCGCCATACGCATGAACACTCAAGATGGCACCGGCCACACGCTCTTTTTTGGAAAGGTCTATAGACCTTTCCAAAAACGAGCTTGTGGCCGGTGCCATTTTGAGCGTTCGTGCGTATGGCGCGTGCTTTGCTCGCTTTCCGAAGCGACGAACACGCACGTGCTGGGCTGTGAAGACCGCACGCTGGACTGTGATTTTGTAAACATTGGAAAGGTCTAAGGTGAGACGAAGTATAGACCTTTCCAAAAAAGGGCACTTGGCAGGTTCCATTTTCAGTGTTCGTGCGTATGGCGCGTGATTTGCTCGCTTTCCGAAGCGACGAACGTGCGCGTTCTGGACTGTGATTTAACACGTGTGGACTGTGATTTTTGTAAACAGTGGAAACGTCTATAGTTGGGTACAAACGCATCATCGGGGCCATCACCGTCGACGTTGTTAGTCTGAAATTACGCTTCTGTCGTTGAAAGCAATGAATCCCACTAAAGGCGCCGTGGTGGGCCAGTTGTGGAAGGCCGATGGCGCCATTGTGTTATCTGGTCGTAAGAAAAGGCTCTGGTCGTAAGGGCCGCGGTCACCAGCGGCTCCAATCAATACCACCTAGTGGCCGAGGCCTTTCCCGCCACACGTCATCACTAGCGTATCCACGCAGCGAACTTGCGTCAGCGTCGTCGACCGGGCGTCTTGCAGCGTCTCACAAGCACGCCAAGGCAGACGGATCGGAGAGTCACTAACGATGACGTCATGCGTAGGCCTTGTCTTCTAGGTGTTATTGCTCGAACACATAGATGTCCCTTCCGAGGCTTTGAGCCTTTGACCTCGCACATATAGAGGGGCTGTCGAAGGTAATGTTGGCCGGTGGGTGGTGGTCGTCCCAAAACGCACGTGAAGAAAAAAAAGCAAAAAAACGAATAACGTACGTCAGTTCGGTTTGATGTTTGAAGAAAATGGCCGACGTTGGAAAGACGTGGTCTTCCCGAACGCCGGCTCACCCCTAAGCTGACTGTGAGGTGGGAGCTACGAGCTCGACGGGCCAATCAACCGTCTCCCTCTCATCACCCGACCCCGTGCCTGTGTACGGGGCGAAAGCGTGATCCCGTGGCGAAAGATCGACTGGTCGAACGAGCACGTACGGCTAGCTTCCACCGCAATGTCCGATTATGGGTGAGCGGAGGCTCGAAGCCGCATCGCACAAAGGCCGTCGCGGGCACCGCAGCGAATCGCATGGAAGGACCGGAATCCACATCTTGCGGAAGCTGTTGGGGGGTTCGGTGGCTTGTTTGGATGGAGGCTAAAAAGAAAAATTATTTTGTGTTGTATAACCGGGCACCATCACGAGCCCCGCGTAGGGATATGCGGTGTGGAGAACTGAAGCGTCTCCGGTTCTTCAGGATGTGCAACGCAGACGCACGAACCACGCGGAAGTTGTTTGATCTCGTGTATCGCCGCGTGGGAGAAAACGGAACTTTGCGGACTGAAGTGAGCCGATGCGGATTTGTTGTGGACGGATAACAACAATGATTCAGCGGACCAAGGATGTACGAGAACGAAGAATGACGTACGAGTAAAACGAAGGGGGGTGATGACTTTCTGGATTTTGTTCTTTTTGCATCCTTCTCGTTCCCGGTGGGATTGCAACGGAGGTGACGAAGGGAACTGTGCTCCGTTTTTCCTTGTTTTATCTTAGCTAAAGCCTGGAGCACAGTGAATGCCACGGCCGCGAGTTTGGAGCCTCGGATGTCCCTAAATCTGATCCTGCGTAGTATCGTGGTATTAAGGCTGAACTCCATGGAGCGAATTATGTGACGAATAACTGGCGAACGCCGCCCGACGGCACGCTCGTTTTGCGCGCGACGTAGCAGCCACTGTGTTGATTCCACGCGCAGAGCAAAATGCCGCCGGCCAAAATTCGTCGGTTATTCGCAGCATATTCGTCCCATGGAGTTCAGCCTTTAGCGGTGAGATGTTTGGGTGGCGCCCTCCTATAGTTACCTCTCGTGTCGTCATTACCTTCTGAACAGTAAGTTCGATGGTGTTTATAATTAGCATAGTGGAAGCTGGAAATCAATGCGCTTTTAAACCAACACTGACAGCACCTTCAAAATTGAAGTTCTTACATTACTCTTATTTCTGTTGATGAGAAATCCTTTGCTGACGTCAAAGTCAGCATTCGGCCAATCATGGAAGGCCGACCACTGCGACGCTTTCGATCGGTCACGTCGCCAATAGGGTGTATTCACTGGCGGCCATATCTGTGTGCGCTTATGCTGAGCACGTGCTGATGGCTAGCTTCCACAGTTATTTTGCAACGTGCACCCCGCACCATCAAGATTGCCGGTCTTGGCAGCCTATTAATGTGAGCTCGTTCTGAGCATGCGCTCTAAACAGTGACCTCAAATATGGCGGCCAGTGAATACCCCCTATAGCAGCCTCCAACAAAGCCTTCTGCGTCTTGCCGTCTTTGGGCTGCTCTGAACAGGCGAAGTATATCTCCTCTGCGAAATATCAGAAGCGGCGCGTGCGTGCACAGCCCAGTGACTTGGCGTTTTTCGCCTGGGTGATAAGCGAAGGAAAGCCGTATAACTCCTCAAATTTCTAGTCTTCTCAGGATGGGCCAAGGCTCCAAGCGCGTGAGGAAAGTGGCTCGGGAAACAGGACACGGCATTGTCACAGCGATGCGCATGATTTATCGCTTTGGCTTCATGGCGTTGGGCTGTGCCACGCGGAGATAGGAGCCATATAAAATAAAATCAGAACTATATTTTTGCGATTTTCGCGCCCAAATTAGAAGGAAGCCGTATCAGGACGCCGTATCAGGACGTCGTATCAGGACGCCGTATAATAGTGTACGCGGGTTGGTTTGGTGGCTTTCGATTATGGCCACCAACTTTCTAAGTACACTATGCCGTTTCCTTTTCTAATTAAAAGGTTAATTAGCGAATTTTAGGCAATCAGTTGGTTTCAGTTGCGTTCTTTCTTGAACCTAATCCTCGCCTGGCCGTATAGCTCACCTACACAAACCGCAATTGCGTTAATTTTCACTGAACAACTTAGTGGCTTTCGATTATGCCCAACAACGTTCTAAATAAACTATGTCGTTTTCTTTTACAATTAGCAAGTTCATTACCAAATTTTAGGTAATCAGCCGGTTTTTAGTTGCGTTCTTCCTTGAACCTAATCCTCGCCTGGCCGTACAGCTCACCTACACAAACCGCAATTGGGCTAATTTTCACTAGACAATTTGGTGGCTTTTGATTATGCCCAACAACTTTCTAAATAAACTATGCCGTTTTTTCTAATTAAAAAGTTCATTAACAAATGTTAGGTAATCAGTCGGTTTTTGTTGCGTTCTTTCTTGAGCCTCCTAACCTTCGCCTGGCCGTTTAGCTCAGATCCACAAAACGCAATTGCCTTAATTTGCACGTTTTTCTAATATCTAGTAGGGGAAAAAAAAGAACAACGCTGTATATAAAACAGGGCAGTTCTTTTCTGATATAAATAAAGCGTGGGGCGCGCGTCTTGCGTGCATCTTTTTTTTTTTTTTTCGGCCTATAAAAACAAATCTTGGGAGATTAGAAATTGAGTTTATGATGGGGCGGGCCCTTTATCACGGGGTATTTTGTCATCTTTCGTAAGCTTTGTTACTGGTCAAAAGAAAGCCACGCGAGCCGTATCAAGTTGCAAACAGCTAATTCGGGTGTTTCTCAAGGAGCTGTAGAACTTTCCAATTGACATTTCCGTTCCTAATACATTTAAACATTGGGTAATTAGTCCTAAACATTTAATTTATTAGGCATAAATAAAAATACTGCCACTCTCGCAAGACGTTTGCTAACAACATAAAGTTGGCTTCATTGGCGTAAAGTGGCTGCGCTCTAATTTCGCCTTACAAAGATTTGTAAACGTCTCTCATTTTTATGCTTGGTCTTTAAAAATTCGTAAAAAGCATTCGCGACCTTATCTGTCAAGCCGCGTCCGCGAACAGCGCGGCCTGCAAACGAGTGCCCAGTTAACGGTCCTGCACTCGAACACGCATCACCACCCGACTTGTTTGAAAAATAAATAATTTCCAGTACGTTTGGTAAAAAAAGGCGAATTTTCACTGAGCGTGACATTTTCTGGACCCAAAAGTAATGTAGCCGAGATCGGTAGCTCACAGCTTCAGGCAGACGAAGAACGACGGATGCATTATTTCCCGCGGAAGTATACTGTTTTGACGTTGAACTCTACATAAAATTGTATTTGCACAAATTGTGGCACGATGCCGAACTTGCTTGATTTCTTTTCTTTTAGAGTCAACATAACCATGCATAATCTACAGATATTATACATTGTATTTTAATTGGCGTACAGCGCGAAAGACAAGTAGGGACACAAAGAGCACAATAGAGCTCTGCATTTCTACTGCATTTCTTTCTGTATACTTGTGGGCAGTTAGCCCGCATGACTATATTCGAAAATTGCCAAATCGTTTAAGGCCACGGTCCCACTGAATGTGGCAGTTGAGGTACTTTTTGGCAGGTCATTACTCATCTCCTTTTAAATACTGTTTTGTGGGATTGATGTCATTCGAAAGGCAATGCAATCCTCTTTCATTTGATATTATGTATGTATTGGTTTATACTGTTCATGCGCATTTGTAGCGTTGCGAATATGATGGCGCGGACCCTCACTTGCTCCGCTGGTTCATGTTTTATGAACGATTCATTAAAGATAACACGGTTCCAATAGAGCAGTTTTGTTAAGATGATGTCGGAGCAGAATTTAACGGTATACTTTTTTGGTATTTGCACTACTTTGTTTTTTTCAGCTCTCCAAATATTGCCCTAAAATTGACATTTTTCAGCACAAATATGTTTTTAATGACAAGCGCTAGGGCAATGAAATTGGCTACAGATGTAGTGCTTATAATTGGTAATATGCAGAAAAAAATTTAATGTTGTGTAAAATATTTTTGTTTAGATATTCTATATCAAACGTAGCACTTTTTTGTGCTTTGAGTCATGGTAATTCAAATGCCGCTGAGTAAATAATTAAACTATGGTAAAATCTTTTATAACATTTAGAACTACAATAGTTGCCCAAGAGGTGGACGGTGGCTTTTTTTAATTTTCAAAGTCATAACGCTCCGGGAGCCCTTCAAACTTACCTGTTTTTGACGCACATCTTTTTTGGACATCAAGCAGATTTATTGGCCTCTAATAACATTTATTTTATGGAATAGATATACTTTGCGATGTATTAGATTTTCCCAATGATCTTGCTTTGGTTTCTTGATAGTTGTAGAGCTTAGCTAATTTTAAAAACAATTAAAAACTGTTTGGGTATTTTGTTGCGCTACCTGCCGGATGGCAGACAAAACTGCTGATTTCTAAGTTCAAAAAATTTTCGAGGGCGGCGTTGGCGTCTGTATCATCATCAATCTCCGTGTCGTTTTACCTTCACATTTAGAAAATATATTTGAAGATTTACTATCGATAAATGAACGGTTTAAGTACTGGGTCAGGTTAATAAATCTAAGACAAATAATTACACAAGCGTAGCATGATATAAAGTGTTCATTATTCGGTATAATTGAAATCAATAAACGATAAAGACGAAGAGGGAAAGAATACACCCGAGTTCACTTCATCCCTAGAGTCACTAAATGAGCTGCGCTTAAAGTTTCCGCACTCCGTTCCCCAAACTTCTTTTGGGCGCCGCCATTTTGGGTCTTGTGCAGAGCAAACGCAACTGCCGATCGTCATGATCCAAAAGTGCGACTTCCTCTGCATTAGATGCGGTGCTAGGAAGCTGATACAATATTGCTATGCTCTGTCGCGGGTTGTTTAAACATTCGTGGAGGACGCGGCGTTTCCTGTGATTTTAGATAAAGTTTCAGATAACTGGCAACCATGATTTTAAGCCACAATATGGCCAAGTGTCGTTACTTTGAAGCGTAGCTAATTTGCTGGCACTAGCGGGAACAATGAGGAAGAGGCAGGTGTCAAAAGGTAGTGGCTTGTGGAATCCACGGGGCTCACGTCATGGCCCCTCCAGGTATTACAAGCTTCTTGAACAAGGGCATGAATAGTGTCATTAAATAAGCTATGCTTCAGAGTAGCGACACTTGGCCATATTGTGGCTTAAAATCATGGTTGCCAGTTATTTGAAGCTGTATCTGAAATCACAAGAAACGCTTTTCCGTCCTCCACTTTAAACAGTTTGCGACAAAGCAAAGCAATATTACATGAGCACCGAATCTAGTGCTGAGGAAGTCGCAATTTTGAATCATGACGATCAGCAGTTGCGCCTGCTCTGCACAAGCACCAAAATGGCGGCGCCCACAACACTGTCGGGGAAGAGAGTGCCGATACTCTAAGCGCAGCTCATTTATTGGCCCTACTTCCCGCGAACCTCCTTTCCCCTGACTGAAACTGAAACTAAATATGAATAATACACCATTATTATAGCTTATTTAGTTTTAACCACCTACACATAATGAGAGGATGAAGCGGCCGGGTAGGAGAAACGCGGGTTTTATGTGCGACTG
The DNA here is from genome assembly GCA_013358835.2 of Ixodes persulcatus. NCBI lineage: Eukaryota > Metazoa > Arthropoda > Arachnida > Ixodida > Ixodidae > Ixodes > Ixodes persulcatus. Next base: position 226,565 of record JABSTQ010011511.1, read on the forward strand.
TTCTAATCAACGTTAGTTCTAACCGTCCCAAAAGAGAGAACGCGCGAGCTTGCGCTGGTTAAAAAAAAGACGGTCCAAAGAAAAGAGGCGGCACGCTGTGTTCTTTGTGATTGTGCGTCTAATTGCAAATTGTTGTGTGTATGTTTATACAGCCGGAAGTTAGTCTGCCTTAGTGGGCGTGTGTCTCAGGTGTAGATGAGCAATTTAGCCAGTGCGGTACAACCGCAAACCTAGGGTCTTTAACGTGCACCACGCAGTAGTGATACACGACCGCATGCCTGTATGATGCTCTTCCAGATCGAAACGGGCAGGGTGCTGGTGTGCGCTAGACATGCACTCGGCCACTGATTCCCCCCCCCCCCCCCCCCCACCCTTATATAACTATTTGGAGATCGACGACGGACGTCGATCGTCTCGAGGTAATGTAACGTAATAACATTATATAAATAATAAACATATTGAAGGATTGAAGGACTCAATTTTTCAATTCTTGGATTGTAATATGGCGGTAGCCTATTGTACTTACTGTTGATGAAGAGCAATATGAGGTGACGAGGTAATGATTAAATTATGAGGCTCTATAAGGACTACGATATTAGTGGGCGTCGAACCACAACGTACAGTGCCAGACTGGTTTCAAGTATCGTGTACCCAAAGACCTTTCTTCACCCGCAACAGAATATGGTAGAATCAATGAGGATGCTGCTTTACAACTGTACATGGAACAGGAAAACTGCAATGTGCAGAAGTGCGGCTTATTCGTTAATATGAAGGACGGATTTCTAGCAGCATTCCCTGATTGACTACTTGGGACAAATGGCCTCATTGACGTAAAGTGTCCCCGTTCCAAAAGATTCTTGAAGCCTACTGAAACCGCAAAGGAGTATGAGGCGAAAAATAAGAAAAAGGAGCCTGGCGTGAAAGGTCCAAATCACCACCATAGCCTCTACTACCAAATACAAGGGCAGTTACACAATACACAAAGAGAGTTTTGTGATTTCGTTATATTTACACTCAAGGGCATTGATATCCAACGTCTTCAGAGGGATGACACCTTCTTGTCAACCAACATAGAGCCTTTTCTACTCAAGTTTTACATGGAAGGCTCGTCTTCCGCTGAAATTCCTCACGTAGACTAGTTGTCCGATCGAATAATCTGCCATTACTCCCGATCTGGGAATCTCTCGATCTTCATTCATGGCCATAGTATCATATGAGATCGAGGGGTGTGGCTCTTCGTCCGCCGAACATTGCTTCGGCGGGTGTTTTTACCATGTAAGATGAGACCGTCGCGTGCTGCTGGAACAAGAACCTGGCGATTCTTCACTGAACTGCTTCTTCCGTAAGCTTCAAGAGGGTTTTTCTAGTTTCGCACACCATCTGTTCTGCTTGCCCGTTAGTTGCAGGATGGTATGGTGCACTAATGTGATGCCTGACGCCGTTTTTTTTTTTTTTTTTTTTTTTTTTGGGGGGGGGGGGGACTTGTTTATTTCATTTGAAGCAAGATTTGGCGCGTTATCAGAGAAAAGTATTTTCGGTAGGGCAAAAGTAGGGAAAGGAGAGCGTAGAACGCCAATGACGCGTTTGTACGTCGTGGCAGGCATCGTGTAAACTTCCAACCACTTAGAGTACGCATCGACCATGACTCCGCAGATGCGGATACGTTTCGCCACCCACAGACTGAATAGTGGATCGTGTTCAGTTACAGTTCATGATGGCGCTGGACTCGAGGAAGCCTTCGACTCTTTCCACAAAGTTAGCTCAGGTGCCAGCACTTTTGTCGAAAGTGGTAAGTGTTCGAAACGTCGACAACGTTGGTAGCCACGTGCTGTGCTTGACACTGGACGCTTACCATTCGCTGAGAAGAAACTTGCTTGTTCGTCTGCCACGAGTCGTCCGATATAGGTCATCACCGCTACTCCATCTCCCGACAAAACAGGTCGTCATTGTCCGCATGTCCATAGTTAGCAATCACGTGAACTTATAAATTTCCATACGCTCATAACTTGCCGTCGCTAAACGCCGTTCATTCATAGCGTCTCCATTGCAAATAAACGTCTTCCTATTTATTCTGATGGTTTTCATCATACTCCTCCAAAGCTGTACTTACAACATTATATCGGTACTTCCGAAAATATTGCAACGGCGTTTGTCTTCTGGGAACTATAATGTAACAACCTTTACAAAATCTTCCGGATCCCATGAAACACAATATTTCGTTATGTCACTTTTCGGTCGTCATTATAATGGTGAGGTAAGTACCGTAAATTGCGAAGCAGTTTACTTGACGTCCGCTTCCACTGGTGTCTTGGAATATTGAGTCTACTGAGCGTGCATTCCTGCAGAAGAAGTTTTCATTGGAAGAATATTGACACGTCAATCAACAATTGATTCCTTCTTGGTAAGATTTATTGCGAAATGCCGTGGCAACCGCCGAACCGCATCTCCCTATATCAGAGAACAATTTATACAAAGCCTGACATTCTCGCATACATGCGTTTGCTGGGCCACGCTACTTGAGCTAGCTGAGCACAGCTGGCAGCGGCGCGAGCAAGGCCACGAGGGGAACGTGATGGTGCTCGAGCCATCCCACCGTGAACCAATGTTTCGGCCACCCAACGGGTGCGTGTCGCCATCTATTGGTTGAACTAACGCCTTGTTCAAGATGGCTGCCGTGGGACCGCAGCCTTAAGCCCCCTCTTTTTATAGTTTGTTTCATAGATTGATTAGGAATTGTGGCGAATCCCGGCTGGGTTGGGGTACAGATCTCGCACGTGTTCAAGGACACATTTCGGCATGATTTCCCGCTTGGTGATGACGTTGAGCTGGCCGCTGTTCCGCTTCTTTTCTAAGTAGGCCGGGCAACGACAGACGCCTAAATTAGCCAAGCAGCTCCAAAACTTGCGGTGGTACACCTTACAAACTACTGGGTCTTTTGGAAATGGCCGCTGGCCTTCGCCCATCCTGACAGAACCCCGAACAATTATGCAAGGGCTGCAGAGGCTATCTGGGCGTTCCATTTCTTAATCTGCGAACAAATGGGAACAGAAGAGAATGAAAACTTCGTAATATCTGCTGTCTTTTAATAAATGGCATAATATGCTACTATTGCTAGTTGCACTATTTTACGCGAAGAAATTTGTGATTTCGCGGTTCAATCTCCGTGTTTCCCGCTCTTTTTGTTGATGCGCAAGAAATATGTCGGCTGTCGAGTGTTCAGTTACATTTGTTTACAGAAACTAAATGCACGTTTGGACACGAAGAAATTTTTTCAAAGGCTGAAGATGCATGAAATATACCATAAACCGTTTCACTTTTTATGGAAGTTTGTTTTTTACTCTTCTTAGTTGCTTCAACGAGGCGGCCGTTACTCTAGAAAACACTTGTAGTACGAACATATATATCATGCGCAAGAAATGGTCAGACTGTGTTCATTTCGATACATGACTATATTGTCACAATGCAACTAATTTTACATGCTTCGCCTTCTTACTGCAGTATTTTTGACTTGTATGTACTCATGATTATTACTTTGAACAAAAAAAAAAACGGAATAGTGATACAATCATTCTTCAGTGTGCCGTTGTGAGAACGACCAATTTTCAACTCTCTGGGTAGAGCTCAAAGTATAAATAAAAATACTGACCTTTTTTTTCCTTCTGCTGTGATGTTCAAGTTCCGTCCACTCGAGATAAACATGCGGTGTTGTAGCGTATGTGGCCGCATGCGAAAGTATCTAATGTGTTTTAGAGCTGCAGAAAAAGAGTAACAAAAAAAGGAGAAAAGCGAGCCAGCCCGAACCCTTCCGAGCTCATATCCAGCCTGCCTAACTAATTACTGATGTTTGGGATCGTAGCAGAGAACCTTGAAGGGTTACAGAGGATTTTGTCGGGGGGCCGGTAAGCCCATTAGCACTGGTGCGAGAAGGCCGTAAAAAGCGAGGAGGAAAATGGAGGAGGAAAGGGGAGGAGGAAAAAAAGAAAAGAGGGGGAATCTTCTGCCACGCTGAAGAAAATTTTGAGTGCCCGCCTTTATTAAGGGAGCTCGTCGAGCTCCGTTTAACACAGGACCTCCCTTATCGAAAGGGACCTTTATGTGCCGTGTGATCACGATCTCAAGCTCCCTTTACGACAGGTACCTGGTCTAAAGGTACCTTTACGCTGCCGTGTGATTTGGGTATAAGTTCAGGCTGCATAAACATACCCACAACCTTTTTTTCTTCTTTTAGCTTTGGCTTCAATATTGCGAGCTCCTGACCAAAAAACAGCTACCAATGCTCTTTTTTTTTTTTTTGCCACTCTAACGCAGCGGTTATCAAAGCGTTAGACAAAACCTAGGGAGGGATTGCTTGCTCTTGCAATCACGTTCTCTCTTCGCATAATCAGTGAACTGTTATGACAGCGGCGACGTTTATTTGGAGTCAGAGACCCCTAATTTTCTTTTGGCCTTGGCGTTTCGGTGAGCTACAGCTGCCGATTTAACAGGCCTGCTTGTTGACGCACGCGACCTTCTCGATGTTCTCTTGCTGCTTCTCGGCCTTCTCGACGCTCTCCTCGGCGTTGCCCACCTCCTCGACGTTCCTCTTGAGCGTGCTCCCGCTGCTGCTCGTCTTGGTGGCCTCGTTCTCCCTCCGCGTCTGGACCCTCTTGGCGACCGCGGTCTCCATCAGGTTGCGCTTCTTGATGACCTGTCCCTTGGCGAGCATTTTCTGCATGTATGCGCCGTCGTAGGCGTTGGTCTCCTGCAGTGCCTCCTTGAGGGCCTGGCTCTCGGCGAGCTTTCGCATCTCGCTGCCCTCGAGCTTGTGCTGGTACACCTGGGAAGGAAGCGTGCAGAGATTTCGGCCATGGGTTAGGGTTGAGAGCGACGAAGACCCTGATGTCACGAGTCACGGGGGGAGAGTAGTAGACGTGGGAGTGCGGGGACGTCAGAACGCCGGGCTCTACTTGGAAGGATTAGTGGGTAAACACAATGGTGGACAAAATACGCGACAAAAGTATTTAAGTTAAGTTACTAAATACCTGCTTCTTAAAGTATTTAAAATACTACTCAAGTTACTTTCACTGTAAAGTATCTTGAGTAGAGTACAAATACTTAGAAATGGGATTCAATTACCTTTGAAGATACTTCCGCATTGCGTAATTTGTATCGACGTCAGTGACAACGGCAATTATACAGTTGCGCAAATCTGGTTTACCAGAATGGTTCATTAGCACGCAACACAAAACGGCAAAAAAAAAAAAAGCATCGTACGGCTATTTTATGCTGTTTTTTGTGTGTGTGTGTGTCCACTACTCATTTTTTTCTTTTTGTTATTTTCTTGACACTCAAGTGTGGATTGTTGTGCTAGGTCGTTTCCCGGTCTGCGTTGCGCCTCAGTGTGGCAATCTTTTTTTCATAAAAACCACCCCTTTTGTTTGAGGATTGTTTGGGGGAAACTCTAGGAAACAAAAGGCGCCTTTGGGAAGGCGAGGAGAAAGCCTTAATTCATTGTACGAACTTCGGACTGAAATATGAATCACAATGTCTTGGGTAGTATCGCGTTACTAGTATCGAGATACTGTATCCCGTTACTTTTTTTTTGTATTTTGTAACTGTAACTCGTTACTTTTTCAAAAAGTCTCTGTAACGATAACTTAATTACTTTTTTGCAAAAGTAACTAAAAAGTAACGGCAAAGTTAGTTACTTTTCGTAAAAAATAACCCTGTCTCTCTTGATGGCTACAGTGGCGTTCAGCCTGTTGATCCCAAGAGACTTAGGCCTTTGACAGCAAAAGCAAAAATAAAACAAGAATTAAAGAATCTTTCGTTTGCTGGCCCAGTGGCTTTAAGTCATGTGTAAGTACGCTAGTGTAAAATCGTTGACATTCAGACTGTCCAAGATTATTTTTCTCGCCCCTTTAAAATTGTCGGAAAGATGGAGCTGGAGATCAGTGGAGTTCTTGGCTCGGGCTAAATTACATTAATCTCGCCAAACCATATTTCCCCTGTACTACATTATCATCAAAACGCGGCAGAAATATAGCGTTGGGTGTGCCCTTGATATCGTAAGCAGCGAAATCGTAGGTTACGTCAATAAAACTTCGAGTGTCTAGGTTTTTTAATAATTGACTGTTGCTATTTTGAATAGTTTAATTTTTCTTTTAATTAGCCACTTTGGAGAGATGGCACACGAGGATGAGGAAGCAGGCACCCCGACTCCCGAAGACCTCACCAGCCCCTTGAATGTTCGCCCTGTCATGAACAACTCCTCATGCGAAGTGCTGCACCTGCCCAAGCACAGGAGATGTGCCGCGCATACTTTGAACTCAGTGGCGACTGTGGACGTGTACAAAGGATGCACGATCAGCACGTACCGTCAGAAGAAAACGGCCGTGTTTGGAAAACTGAAATTTATTTGGAATAAGCAGGGCCAGTCCACTCGAGCGGCGGAAGTCATCAAAAGGAAACTAGGGAGGTACTTACCGGTTCCTAACACTACTCGCTGGAATTCACTCTATGATGCAATGAAGTTTGTTGACGAAGCCCAGAGGGACAAGATGGAGGCTGTCTGCGACGCCCTCGCACTGCCGCGTCTACAAAAGGACGATCAGAAGTTCATCGAGGAGTATTGCCAAGTATGCCCAAAAGCTCTCACGTTTTTACGATGTTTTTAATGTGTTTTTTTTTATTCCTTAGACCACGATACGAGTTGCCAAGGCGCTCGACATCCTACAAGGTCAACAGTACATGTTCATGGGCGCTTTGGTGCCGACATTGGTGGCGCTGATGCGGCAGCTACACTCACTGCCCACGCTCAAATTTTTCAGCTCGCTTGTAGACACAATGAAGATCGCAGTGATGAAGAGATCAGTTTCTTATTCTTTGGAAAATGTACGACCTCTTTGTTAGCGCCTTTTTGTAGAAAGTTACGTCTGCCAGGCAAGCTCATTCACAATTATCGAGACAAGTAATGCACACATTTTCATTAAATTATAAGCAAAACGGTCGAAATTATTTATTACATATTAGATCTAAAGGGCCTTGGCCACAATATTCCTACAATGGTTTATTAAGGCACGCATCATATGGCGAATACCGTGGACGTAACAGCTATAGTGCACTTGTACTGCGACCCGCTCGTGAAACGTTTGTTTTTAATTTTTAATGTTACCCATGCGAGTAAATGTTTTTTATTTCATTCGTCTATTTTCTGAAGACCTCCGGTCCGACGAGTTCCTTCTGGCTACAGCGGTGCATCCAAAAGTTAAAACTTCATGGATGGATGAAGCGCAGAAAACGCGTTCTCTGCTGCTTCTTGAAGAGGAATATAGCGCACTGCGCCCTATCGACGAGGTTACACAGGAGCCAGTATATGCGATGACGACGACGACAACTCCTTCTTGCGACTGCGTCTTAATATTGAGTTGACCATGTGAAGCACAGCGATGGAAGACTGACACAAGCTTATCGACGGCGTTATCCAGCCTCAACGACTTTCCCAGGATTAAGAAGATTGTTTACGCCTCAATGCCGCACTTCCTTCTAGCGCACCTGTTGAACGTCTTTTCAGCAAGGGGCGGGACGTTTTCAACGTCCAAAGGGGAAAGCTAAGCGACAAGAACTTCGAAAAGCAGTTGCTGCTTCGATACAACATGGAGTAAATAATAAGACGGCGTTATTAGATATGTCTCGAAAAGTTTAGAGTTGTCAGAAATTCCCAAATAAATGTAAATGTTGTTCATTTTGTTCTGTCATCCATGTCTTCATAGTTCCATACACATACGAGTATCATGAAAGTAACTACGTTACTCTGCCGAAGTAACTGTAACGCGTTACTTTTATTTTTAAGTAACTGTAACTGTAACTTAAATACATTGTTAGGAAAGTAACTGTAACTAAATACTTGTAAAAAGTAACTTACCCAAGACTGGTCACAATCGGCAAAAAAGCGATGTTTTCACGAGCTCAATCTAAGTCACCGTAGCTAATCGGAGCTAGCAACAGGATTTGGTTGCTCGAAAGAATGTTCACGTTTGCTCGTGCCACGCCCACGCCACTTCATACCGAAAAACTCGGAAAATGGCGGAATGTCAAAAATGTATTTGAGATAATGAGTAAAAGATACTCAAAAATGCAATTAAAATACAGTATCAAAGACTCTCGATCAAAAGTATTTGCAAGATACCAAGATACTTCAAAAAAGTATTTGAAATACAGTATCTTGAGTAGGGGATTTGAGATAGGCACAAGGTCTGGGTAAACATGAAGCCACCTGCCTTTGTCTCCACACCACTCGTCGAACGCGTTGGAACGCGAAACGCCGGCGTCTGGTTCTCGCATTTAAACGCGTTCGACGAGTGGAATGGAGCCAAAGGCAGCTAGCTTCATGTCTACCCACTAATCCTTCCAAGCAGAGCCCGACGTTCTGACTCCTCCCCCTCGTCTCCTCCTCTCCCTCATTTTCTCGGCGCATTTCTCTTTTACTTTTTACTGGGAAAAACAAAAACAAAGCGGTGATGCGAAATTATGCTGCAGAAGGTCACCAGCAATGTCCTCCATAATGACCCTTGATGGGACGTCAGCGCGAGCCAAGCATAGACGTCCGTGTCCCGTCCGTTGGGGCGCTCACCTTGTCGTTGTCGATGTTCTCCTCGTCCAACGCCTTGCGGACGTCCATCGTGACGCTGCTGGACTCGTCCCGGTCGAACTGGCGGTCGGCGGGCCCTCCGGGGAGGAGCTGCCCGGTCCGACCCGTGGTGCACACCTTGGTCAGCATGGGCTCGTAGTTGGACAGCATGGGCTGGGCCATGGACTGCGGCTCGATGACCTTGAGCTCGGCGCCGTGCTGGATGCATTCGGCGGCCAGGTCCGGGTTCTCGTCCACGAGCTCGGCCTTGGAGGTGGCCCGGGTCAGGGTCGTCGTGGTGACGTTCACCTCGGTCGTCGACGTCGTCATGGCTGGACGCTGGGCGGGCGGTGGGGCGACGAGGGCTGCTGGTGGTCGTGAGCGGGGGCTGGTGGCCCAGGGAGTCCGCTCTGCTCCGAACCCGATCGCCGACTGTGAGCACGAGCGGGGCTAAAGCGCGAGCCGGGGTTCGTTGCTGGTAGCGGGCGCCGGCAGAGCGTACTCCGGAGCGGGCCTCGTCGTCGTCGTCTGTTCCGCCGGTTGTCAGCGGAGGTGAAATCAGTTTATAAAGAATTTCATTCTTACTTCCATTTCACAAACGTTTGCAGTAAAGGCAAAGGCACAAGCGCGTGAGCCTGGCTCAGCAGAATGCTTTCGCCTGTACAAGAACTCGTGCATAGGAGGCACTTTCCAAAGCCACGCGCTCGTGCCCATGCCTTTGTCTGCACTGCGGATGTTTGCGAGATGGAGTATGAAGGCTGGTTCACACATCTGCAACGGTTGCGTTCGCATGCAACCGAAACGACCGTAACGACCAAAACACCGCACCCACCGTGACTCGCGGATTGCTTTGCGAAGCTATACTATTGCATCGCTTGGCATGCTGTGTACGGCGAACACTTGTCCCGGTGACTTCGTCGTTACGGTTGTTTCGGTTTTATGGGAACGCAACCAACGCAGATGTGTGAACCAGCCTTACGTATGATTGAACCTTTGAAAGTGAAGTGCGCCACAGTCGAACGAAGTTGGCCGGCTGCCAAGCACTTGCGCCGCGAGCTCCGCAGGCCACACCACAAAAGGTTTATACTGCTTTTTCCCCTCCTCCCTCTCTTCTTTGTTGAAGAGGAATAAAGAAGCTTGAACTTGAACTTGAAAATAAAGAAACGGTACAAAAGGGGGACATGGCAACACTAGACACCGCGTTGCGTGCCTGGAAGGCTGGGACTGCAGCATGGTGAAAGCTACTCTTACGACTGGAGTTAGCGTCCTCCGCGTTCTTCTTATGCGTAAAATGGTTTGATCGATACGTTGAGATACAAGGGCAATAATTTTTACCTAGGTATCGTTCCTGGATCGTGTGTTCACCATGTCTTCCTTTATGGTCCTTTGATTTCCGCCTGGTGACGTCACGGAAGTGTCATGCCGTTGCCTGCTGTGATTCTGCCAGTGGTGCGTGCAGCAGCGGCGGTGGAATGCGGCAGACGCCTGTTCTGCTGTTGGTCTCCCTGCAACTTGACGGTTCACGGACGCTTCAGCAGTTAGGAGTGGAGACGTTGCGATAACAGTGCTGTCGCTCTTAGTGTTTTTTTTTTTTTTTTTTTTTGCCGAGTTTAGTACGTGTAGGTTCTAGAGTCGCGGCATCTGAGAGCGTGACTCGCTGGCTCCTGTGACGTCGTTGGTTTCCGCTTCGCAACGTTGCCCCTAACGTTCGTTGCCCACTTCGGTGGGACCACTTGTACCCGACGTCCGATCGTATCGCTGGGGGTCATTCCACCTTGTTCTTGCCGAGTGAAATTAATTGAATGGCGAGGAATGTGCGCCGCAGAAGGTATTGGCGACGTGCGCGACCGAAAGCGTCGCTGTGGTCGGCCTTCCACGATTGGCCGAACGCTGACTATGACGTCAGAAAAGGATTTATCATCGACGGAAATAAGAGGAATGAAAGAACTTTAATTTTAACGGTGTTGGCAGTGTTCCTTTTAGAGCGCATTGATTTCAAGCTTCCACCATGCTATTTACAAACACCATCGAACTTGTTGTTTGCAAGGTAATGACGTCACAAGGGGGAACCATAGGAGGGCGCCACCAAAACATCTCGCCGCTAATACGCTCTCAGCAGCGAGGCCAGCACACAATGGCTGTGCTACAAAATTTGCTCGATCCGACTCCGAGGTTTCGTACCGCGGAGCTTGAAAACTTGCTCGCGCTTACTCGATGACGTCAGAACTCGCGTTCCAGAAGCGGGTCGTTTACTCCGGAGTAATTACTCATGCTACCCTTCTCCGATCGGTGGGTAACGTCGGAAGGTCGAGTAAAGACAACGTTATCAAAACACCCAGTAGGGAAACTCACCCTTGAAAGCCAGACCGCCCGCGTCCACCTAGGTCAAACTAAATTCGGTAACAGCGCCACCCTTTAGCGACCAGTCAAAACATGGAAGTTCATTTATATTGCTACTGCGAAATGGCATTGCGAGGTGGCGCCACCTGCCCTTGCGCGACTCGACCTGAACCGATACGGGCACACGTGCAGTATCAGAGTAGCGATGTGGGCGAGTTGGTTCATGCTTAGAAATAAAGGAAACAGCGCGCAAACGACAAGGACGGGAGGAAAAGAAGTACACAGGACGAGCGCTGAACTGACAACTGAATATTTATTGAAAAGGACCCAACGAAGAAAACACCCACAAAAAACACTCGCATCAACACGTGTCCATGAACGTAATCTCCTTCTTATGTAAATACACAGAAGTTTGACTCACGCAGTTCTGTTCGCCCTCCTTCTTGATTTCATACGCTTCTAAGATTTCCCTGGCTGTTTTATCAGCTCCCCTCCCCATGATTGTGATGCTATTGAAATCAGGATGACATTTGCATATTCCGCAGTGCAGGGGCAAATGCCCTCCTGCTGTTGAACGAAGCGACCAGTCATGTTCGCGTGCCCTTTCGTTTACGCAACGCCCCGTTTGCCCGATGTAAACTCTTCCACAGCTTAACGGAATCCTATACACCACTCCGATCGCGCAATCCACATACTTCTTTCTGTGGTTTACAGTGCATTGGTTCCCACCCCCCCCTCCTCTCGGCTACTTTAGAACAAAGGTGTGCCAGCTTACGTGGCGCCGAAAACACGACGGGGACGTCGAACCTCCCAGCCACCTTTTTCAGGTTGTGGGAAATTCTGTGCTGATACGGGATAACCTGAGGTCTCTTGCTAGGTCTATCCCGCCGCTGATGAGGTCCCCCCTTAATCTTTTTTAACAGCGTTTCCGCTACCGCCAGCAAAACTGAAGAAGGGTACCCCCCTTCTGCAAGCCGCACCGTCTGCTGTTCAAAGCTCTCTGCCATAGAATGGGGACAGGACTTAACAAGGGCCGCCTGCATGCATGAGGACGCTATGCTTCGTTTGACGAGCTTTGAGTGGGCGGAGTCGAAGGGCAGAAGTCCCTTCTTCGTACGAGGATGGTAGGCCCAACATACGTGACTTCCTGTAAACTGTAGTTTTAAATCTAAATACTGGAGGCATAACCCATCAAGGAGTTCATGGGTAAACCTCAGTCCCCCAGAGTTTTTTGCAAAAACTTCCATCACCCTTTTGACAACCTGATCCTCGAGGACTCCCCCAGACGATTCTACACGTGCAGTTCCCGGAGTGGCCGCTGCGGGAGAAATGGTGGCGTTGCGATCGCCATTAGTTCGGTTCTCGAGTACGGATCGAAGCCACTTTTTCAAAGCAAGCACTATGGCAGTTTTCGAACTGAGTTGGTCTAGTAACGTTGAGTAAAGACAGCACGTGGTCTGTTGGCCCGTGTGCTCGTCGTCTGCTTTCTGCGCTCACAGCCGTCAAAGCTCGCCTGCTTCGTTGACTTTGGTGGACGTTCGAAATGGCAGACAATGAGATGCAGCCATTTTTGCGTGGTTATTGCGATTTTCTGTTGTCAACGCAAGAATCGACCGTGCACCACATCCCGACCACGCTTGTCTGTCACCTTTCTTCTGTTTCTTCTACCTTCAAGTTTCCTTCCGAGTCTCGGAGTTTAAACATCATGGGGATTACGCACCAGCTCGCCTGCACGCTGACCATATTTTCACTGAAAATAAAACCGGCCAAAAGCCCCCCCCCCCCCCCCCTTTTTTAAACGTAGACTGAGCGCGTCGGTAATAGATTCAACTCTTTCGTATTTTTGAATTTGTATACATCTTGTTATTATTAGAGTGCGATCGTAAACATGAGCTTCTCCGCATCCTCGAAGCTTGCCCTAGGGCCTAGAGTATAGTACCTCCGGCGCGCTGATTGGCCCTCTGGAAGCCTAGCGTTCGCCGTCTGCCAAGTTGCGGTGAGACGGGCTCCAGTTAGCTTTGTCTTTCTCTCTTCTTTCCCTTCTTTCTGCTTCTCATCATTGAACGACACAGAGAAGCCGCGTAGAAGAAAAGGAAGGCGAGAGCGTGAAGTGAAAGTAACGAAGGCGGAAGTGGCGGCTTCCCCTCGGACCCGCCCCGTGCTCTAAAACGAGCCGTTTGTAGGACGTTCGGAGAACAGGGCCGGAAGGGAGGGGAACGGGGGGGGCTTGACGCTTGGGCGGCTTTTTCGTCGCGGAACAAAGCGACGACGACGACGACGAGTTCGGCCGTCGGTGTGCCACACACCAGTGGTGCGGCGGCGTTTCTTCCTGAAGAAGCGGTGACTGCGCCGACGATGACGCAATTAACGGCATCTCCCCCTCCCCTCCTCTCAAGAGACGTGCTTTGGGGCACCTCCTGTGGTTGGTTCGTTGACCTTTCCGGAGAAGCTTCGCCGTCTTGGCCGGGATCTAAGCGCGAGTCGACGTTTTACTGTGTGCAGGGCTAGGGGCAGGTGTGGCCCTCACTTTACTTCTCCGAGCTGCCTGCCGAGCGCGGTCCCGCGCTTCATGCCTCGTGCGTCCCTATCACCACGATGGTACCACCTGTAAGCTGGCAGACCATGATGATGATGATGATGATGATCTTGCAGCTGTTCCCTTTGTATCGGGCGGTTCCGAACCACGTTCGTACCTAGCAAAAAAAAAAAAAAAATTAAACGAAAAAAAAAAAACTTATTTCTTTCACTTTCTCCTTGTCCTTCGCGTTCACTTTGCTTTTGTCCTTCGCCACCAGTCCTCCAGTCTCCTTTTCGTTCTTTCGGTTACTTCCCAGCTCCGTCCAAGCGGCTTCGTGGACACTGCAGCGCGCGTTTCAACCTCAGCGTTCAGCAATGACCCCGTCGCAGGTGATTGGAAGCCGAGTGCTTCCGCCAGCAATTGGGCTTGTGGAAGGGCCTGGCCAGGTGTTTGTACGGTTTCAGGAGCGTAATACCACTGCACCGGATGCCTTGGTTGCAGGCTTGTGCACAAGAGGACGATGTGTTCGATGGTTTCGTCCGCTTCTCCACAAGCCCGGCATGTTGTTGTTTCCACCATCCGATTATATTTCTGTTGGTACACTAGCGTCCTCAGCCCTCCTGCACGTGCCTCAAAAAGCAAGCGGCTGCCCAGTTAATATAGACTCGCGCAAACTAGCAGTGACTGCTTACATGAATCGTCCTAGTCGCCCATGGCTCGATCACCTACTCTGAGCGTTTATTGGACACGAGGGCCGCGTCAGCGTTCGGCGCGCACTCGGCTCGGCTCCTATTGGGTGCGAGTGCTGCCTCAGCGGTCGGTGAGGACTCTGATCCAATCCCGTGCCTCGTGTCCAAGAAATGGCGACCGCCAATGCTTCTCGATGTACTTTCGAAAAGGTATTGGGTTCTACATAAAACAAAAATAGCAATTTTTTTGTTTGTTTCTAAATATAAGGGGGGTAGCTGTTCTGTGCTTTTGCCTCGGACCCCCAAGGATACCTTGGAGTGGCTATACCGTCGGATGCTGGTGAGAGTTAAAGGCTTCTTGCTTCTTCTTCTTGTGGCGGACGTTACCGCCGAATTCACAGACCTCACCCCAATTGAGGCGCCCCTCCACTTCCTCAAGGAAGGCGCGAGGGCCGGCGCTGGCCAATCGCGACGACGGATAGGTGGCCTAGGCTGCTCATCCGTCGTCGCGTACGCGTGACTGGTGATTTCGGGTGGTCCCCTCTCTCCTCTGACCTTGATTCAGCAGAGCGCCCCCTCCTCGCCGCCAGAGCTACTCGGGATCCTTTTGAGCCGATCACAACTGCTGGCTTCAGAGCGCTGTGACATTCTCAGATCAGTCACGGAAGTAAAACCTTTTAACATTAATAATGCACACACAAAAAAAAGGTTTTAAAGCGTAGGGTAGACGATTGAGCGAAATTTACGCTCGCAACGTGATGAAATAGCGGTTGTGACGTAAATTGTTTTACGCCTCGGCATGTAAAAAGAAAAAGAAAACAGCAGTATGCGAATTGATTTTTGCAGAACGGAACGAAAGCCAGTGCATTGGAAAGAGTTGTGAACTCATTGCGTTTTCGGCAGTGAACGCGCTGCGATAGCGGTCATGCGTACGACAGAGCAGGCAAATATAAAATGGTTAATAAACCGCATTTTTCTCACGGCGGGATATCGTGCAAGCAGGATATAGCACATATCGCCATGTGACACAAATCACAGTGCATTAATTCGTCTTTCCATTTATTTTACAACACAAACCTTTGAACGCACTTTTACCAAACCTGAAAATTTCTTGAAGCGACCACAAAACCCGGTAAAACAGCGGCGAGCTCTGCAAGCTGTTTTCGTCGGTTAGGCTTAGCGGATTTACCGCCGTGAGATGGACGATCTCGTGAAAGCACTGGGAATACTTCACACGTCGACTTTTCCTGTTGCGGTCACAAACGAATGTCGTCCCGTCCGTTGTGATCCTCGCGCCGTCGAATGCACAAGCAATTTGTAGAACCACACATCAATCACCGTCATGCCGGACCCCGCACTCCACCACAGACCACTGCCGGCCATCGTCAACAAAACCGCGTGATCCCCGTCCAAGTACCACGTGACGCCTGCGCCGCTCCGCACTCCGACGGCTACAGACGGAGTGCTAGGGAGCGCTCTGAGAGGAAGAGGCGCCCTCGGAATGAACCACCCGATCAGGCCACAGCACTCTCTTTCCACCACCCGATTTCGCGCGCTCTGGAAAGAGCGCTAGAGAGGGCGCAGAAAGAACCACGCGAATTCGCCATTATTCAGTGTTACGTTATGTTATGTTACGAAAGCTTACGCCAGAAGTCGCCGCGTGGGACCTCTGTGCTTCCTATTAATCGTGGCCACCAGTTCGAGGAGATTGCTTGGCACGCGACATTCGGAGGCACGAACGTTTTGGTGACTCATACGTAACGCAAGAAAACGTTTTAAGTGCTACCACATCCTCCTTATGGTGCTACTATAAGGGTGCGATTATGTCGAACACAAATGTGGAGAGTTGGCCATCGAGTTCGGTGACCTCTGTAGCTTCGTCGTCGTCGTCGTCTTGGCGCCAAGTCGGGTAAAGTCGGGGCACGTGACGTGTGGTGCGTCGCTTTTTGACCCGAGCCGAGCCAAGACGAGCCAAGCACGAGGTCGCGTCTCCGGGATCGGCCAGTGGCCCTCGAGCGATTTTGAATGGAGGTCCCTTGTCTGGTCCGAGTTGCAATGCATCGTCGTTGTGAGGCTCGGGGAGACGGTGCGCAGAACCGCAGCCACCCCTCTTTTGAGAAATGGCGCATCGCATCCGCCTGTCAGAAGTCGCATACGTCGCGTGACCCCTTGGGCTGTGCACGCGCGCCCGAAGCAAGGGTTGGGTTCTTGGTTTGTTTACCCGTGTCCGAAGCAACTGCGCCTTCTCAAAACGAGACATTCGAAACGGGCTTTTTTCTTTCTTTTTCCTCGTTTTTGTTAGCTTCCGTCTGTTCCAGTTGCAGGGCGATGTCTGGCCATCTTGTGCCCGGATTGAAGCATGTACTGTAGTGCTGTAGACCAGGCACGTAGCCAGAATTTTGTTTCTGGCTACGTGCCTGACAAAATGCTGTATGAGGAGGAGGGGGGAATGAAGGTCCCAGCAAAATGCAAGATTTCGGGGGGGGGGGGGCGGCCCCCCCCCCCCCCCTTCTTGTGGCTACGTGCCTGCTGTAGACAGATGGATGTTTTGATAACACTTCGTCGTCGCACGCGCAGCGAAAGTACGGTGGAAGGCAACTAGCGCGTGCAGGGGGCTTATCGAAGACCGAAGTATTGGCTCCGCGATCTTCACGGAGTATACGTTTAAAGTCTTCCGAGGAGACTGACCCCTTCTTTAGGGAGTGAGTTTGTGTGTGTGGGTTGCGTGTTCGTTTTGTTCCCGAAAATGCGCAAAATATAAGGCGAGGAAACGGCTTCCGCCGTCAAGAACGCCTGAAAAAGAAAAAAAGAACTCTTGGGTTAGCTGAGTGAAGCCCGTAAAAAGTACACACATACACACACACAAAAGATTATGTTATTTTTTCGCTTGTCTCGATTCGCGGGCATTGGGACGTGCAAGTGTGGAGGCGGGTGCGCTCAAGCAAACAACGCGCACATTTATTTTCTTCTTTTAGACGTTCGGAGAAGGAATTTTTTTATATCTTCTCACCGGCTGCGAAAAGAAACGTGCGCCTCCTTGTCTACCGTAGGGCACGTGAAGTTCAACTTCTTTCACGTCTCCTTGCAACCAATTACAGACTCCGTTTATTTGCGCTTGTTTCTTTTTTTTAGGTTTGTTCTCTTTTTGCGAGTGTACGGTTGTAATTTTTTTTTTGTTTGCTGTTTATGTATATGCGCTTTCCTTGCTTCTGGGGTTACGATCGTTATACGGAACCTTATAAATTGGACTTCACGCCTGTATCCACTTTACTCCGCATCTTGCGGGTGCTTAGGTCTGTTATCTTCGTGTTGATCACCATAATAAGAATAATAATGTAAACGCTTCAAGCACATTCTCCTGGAGTAGCAAGCCAAGTTCTGAAGCAGTTAAAACAATGTTTCACTGAAATTAGTCTAATTTTAACATCATGATGTCTTTTTTAAACGGAGGTTTATAAACCTTCGTTTTGAAAGGAAGAATGTTACTTCCTGATCGAGGAGAAAATGTCGTCCAGTGTAGCCCGTGAAAACACAGATCTACGCAAGCGCACGTTTAAATAACTGACGCCATTTTCTCGTTTTATGTGTGTGCGCGCATTCGTGGTGACGTTATAAACTATACTTGACTTATATTTATATATTATATATATTTGTAAAGAAAGAAGAGTTATCGTTCACTGCAGATATAGACCAGTGTCTGAAACCCTAGACTCCAGCGATAAAAAGGTAAAATAATAATCTCGAACACAGGCTGTTGTGAAGAAAAAAGCTGCTCATAAAACTAGATTTTTTTTTTTCTTTTTACCGCACTTTTGTTTTTGGAGCTTCGTGAGTATGCATTTATGACGTTCTTGCACTACGAGATGTGCGAAGGGTTCTAAAAGAAAACGGAGACTCGCAAATAGCGCAGCCCCTCCTCTGTGTCATATGGCGTCAGATTGAACAAACATGGCGGCACCCGTGGAACAGATGCATGACAGCGGTCTATATCGTATGCGCAAATCCTTTTGGTGTGTTCGTCTTACAAGTATGAGACAAATGCCCCAATGGGCGAGGCACGTGTCCCGTGCTGTCCTGGGATGCAAATGGCGGCACTCGAGCCTGGTGGTCATGACTATACTCCATTTCACCTTATGTTGGACCTAAGGCGACGCTATGAACCTTCCCAGACAATTAAGGACTGCCAGCGTGTCACATGACCTAGTGCTCAACGCTTCGCCAAGCACAAACTGAAGATCACGTGCTATATTCTCCGCGCGGGAGTGGCTGCGCTGGCGCGTAGCATCCGCTGCGGTCCAATTTAAGGTGGAACGGAGTATAGGGATGTCGCGAACTTTTGTCGATCCTTGATTTTGACGTCGAACCTCGAGGTTCGACTGGTTCGCCGACCTTGCACGAGTATGTTGAATTTTGAGAAACAAATAATTTAGAAAGTAGTTTATCTTATATTTTATAAAATGGTTACCAACGTTTATAACACATAAAAGCGAAAATATGTGCTTTTAATGGTTTCGTTGGTTAGTAATGTGAACCAGTGATGCCAATACACCCAACCAATATTGCACTTTTCCTCCGCCGGGCGGAGTCAACTGTTTTTTTTTGTTTTTTTTTTTAACTTTTGCGCGTGCGCACAAAAGTCGAACTTCAGACGAACTTTTGTCGAACATCACTTTGCTAGTTCGAAAACTTCGAACTTGGTCGCACCTGGACAGGTTCGCGACATTCGTTCCATGGAGGTAGATGGGGCTGTTCGGAGGCTTTGATATCCGGTTGGTGTCGACCAATACCCCCTACAATACAAAGCTTAGTTGCCCCCCCCCCCCCCCCCCCCCCCCCTTCTAGCACGCGGTGACGCCAAGACGGACGCGTCTATCGCGTTGCGCCATGTCTGCCACTTGTGGGAACGGTCGGGGATCCACCAACGATGGCGTAATATGCCCAGGCCTTGTCCTCCAGGTGGTATTGTGTTTGATATGGCTGCGATATTGCGGCGTAAAGTGGCGCCTGCCTGGTGGGAGAGCGTGAAACGGTCGATGGATTCAAATGCACCACCAGGTTATTCGTTGGCTCGGGTTCTTGGTGGTTTCTTTTCTGCCTTTTATTTCGATGCGATGGCGGCTACGCTCTTCATTTTTAACGACCTTGTACGAGGTTATCACCCGATCGAGGGGGAAAAGCACGCGGCGAATACACAACGTGTACGGCAGGAGAATTTGCAAAGCGTAGGTAACCCAGTTCGCTGTAGTAGTGGCTGCTGTAGTGAACGTCGCGATCCCTTGCTTTGCCTCTATCAAAAAGAAATTCGTATCTTTTTTTCCTCTTTATTCTTCCTGGTTCGTCGAGCCGCTGGAATTCGGGATGGAGTTGTTTCTTAGCGTGAAAGGACTTTCTTTTCTTTTTTCCTCTGCTGCTGCAATTTTTTTTTATTTGTCTTTTTTTTTCTTCTTCCATGCTTTCTTTCGCCAAGGCGTTAAACGGCTACGCTCTTTTTTTGACGAGGTAAAGAGATGGTGAGACGGTGACTCCGAAAGATTAATAGATGCGCCGTAAAACAAAATGTGAAAATAAAACACAAAGTATTTGAAGTTGTGCCGAAAGGGAAACGTTTTAGGTAGCAAATGGGAAGAAAGGCGTCGCTTTCTCTAATCAAAAACTGGTTCAGGAAGTAGACTTTTGTTGTTGTTTATTTTTGTTCGAGTTTGGCGTCATTTCTGCAAGGTGTGGCGATTCTTACGTGGGTTTGGCTGAAATATTGGCGAGTTTTGAGGGACCGAATCCATCTTCACGTAAGAGACCTGTTGGGGTTCTCGTAACTTAATTCTTCCATTTGTACAAGCTGTTTCGCGATACGTCAAAAAAAAAAAAAAAGAATTACGGTGAGAGTTGTTTGCGTGAAAACTGGCTTAGCTGCTCACCTGCATAATCAAAAAGTATACTTGTCAAAGTTACTTTCGTTCTTTTTGTTTTACGCTCCTCACCGGAGTTGGTGGGTATTTGATTTCGACGTGTGTGTGCGCAACCGTAAGCTTCCTTGTTTTATTTTAAACCATTTGATTTTTTATGGTCAAGGACAGCTCGAGAAAGGTAGGGCGTGGTCCATATTAACGCTTCTCGCTTCCTGATTGGTTCTTCGACGTTATGATCGGCTAATGCCGCGATCCCGTTGGCCGTGGAGCGATGATGAGATGCAAGCGTGACTCACCCCGCCCCCTGCACATCTTAACGCACGTGCGGTAACCGACCGACATTACGAAAATGACACGCAATAGTTCAATTTTTTTAACGCGATAGCGTTTAGGAGTTTGGGTCGCAGAAAATTCGGCGTCGGTGGGACCAAGAAATCCCATAATGCAACGCGCGGAGACACGTGTGACGTCACACGTGGCTGCGCGGGCCAACGACGTCACACGTGGCTGCGGCGTCATGACCCTAACCACCCGCTAAATCTGGCGGGAAAATATTCGGCTAAATTTAGCGGAAAATTTTCCCGTCACATTTAGCTTAGCGGAAACTTTTCCCGCCAGATTTAGTGGAAAGTTTTCCGCTAAATTTAGCGAGTCGATAAGGTCATGACGTCACGCGTGACGTCACGTGACAGGAGACGCTAGCGGCAAATGCCCCTCAAAGGGAATCATATATCCCTCCGCCACCTCCGCATCCAATAGCGTCCCATCGTTTCCGTGACGTCGCGGCCAATGCGCGAGGAGGGTCTTGCGTTTCTGTACATATTTGCTTTATCTTTCGACTTTGACTTAGCATTGTGGAAGCCACGAGAGGGAGATTAGAGTTTTCCCCCTCCGATGGAAACAAATACGACTTTCGGGGCTTAGCTTCCTCCTGCGATGAATACAAAGGCTGCTTTCAGGGGCTCGGTTCCCTCTCCGATGAATACAAAGGTCGCTTTCTTAAAAAGTGGGATCGGAGACAAGTTGGAATCCATGGAAGCGGAACAAGGAGCGTTTCCAGTGAACTCTTCTTTCGACTGCGGAGAGATTTGAAACGGGCGCATCACGCTTGTGGAAGGAGCTTCTCCTGCCTTCTTGACTTGCGCGTTTTCGGAACAAGCGCGGGTTTATGTGAGAAGTCTTTGCAAACAGGGCCCGATAACGCTTTTGCATTCCACTCTTAGAGGCGAAGCTTTAGCGGCCCTCAAGTTATATATATATATATATATATATATATATATATATATATATATATATAATATTATTTGCTCTATTAGTTTTTGCTTCGTGCGCCGATGCAACGGAATGTCTCCTCCTCCCTGAGACTGACAGACATACATATCCATGCGTCACACTATATATGGGTGATTTCACCTCAACTCAGGCACGGATTTAGGGTCGAATTTTTAATTTTTACGAAAAAAATATATGTTTTGGGGCAATTCCTATAATAAAAGAAGACGCAAACGCCAATGTCGTCGGATTTTTTGCTTAATTAGCACGAAAAAGCCTATGTCTAGAGTGTTCCCAAAAAGTTATATTGATGTAGCGTAAAAATTATGGAAAAGGGATGGAGTGAAATATGGCACCTGCGATAAGCTGGAAAACCGTCAGTTTCCACCTTGACCGCTTCAACGGTCCATAACTTGAGAACGAAAAATCCGACGACATTGCCTTTTGCGTATTCTTTTATTATTGAAATTTCCCCAAAACATATATTTTTTTCGTCAAAATTAAAAATTCGACCCTAAATCCGTGCCTGAGTTGAGATGAAATCACCCATATATATATATATATATATATAAAACATGAAGTTCGGTTCGTCCTTACGACGAACCGCATGTGAACGCTACGGAAAAGCCATCCTGAACAATCCGGCGCAGTGACCGCGTCACGTGACTGCGGTCACTTATTTCTGGTTGCTTCCAAGTTTCAGACTTGTACGGCACTCGTTACGCAAATTACTCGTAATCAAAAAAGGTTTTTTTTTTTTTTTTTTTTTTTGGGGGGGGGGGGGGTAATTTTGCAATTGTTTGGATACATTTATTGGGAAGTAATCGCGAGAGTATAGTCTGATTACTTTTGGAAGTACTAAAATCAGTCGTTAGCCGTTTACTATTTTCCGCTCAACTTGCTATAATGACGCCCTTTGTACGAGTTTCCTATACCGAGGAATCCTCGGACCGAGTCTTCGACGGGACAATGGTTTACCGAAATCGGTAGACTAAGAAGATGTTTGGCTAATAATTTGCTGATTTTATTAATCCAATAATGGACAGTACGAAAAAAAAAAATCTTTTGAAACCGTCAGAAAAATTGGCCGTCCTGAAAACCTCGAGTAATCGGAAAAGTAACTGTTACTTTTTGCGAGTAACGGCCAATTACTTTGCTTCTCGAGTAATCGAATAATCTAACTAAATACTTTTTTGACCGCGAGTAATTTTAACTGTACGCGTAAACGATTTTTTTTTTTTTTTTCGATTAACGAGTACAAGACGGCTTCCAGCTTCCGTTCTTCTATATAATGTAAGCGATAAACTCGACTGCAACTAAAAGATAGAGAAAAGGAAAAAAAAAAAAAAACTGCGTTTCCGTTTTGAGCGATATACGCGGACGTGGAAAGGAACTGGAGGAAGTCGCTGATTGGCTGCAGGCGCCCTTCGTCTCAAAGTGCGGCCTAATGGATTTGCGATTGGTATATGTGCAATTAGGGAACGCCTTCCTAATAAAGCGCGGCCGATTTTGGGGTCTGCGATTAATAGGCGCTCCATGCCCTTCGATCATTCGCGTCTTCCTTCTCGTGCCCCGAGGCAAACGACGTTGTTTTACTGTTTATTTTTTTTTTACTGACAGGGTGTGTGTCGCGCGCTCGCGCCTTTCGATATCTTCGCTGTGTCGAGGAAAGATGTGGATAGAACGATTTTGTTTCATTCTGCAGCTAATCGCTAATGTGAGGTTTGGGTGGCGAGAATAGGAGGCACGTGGTGGCGGGTTCGCTCTTCAGCCTTTTTCGAGCGAATCACATCTTCACAGCGTCTTGCGGTGAAGAGACGAAGCAGCGTGAATGTAGGTTCCAAAAACACCGTAGCACGGTCGAGAAATGAGTCGTCACGTGATCAACACGGCTATGCAGTCTATTGTATGGGGCCGCGCGCATGAACGTCGATTAAGCTCCACCTCCTCACGTCGATCATGCCGCGGGAAGTTGTCCACGGATATATGGAACTTGACGGTCCGCCGTAGGGATCGTAGCAAACCCTTGGCGAATCGTGGAAGGCCTGTGGCACTTGACAAGAAATGAAGGGAGCACGTGCTATGGGCGATTTGGTGTCGTTGCCACAGAAAGCTTACACACTATTTCGTTAGGAAACCTTTTAGTTCGCCCCTTTCGTTGTGTCGTTGCTTTATTTTTCGCGTATCGGACCGCGCAGGGTTCGTTGGCAAACCGGATCACGCGCGACCGAATCGATGCCGGCATTCCATCCGAGGTCATTTCGGAAAGAAAGCAGAAGGAAGCAAAAAGTAGAGAGAAACATTCCGTTGTTCGCGGTCGTCTGCTACACTGTATCGTCTGCGATTCTACTGCGGCTACAACTCCGATCCAACGCCTATACACGTGGCTTGCCCTGACGTCAAATGAGCGGTGGTGCAATTTTACCCGTGTGCTTTCTCCCTCAAACGTCATCGCAAGTTGACCCACGCGGCGACACCAAGTAATAATGACGCCAAGACGGACGCGTCGGGAATCCACCGACGATGACGTCATGCGCCGGTATTAGGGAGTTTTCGTAGATCGTTTTCAAAGGCCCGCTACCGCTACGGGCGCGCGCTTCAGAGCATGCATCGAAGTGGCAGCGCGAGCTCCCGCTACAAATAGCGCGACCTGAAAACACGATCTACTAAATCTTTCTATTGTGTTTAGCGCGGACATTCTGTGGAGTTCCGGTTTTGGTTTTCCCGGCGAGAACAAGTATACGAATGACCACCATATCGTGACGCCGAATTTTCCGCCGAATTTAGCGGAGAAACTTCTTCGGTAACGTCTTGGTGTGACGTCACGCGACACAACGACGTGACTTTGTGATTATACGCACGTGACACTATGACATCACACGCAACCGTTTTTCTTTCTCTTTTTTTTTTTCTTTTTCTGTTTAGCACGTGCGTGTGCTCCGTGCCTCGGCAGGTTGGGCAAAGTCACCTCCAGAGTCGCTGGAGTCACTAGAGCCGCCAGTAGCACGTGTGCTCATGCGTCAGCGTTTGTTCTCGCTGGGTTCAACACGAGTCCCAAACGCTGACGTAAGCGCTCGTGCCCGAACCTGTGCCCCGCGCCAGTGGCCCCTTGTCGATGACGTAGTGAGACACATGAGTGCAGCCTTGTTGCGGCAGCACGTAGCGGTACCGGCGAGAGAGCGCGCAAGGGACGAGGACGAGAGCCGCCCCTCTCCATCCCCGCCGCCGCATCAGCGCCGCTTTCTTTTTTCCGCATTTCGAGATCCGCGTTCTCGAAAGCCGGCCGTGGTGCTCCGGCGGGTGATTTTCTGCACCGAGCTCGTCGTGCGAGATCGGCGGTGCGCTCGCCGCCTGCCGCCGTGCCCCTGCCGCGAAGAAGTTCCTCGGAGGGCTGCTTGTCGGTGTCGTGCGCGCGTTTCGCATGTGTCGTGTTGTTGTTGGTGCCTCTGACCGTCGTCGTCGTTCTCCGTGGGCGTGTTCGCTGCTCGTGTTTGTGCGCTGTCGGTCCGTGCTGCTGTTGTTGTCGTCGTCGACATCGTGACCATGCGAATCAACGGACACAAGGAGGTCCGTTTTCAGGACGACAGCTGCGGCGACGAGGATCGCCAAGAGCCCGGTGAGACTCGCTGTTGATTCGCCGTTGGCTCCTCCTTGCCGTACTTGGGAAACTTAATTGGAAGATGTAATTGATTTATATTTCCGCTACTTTGTTTCGGAAGTAGTTAATTACAACTACTGTAAACGACTAAAGTTTCGCGAATTTCGCCGCTTCAAAAATGTCGCGAAAACATTTATTACGCGGATATATCGCAGATGGTAAATTGCAACTTCCAAGACGCGAAATTTCGTGCCCGTGGAATACTCCCGAGACCCACATTTCGTGAAATTGGCGAAATATTGAGAACGCGATAAAAAAAAGTCCTTTCCAGTCTGTACACCAATTTCCGAAAGTAATGCAATTACTTTGCAATTGGTTCCCTTTAAGAGCTACTTAAATGTAATGTTCTGTTTGTTTTTCTTTTCTTTTTGGAGATAAATCTGTAACGGGATTTATCATACAGAGTTTTACGTTCGTCACATCTTGTGCCCTTTGGTGTCGCTACTTCGATGATCGATCAAATGAAAGGGTTTGATATGGGAGTCGACATCGTTGGTGTGCGACTGCTACTTGCAACGCTTTACCGCCAACACTTTCAAAGTTCCTCGGGTTTGCAGAATAAGGCAGGCGCTCAGTGTACTTACTTTTGTCTGGTGACAAAATAATGAAGAAAAAAATCGCTTTTATTGTAATTTTTATTTCGCAGTTACTGATGCAAAAAAATCAAATTAAAACTGAAATTATGTTTAATTAAGACTATTAAAATAGAATTACAAAGTTAAACGAAAATGTACTTAAATTACCGTCATTCAATTACTACCCAAGTATGCTCCCTGCACTCCTTTTTAATCTGTCACGTCTTGGGACTATTTTTTTTTTGTTCGACTGTTTTTTTATTTAAGAAAAGAGTCGGAGCTGAACGATATCGCTGTGATCCTTGTTTATTATTTTTCCGCTAATTGAGCGGGCTGAGCTGGCGGCCAGTGCCTGCTTCGAAAATAATCAGATCACGGCAGTATTGAGTAGTTGGTAATACCCACACATGAACGTGATTTTGAGGGGAAACATTGTATGTAGAGTTACGAAAAAAATAATAAAATGCGGGTCGATTCGAATGCTCTTCAGTCGATATTTGCAGGACGATACTTGCGAATTCGTCGGCCGTCTCTTGCTCGTCTTTGTGCGATGTCGGTGATATTGCATTTTGCGTGCGGTACGGACTGTCACGATTTGAACGTAATCTGGACTCGGAATTTCTTCCTTCCGATTGTAATGTTGTTTTTATGATGATTTTGTTTGCGTTCTTCTTTGACATGCCCGAGTCCCACGAGAGCGACAAAACAGAAAGAAACGACACCGAAAAACCTCAAACCAGAGTCTTTCGCGATTTGATAGGCTTTGAAGCTCAAACACGAGGGTCATGGACGCGAGGGTATCTTTGGCAGGCTTGCAGTCACTCGTGCTTACTTCACAAGCAGCGAACGACTAAACGCCTGCCAAAGGTACCATCAGTACCATCGCGAGCATGCTGCATGTGTTTGAGGCTTGTCGCTGTTGTTTGTTTCTGTTTGTCGCTCTAGTAGGACTCGGGCAATACTGGGCGTTGCCTGCAATACCGGCAAAAAAAAAAAAAAATGTAGTCAATGGCTGTTTTTACAAATAATGGAAGCAGGATCCGAAATTGTTTAGTAAGATTTGTTGAATCGAATTTTTCAAGTTAAAGCATATTTTTTGTTTGTTATTTGTACGAGTTGACCCGCGCGATTATCCGTGGTTTACTCGATCTTAGAAACGTGTATCTTAGGGCAATGAACCCTTTTTCCCAAAATCCTGTAACCAGAGTTTTCGTTCTGCGTTCGCTTCTACATCAGACCAAGTTAAGATGTCCAAATATACCTGACCCCCCTCCCCCACCCCCCACCCCTTTTTTTTTCTCTGCAATGTCGCAATAAAAAAAAATATTTTCTTTGCTGTTTTGTATTGCGCCTTCAGTCTGATTCGGCCGAGACTGATATTGATTTCTGTCGTGACCAGAGGCAACGCTTCTGTGCGCACGACATCGTTTTTGTTCGTCGTATGTTGGTTACCGGAGCTCCCACTCGGCAAGCAGACGACGAACACTGTTAACAAACATTTGTGACACACATTGGTCGCGGTTTATTTTTCTCATGTTTTGTTGCGCTTGATTTTTATGTACCGGCCACAGGTAAAATTATTTGTGAAGTAATACATGGGTTGTGCGTTGAGATTAGCGTACGTCGAGTGAAGGTTCGACACTCTTCTGGTCAGCAATGAGGGGATACGGAACTAAACGAATCCCCGCAGAGGTAACGCGTAAAACATGCACGATTGTATTTTTGTTTTGTTTAGAGTTTGGGTATCGTGGAAGAGGGCGGGCGGTATACAAACCCGTTTTGTGAGAATTAAATGAGGCACAGTCGTATTTTCTAATTCTCGAACTGACCTAAAAAAAATGTAATATTTTTTTCAGGGGGGGGGGGGGGGTGTGTGGATGATGAGCAGTTACGATTTTTCCGAAAAGAACGCAATCTGGCCTACTCAGTTGGCACGTCCGAAAATGCGCAAATTTTCGCTTCCTCCAACCGCCAAGTCAGTGGTCTAGTAATCCGATACGAGAAGCCGGTCTGTGTAGGTCTGTGTGCAAAAGCCACGCCCACTTGTATACTTTTTGTCGCTATATTCGGCAAAAGCGGGAGGCGAGGAGGAGACATACTTATTGTCGTTAGTTACGATAATAATCGACCTTATTATCCGCCTCAGAATCTTACTTTCCTTATGTGTTGCGTGTGTCCCACGAGGGTAAAACCTCATTAAACTCATTTCTTAAAGAAAACTGTTCACTTACGCATGTCTTCGGACCAATATTACGAGCTTCCTGTAACTTCTGTTCGCTCGTGCGTTTATATCGCTTTATACTTTTCTTCGCAATGCACATTTCTTCGTTATATGCACTTCTTCGCTATATGGGTTTTCGCTTCTACACGGCTCCTCGGGTATACTCGTCGCATGCGGAAGGAAAAGTGCCGCCGCTTTTAGCCTGCGCGACTGGGGAGGAAGTTTAAAGGCCTGACCACACTAGCGTAAACGGCGCCGCCGGTCGGCGCCACCGGGCGGCACCGCCGTCCGGCGTCCCAACGCGAGGAGTCCACATTGTCCTCCGTTTTGCGGGCGTCACGTGACAGCACTGGCTCTCGCGATCGCGCGCGCACCTCTCTCGGATTTCCCGCTCTTTCGTCGTCTGCTCTTCGGTAAATATTTCCGTTTTGGCTCTCATCTTTCGCATGTAGCAGCATCGAAACCGCACTCGCTGCCTACATGGTAGGTGTCCATGATGACCTGGTGATCAGCGTGAATGTGATAATCCTAGCCTGCTCGTTAATCTTGCGACATCGCCGCGCTCTGAAGGGAAGGAGGCGCAGGTTTTGGGTCCGGCCGAGTTGCTTCTACCGAAACACCGAAGGACAGGTCAGTGCTTTGCTGCCCCGGCGGCGCGCCAGAGACGAAGGCTACTTTCGAAAGTGTCACCAAATCAACACGACATCCATCACAGCACAGACGACATGCAACAAGTGCCATGGAGAAACTCACCTGTAATTTCGAATTCCTCTCCTATAATTTCCCAGCGGTTGTTTTAGCGTCATTATCTAGGTAGTCTGGACTCTGGCTGCGCCTTGTCATATAAAAAGGGAAACAGTCGCACAGTTTCAAGGAACCGCTCCGTTGCGGAAGGCGTCGGGGGGAAATAGGGATAGCAGACGACACGAAACACGTCCTTCGGAACGTCGCGCGGCGGAGACCGGTTTGAGCGTTGCCATGGCATCGCGACGTCACTATCTACGCCACCTCCCATTGGCTCCTCTCTTCTGCGGCGAGCGGCGGCGCGCTCTGAACCGTGCAAGGAGCGGTTGGCTTTGCGGTGCCGTCCGGCGTCCTGCTGAAGCCGAAAACTGGTTTCGGTCGGCAACCGGCAGCGCCGACCAGCGCCGACCGTCACGCCGTTGGCCTCCACGACGCCAATGTGGCCGTGCCTTAAAAGAACCTTGGCGTTCTTTAAGAACTCCTCCTCCCTCCGTGTGTTTACGTGTGTCTTGATAAGAACAGTGGATCCTCGTCGCCGTGGCCCCTTTGTGAACGACGCGAACGTTGCCAGACGATGTATATAATTTGCGTTACGCGAAGACACAGTGGCGATCCCTTCCCTTTCCACAGTTTGAAATTGTGGGGTGGGGGAGAGAGTGGGCGTCGTGTTGCAGGAAAACGAAATTGCGGGACACTGGCCCAGTTGTCGTCGCTTTCGTATAGGGGGGCACCGCGCTCCGAGAAGGATGTTTTTGTAGGTTGAAAAATGTGTGTGCACTTTTTTGTGTTTTTTTTTTCCTACGAGTTTGCGTGTTTTGAATTCGCTTTGTGTGCGGTGTTGTTGCGAGGCGGATTAAGGAATGGTGACACTCTCGCGTACGGACAATTTAGAACCCAACGAGCGCTGTTTACAAACAAGGGCGCGTATGCCCTCACCAGGTGTTAGCCCTGCGCAGAAAGCAGATTCGCGTGAATTGAAGCGTCTGCGTCCTGTCGACAGTAGCGCCACCGTGGCGGCGTAGTGGCTGCGTTCTAAATCTTACCCAAATGGATCCGAGTTAGTAAGGCGGGTCGTGTCACGTGACAACGCAGATTGAAAAAAACGCTGGACGCGGGTAGGTTTTTATAACGCCAAGGTACAAAACTCTTACCCTATAGAGTAAGATCGAGTACATTTTGGAACATGGCCATAGTGTAAAAGTATACATACCACCATTGGGGCTGCCTTGGCCCTGTCTAAACAAACACTACACAATTGCAATACGTGGTGCAGTTTGACGTCGTCGGTTTCTTATTTTAGCAATTAATCACCTAGGCTTTTTTTTTTGTTTTTAGGTTTTCCTTTTGAACTTTCGATAACGCGGCGTGCACGCAACTTGTGAAGTTGTGGTCTTCTGACCACATCATTTTATAAAAAAAAAAAACCGTTATTGGTGTAGTTGCTGACCACGGCCTAGCAGTCGTACTACACCGGCTAAACTCTGGTACAGCGTAGGCACTATACACTGTCCTATGTTTACGAAATTGCAGCCCAGCGTGCGATCTCCATAGCCCAGCACGCGCGCATGTTCGCCGCTTCGGAAAGCGATGCAAAGCAGGCACGAACGCCGATAATGGCAGCGGCCCGTTTCTCGAGTGGTCTATATTTGCCACGCGAGCGACCAGCGGCGTTTCTGTGGTCGGTTTTTGCACGATTGGCCGAACGCTCCCTGTGACGTCTTTCGTGGGGATTAATTCTGCTTTCATTCGTGGCACTTGGGGCAACGTCATCCCGTCATCATCTTTGACGGTGTTGGTTTAAGAATGCAGCGACTTCGAACTTTGATCGCGTTTTTACACACACCATCAAACTTGTCGTTTGCAAACCGATCACAACACGTCAACAACACGTCAAGGCGGGTCAAATCCAACGTTACTGGGTTATCTCGCTGGCGAGGGGAGGAGGAAACCCTCTCTCCTCGCCAGCGTTGCGTCCGCCTCCTCCTCCCCCACCTTCATTTCTCTCGCCCTACCTTCTTGAGTTGTTACCGACTGTAGTGTGACAGCGACTTATATTAAGAAGGTGCCGCCGAAGCATCTTGGCGCTAATAAAAGACGAACTTCCCGGGGTCTAATACCTCTATCACAGCCCTAAGTGGCAGGCTTCTGTACGTCAGATTTCATTTTGACTTTATAGAGTTTAGCACCGCTTTGAAGTCGAGAAAGCACCGTGCTCACTGAAGTCGTCACGCGCAAGTCGCTGCATCGCGGCGATGTCTTCTTGGCAGCAAGTTTCCCGGCAGGTTGTGTGTGTGTGTGCCTGTCTCTTTGCTTCTATTCGCACCCGGCGTCTTGTCTGGTCTTCATCTGTCAACGATGCTGTTGTCGAGGTCGCCGCTTCCCGATTACAAGCCAGTCGCCTCTGGGTGCGGTGACTGCGAAGAACGGAAAACGCGGTTTCTGTTTTCTTTTGTTTTCTTGTGTGTGTGTGTGTGTGTGTGGCCGGGGGGGGGGGGGGGGGGGGGGGGCGACTGTTTGTCACGTAGAGTATCTGCTGCTGCTCAGTCTCTCCAGACAACTGGTTTGGAGTCTCATCCGTCTCTGTCCCAAAAGTGGTTCTGGCTTTTGTTGTTTCGAATCCTGTATTCTTATTTTTCGTTTGCTTCCGCCGAGGAAGAAATATATATATATATATATATATATATATATATATTTTTTTTTTTTTTTGTCAAGAAGTTGCGGTTTGGGTTTTAGCAATCTTTTCTCGAGTTTCGCCGTAACTTTGACGTACCAATTGTCTGGGAGTAAAAAAAAAAAAAATGTGTATACATATACGAGGTGTGATAAAACAAAAGTTCCGAGACTGATTTTCCAGGGTAAAAAGAGAGGGAAGCACAGTGATGCGCTCGCAGCAGTCCTGCGTCATTATGCCAAAGGGCGTCACTGTGTGAACATTTGGAACTGCGCTACACGAGTTTGTTTGACCACATGCACGAGCATAATGGCGATCTCTCCGTAGACTGCAAACCAAAGCGAGAGCGAACGTCAATTTTATGTCACACTCGGCAAATCTCCAACAGAGACCTCTGAAATGATTTAGAAGGCTTATGTCAAAAAGCAGCGAGGTGTGCGAGGTGTTTTGAGTGGCACTCGCGCCTCAAGAATGGCAGAACGTCACTGAAGTCAAGGAGAGGTCGGATAAGGTCGCCCTATACCGCTCTTCGTCTTCCAGCGATGTTTTGCCGTTCCTGAAGCGTGTGAGGGCCACTTAAAACACTTCGCGGAATTCACTGCTTTTTGACACGATCCTGCTGAATCGTTTCAAAGGTCTCTGTTTTCTATTTGCCGAGTTTGACGCAGAAATAATATTCGCTCTCACTCTGGTTTCCAGTCTATGGTGAAATTGCCGTTGTGCCTGTGCACGCGGTCAAAAAAAAAAAAAAAAAAAAAAACTCGTCTAGCGCAGCTTTAAATGTCCACAGAGCGGCGCCCTTTGGTATCACGAAACACGAAGGTCCCTTCCTTCGACTGCTCATCATTGTGCTACCCTCTTTTTTTTTTTTTTTTTACGCTACAAAACCAGTGTCGTAACGTTTTGATCACACCTCATATATATACTTATATAACTTTTTTTTTTTCTACGACAAAAATAAATAACGCGTTGCCTTATGCTGGTCCAGGTGCCAAAGTGTTAGAGCACGCCGTTTATCTGATTAAGATAGCGATTTTCAAAAATCTTTTCGACGTGAAAATGTTTGCGGACGCCATTTATCTACCCGTAATCGTGGGCTTCATCGGCCGCCATATTCTCTTTGAAAATGTACGAAAATCGCCTACAACCTTTTACTTAGATAACGGCGGCAAGCTCTGAAATTTTTTACGTCTGGTTCGTACCGCTTTCGCTACATTTGGGCTAGACTAAGAGTTCGCAGACGTGCGGTCTATTTTAAACGACAAAAAAAAAAAAAAAAACTTTTATACGTTTTGTGTATTTTGGTTTATTCGTCCCAGGCCTTCTTGTTGGTGTTTTTCGAAGTTGGGGGCTCCTTCATAGACAGGCGAATATGCCACTCGTTACTTCCTTACCGAAAAAAAACAAAAACAAAAACTACGTAACGCGTTGCCAAAGTCTGCAGCGAATACACGCGGACAGTTCTCGGAGGATTCCGCTTTAGGGGGTCTAACGAGTCGAGAGATTCGACGAGTCAAAATGCCCAATATCGAACCTCTTGACTCCTTGGATCTCTTGACCTCGCGCATGCGCGCACAAATGATACGAAACAAGAATACGTACATCGGAGTGACAGCTAAACGACGTGTACCTTGTACCCTCTCTTTTTTTTTTTTTAGTTTCTGACTCTTAAAGAGATACAGATATAAAGGACGGTCGGAATCCGCATGTCGTCTTCTCGTCTCAGTGTCAGTCAGCTGACAGTGCGGTAAAGGCTAAGCGGTGTTGCGGGCATCACCGAAAAAACAAAAGTGAAAAAGGTAACGAAATACCTTACTTGCCAATGAAAGGAACGCGTTACGGACCTACGTTACCTCAAAATAAGAGGAACGCGTTACGGATAAAAAGTAACGCACGTTACTTTCGCGTTACTTTTTTTAAAACCACCTGAAGTTTTTTTTTGTTTTTTTTTATTGTTGTGACGTTGCATGTAGGTATAAGCGCCATTTTTTTTTGAGAAACATCGTGTCCACGCAGAAACTTTACAGATTGCCTTATCGAGTTTACGGGTCAACCTGGGGAAAAAAAAAGCAAACTTTTGAAGGCATGTGGGGCGGACTGAAGGCATGTGGGGCGGACTGCAGGAATTCATACAACTTGGCGCCTAGAAGCACGAAAAAAACAAATTAAGTAATTTATTTTAAATTTTTGTAAAATGTAGCGTAACTACCCACGTTATCAGTTACGCGAGATAAGTAACGAAAGTACGTTTTCAGTTACGGATTTGAGAATGCAACGAATACGTTACTGCTTTACCGGAAAATAAGTAAACTTTTTACAGGTAACGCTGTTACCGGTAACGTGCTCGTTACACCAGTGACGCGTCCATCTTTCGTCACGTGATCACGCTCCCGCCCATATTCAGGTGATGAAAGGGAGACATAAGGGGACAATAGAAAATAACACAAACGACAAGGACGGGCGCTTGTGTTATTTCCTATTGTCCCTGTCTGTTTGCGCTTTTAAACCTTATACCTATACCATGGACCAACTAGTCCAAAGTTTTAATGAAAGGGAGTCGTTCGATTGGTCGGGCGAGCACGTATCTTCCGAAGCAGGAGGTGTTCCTTCGCGTCAATACCCTGACCTTGCTTCCGTGACTGCTGGGGCAGAGTGCTGGGGGGGCGAGTTCTCTGACCATTCGGCCTTGCCGACTCTCTTTCCACTCTCCTTTTCCCCGCCTTTTCCTCTACCGCTCTCTTGTTGTTGCTTTTGCTGTCTCATCCCCGATGGTCGCTCGCGTTCTTGCAACGTCGGGCTCCCGGAAGTGACGTCGTCGTCGCGCGTGCTACCTCCGGCGCTTTCGACACCGCGTTAAAGAGGCGTGCGCGTCGGACTGTGTCATCGGAAGCGGATCAAAGGGCAGAGGAGGAGGAAAAGAAGAGGGGGGTCATAACTGCGTAATAGCGGTCAGTGGATGATCTGATTCTACCGGGTGTCTCAAGTAGCGGCCAGGCTCTTTAAAACGACCGCAAAATTCGGTTTCTTAACCTATCGTGCTACGATTTTGTGCAGCGTTGCCCACAGATGGTGCATTTTTTTTTTTTGTAAAATATGCGAAGATCAAACTTACCAGAGGGAAAAGTAAAAAAAAAAGAAAAAACGGCTTAACTCCTATGGAAACGCAGCGAAGCCAGAGGTCTTCGAACAATAGGGCGCCCTATTGATTGAATACCTCTGGTTTCGCTGGGTTTCCATAGGTGTTAAGCCTCTTTCTTTCTTTACTTTTTCCTCGGGTAAGTTCGCTCTTTGCAAATCTTGTGGGCAACGCTGCACAATATCGTAGCGCTATAGGTTAAGAAACCGAATTTCGCGGTCAATATAAAGAGCCTGGCTGCTATTTGAGACACCCGATATTTCGCTGCGGCGACGGGGGTGCATCTGTGTCTCGACTTTTGCTGTTGCCTCATTCACGGCGTGGAGGCTGCGGCCTCTTCTATTTTTGAATTCCTCCAAGCTTAAAACATGCGCAGGTCCTAAGGGCGCCCTCAATGAGGCGGTTTGCGCTTAGGGCTGGCGACACTGACGTGCTAAAGGAGACCGCGTTTTGGAACGCGTGTTAGCGTCCAGTATTTGGAGTCCGACTTCCATTGCTGGACGGGCGCTCAAGAACGTTCTAAAACGCGACTGACAACGTCCTACCCGGCCACCAGATTTGACGTGGACGCTTAGCGTGTTACGTGTCCTTTTGCATCTCGGACGGATGGATGCAT
Source organism: Ixodes persulcatus (assembly GCA_013358835.2). NCBI lineage: Eukaryota > Metazoa > Arthropoda > Arachnida > Ixodida > Ixodidae > Ixodes > Ixodes persulcatus. Next base: position 261,519 of record JABSTQ010011511.1, read on the forward strand.
CTTAGCCGTTCAAATCGGGTGGCGGCTAGCGCCATCTCGTTATTGTTCCCAGTTCAATCAGTTTTCCTTTACCTGATATTCCAAACTAAAATTAAGTATTTTAATAAAAGGACTTCTAAAATTTAAGACGACTATAAATGCATACGGCTGAACTCTTTCAATCGGGCGGCGAATTGCGCCACCTATAACGGACGTGTACCGCTAAACCGGTGAAGCCTTCGTGGCCGAAGCGGGAACTGTAAGCTCGGGGTTACAGTCGCGAACGCGGTGCATGCGCGATGTTGTGCGACTGAGACGTCGTCTTCCTCGTGGCCCGTCGCTCGATCGGGATGGACGGCTTGTCGGTCTCCGTGACCCTGGACGGGTGGAGGATGTGGCGCGGATCGTGACCGCCCGGCCGTCACGATTCGCGTCCGAACAACGGCGCAGCTGCTAGGTGCCGTTGCCGACGGGCCGGCACGACCCCTGCAGCGCGGCCGAGGGGACAGGAGATGCGGTCCCATATTCCTCTCTGTTGTTGGGGAATGCCGTCAAATCGGTCGGGCCGCTGGCTGGCTGGATGGATGGGGGTGAATGAGGTTGAGCCCTTTGAATTGGGCGGCGGCTGGCGCTACCTGGACAGTGTGGTGCCGCATCGGACTGTGAGCTGCAGTTAGGAGCCGAACTATGGGACCCGCTTGCACCTTAAGGCCCGTTCACGCTCTTGCGACCGAGTACGACTGAGAGAGACGAGATCTCTTAAAACTTCTTAAATTATTTTTAGAACGAGGGAACACACTGGCATTGTGGCGCCATCTATGCGGTGACCCTGGAACTGCATTTCACAAGAGCGAAGGTTTTGCGGGATTTCCGAGGTCAAATGTGCGTAATACCTTTAGAAAGGCTCGTTTATAACATTGACAAAAGTTTTTCGAGCCAAGAAAGAAAGGATAATGCGCGAGAGAAATAAAAAAAAAAAAAATATGCCGGACCGTCGAGTTTACACTGCTACCCAAGAGATGGCGCCAGTGTGTCCTCTGGTTTAAGAAGTTTTAAGGAACCCAGGTTTAAGAGGTCGCAAGAGTGTGAACGGGCCTTTACTTGAATAGCGGCGTCCCGAGAGCACAGTCCAGAGCGAGCCAAGGAAGTCCTTTGCCACACGTCCGATCTCTATCGGTTCCGCGGAAGGACAACCGGACCCGGGGAAACTTGAGCTATAGCAGGGGTGCCCAAGCTGCGGCTCGCGAGCCGCATGAGGCTCTTCGCATGTTAAAGTGCGGCTAGCGGCTCCCTTCCCCCCCCCCCCCCCCCACCCCCTTCGCACTTCCCGAAAAATAGAAATGTAACGGGTTTTAAATCAAAAGACAGGTTGCGCTTTGGTAGTCTTGTGCTACTTTTTGACTCGGAAAGATTGAAAGTTGTTCGAGCTTCGTTTAATATGCCCTATACAAACGTTTGCCCCCCCCCCCCCCCCCCCCCCCCCCCCGCGGATCTTGGAAGTTTTGTGGTTTTGTTTGCGGCTCTTAGGTCGGGTCAGCCTGGCCACCCCTGAGCTATAGTTTCAAAAGCCCAACGAAGAAAACCCCGAGACTTGGGACCGTAGACGCCTGGTCTCGCGGTTTGTCTTGAGATTTTGTTCGGGGGCTGAAACGGACACCTTATTCGCTTATCGTCGGAAGGGTTGGCATGGACCAAGGTTGTCACGTCGTGAGGACCGAGATTTTTCTTCGTCGCACGATCACTTTTAGTTTGAGTCTAGTTAGTCACCGCGGTTAAAAGATACGCTACTCAAGCCTGGTAGATGTGGGCGCCTAATTAGAGTCGTTTTTAAGAAGAAGTTGTGTGGGATATCGCGGGAAAGCGTCCCCACCCGCAGCCTACGCCAAGAAACGGCCGGAAACGCGAACGCATTACGTCGGAATGTGATGCTTCTGTCCAAATGCCTGTCTGCTTCGCATCGCCCGTTTCTTAGAAGGACGGCGTTCGTATGCCGAAGAGATAACAAACCTCCGAAACTCGTTACTGGTGACCGCCGGATTGCCTGTGCACTCTTGCCCACCGAAGTTCTACCGTATGGGTTGCTGCCCGTAACTTCCTTCCTCTCTCTCTTTTTTTTTTTTGTTGTCGTTATTTTGGTACACGCACACCCTGGTCCCTAGGTCAACTTTCTGATTCCCTGGCAGGGGTTTGGGGGCCCGTACACTGAAGTTTGGACGCTGCTCATCTAGCGCGAGTGCAGAAATGTGTTTGCCAAGCACTTGGAGGGATACGCGCGCGTTGAAAACATATGGCCTCGTCGAAAGTTTTGTCTTCCCAAAATGTACGTTTGAACAAAATAATCGGCTAAACACCGGGAACGGCGAGAGATCAAGGCTTGACTGCTAAATTATTTATATATATATATATAATATGAAGCTTTTTCCATTCTGCTTCACAAAGGAACGATCGCTAGAGCAAAGTACGAGAGATAACTGCTGCACTGATGTTTTCGCCACGAATGTTTCCCCCTTTTACTGGTCATGAATCGAATCGTTCGGACAACGTAATTTTATTAATACTTTTGAAGTGTATGCATCGTTAGTTACCTTTGCGTTATAATCTTTCATCTTTTATGCAGTAATCACGTAGTGATCGTTTAGATTTGCTTAGAAGTCGTTACATTTCAGGTTACGTGCGGTGTCAAGACGTCGTGTTACGTGATACAGTTTCCCATGCCACGGGGGTACGCGCGGGCGCACAGACAGGCAAATTAACGGTGGTGAGGACTTCCGTTTTATAGAGCATTCCGGGCTTTAATAAATACACAATGTCTTTGGGAAAGAGCCACTCAGCAACGCACGCATGCACGCACCTCGAGCGGATTGACCCTGACCGTTGTTTTAACAACTCTGCCGAGCTCAGCGAGCGTGTGTGTACTTCTTGACGCGAGGGGAGAAACCGTAAAACCTCCGCAACCGCGCAATTTCCTTTGTTCCTACCTAATGAATGCGTGCTCCGCGAATTTGTTCCGCTGCCTGCGCTGGTCGAGCGGTGTATACCTAATGGCGGCCCATTACAGGTTCACCCCTTGGGTTCACTGCGAGGCTCGCCGTGTGGTTCTATAATTGAGTTCTGTGGCTCGCTGTCTGTCCGTTCAAGGGCACAGCTGTTTTGCGTCTTGGTCGGCTGCTGTCCCACGATGCTTCTGTGTTCGTAGCTTGTTCCTTTCGATGTTTGCTGAGGTCGGCGGCTCCCATTGTTTGGGGCTTCGGATGTTCGGTCGTCGTTGCTTGCCTACGTCAGCTTGTGTGCATCGATGAGAAAGAGACAGTTCTGACTTTGTCTTTCTCATACTATTCATTTTCCTATATAATGACGATCTGCCGATCTAGTTTATATGTATATGTCGATACCTCTCTCTACAAATGTTACATACCTTCGCCTATCTATTTACGTCTATATACATATATCCCTTTCTACTTAAGTCTATACCTGTATCTCCCTGTTTATGTCTATCTATTTATCTCTACATACATATATCGGCGTCTATAATTATATCTGTAGTACGTTTTCATTTATTTGTGTATTTATCCCTACCCCCCCCCCCCCTCTCTCTCTCTCTCTCTCTCTCTCTCTCTCTCTCTCTCTCTCTCTCTCTCTCTCTCTCTCTATATATATATATATATATATATATATATATATATATATATATATAAATATATATATATAAAGAGAGATACATACACGTTTGTCTATACTTTTCTTGTGTCTATATATCTGTAGTTCTATCTATCCCGGCCCCACCCTCGCTTCAGTTTAGTTTTTGGTTATTTCTGAAATTTCTTTGTAAACGGCGCATTCTGTGCTTTCTGCAAGTATATCGACTGCTCGTTCGTCGATCATAGCAGCATGTAACACAAGTATACCTGGTACCTTTGGCAGACGTTTAGTCGTTCGGTGCTTGTGAAGTAAGGACGAGTGATTGCAAGCCTGACAAAGATACCCTCGCGTGCATGATGCTCGCGTTTGAGCGTAGCCTCCTTTATTCTACAAAGCCTGTCAAATCGGGAAAGGCTCTGGTTTGAGGCTTGTCGATGTCGTTTGTTTGTGTTTGTCGCTCTAGTGGGACCCGGGCACTAGCAGTGCGATCCCAGCTTTAATCTACAGTAAAAATCGGAAACTCGCGCAAATCCAAGCACACGCCAGAGACGAAGCCAACACAAAACGCCTCTGTGTGTGGATGTCAAAACAAATGGCAAAAATTAAAACAGCTGATGCAAAAAGGAGATAAATACGAAGTAAAATTCAAAACGCCTTTAACCTTAAAAAAAAAAAAAAAAAAACGTTTTACCAACAACATTGACAACACTTCCTTCTTTTTCTTTTTTTTTTTCAATTTTCCGGAGCGTAGTGTTTAGTCTAGATTAGTCCGCTCCTAATCTACACGGCAGGACCAAGCGTGGAGCTGACCAATCACGGCAGGCGGCGCTGTACCGGTCCCTTGGCCCCGCCGTGTGGATTAGGACCCTTGTAAGCGGCCGGAGGCGCAAACCGAAAGTCGTATTGGCTTACGCGTCGTGAATCCTAAACGGCGGATCTTGCGGAGGGGGGGGGGGGGGGGAGGGACGGAGGGACCGAGGAGTTGGGGATGCCTTCTCTTGCTCCCTCGTATAATGTGTATGCATAACTCTCACTGGGCGAATCGATAGTGCAATTGTGCTAGGTGCAGCTGCAATAGGCAGTGGAATGATGACAATGGCAGACGCCCTGCCGTTCTCACCCATTGTGTGAATATAGCTGCCTAAATTTTCTTTCACTCTTTTTTTTTTTGTACTTTTTAGAGTTTTGCGTTCTTTGGAGGGTGTCGGGTGTTAGCTATACCATGTTTAGACTCTACCAGCACCACGATCGAGCCACCAGCCTACCATTTTACGTTTTCGATACCGAAGAAGAATGGTTGCGTCGCGTTTGACGCAGTATGGCGTGATGATACTTGATGTTATTGCGGACTACTACTAAATCTATAGCGTAGCGCAAGCATTTCTTTAAACAGTGAAACTATCAGTAAACTATAGAGTATAGACGTACGCTTTGATCGTACTTTCTCAAGTGTTTAATAAAACTGCAAGTTGAGTATGTTTCTAGTGTATTGCTTTTTTTCACATTTGAGGTGCACCAAGTTCTGTGCGATGTATTTTTTCCCTCTCTCTTTCTTTCTACAATTTTACAAAAAAAGAGAAAACACGTAATAATAGCGTTTTTTTGTCTGACTGAATAGGCCATTTCTGACCACGACTTAATTACTCATTTGCAGCGTTACATTGCACCTTTTAGTGGTTAACTACATACTAAAATTGTTTCCGTCTTTTCTTTTTTTCTTCTTTTTTTAAATGGTATTCTTACGGTTTAATGCAAAGTGCCGTCGCTTCAAACTTTCAGCTCCACAGACCTACTGTATCATGCACGTTTTAAGGCGAAATATTTTATAGGTAATGTTAACCACTTTTTTATATCCTCGTTCGCGCTACATGGAGTTGTGTTACGTTTGCGTGTGGGCATAAACAAATTATCATGATCGATATTCGTTATGTTCTTTTTTTTTTTTTTCTTTTTGGCGGTGTATTTGCACTTTTATACTGCATCGGCCGCGATTTATCTAGTTTTCGTTACTTTCCGACCGACTCACAAAACGAGCTTTGAAAAGAAAGAAAAAAAAAAATGGAAAGAAAAAGTTGGTTTTTGAAAGGAGGGGAAAAACTAAAGTAAAGGACGACAAACTTATTATTCCGCCGTGGTAATTTGCTTCGTCCCAGTCCTCCAACTGATGTAATCGTGCGACGTGTTGCCCGCGCCCGTAATCGCTGATCCATTTTTACAAGTGTACGTTCGCACGAGCGACCGCGCTCAAAAAAAAAAAAAAAAAAAAGAAGGGGGGGGGGGGGGGGCTTTAAAAGGCGAGTCTTTTTTTGCTCAATGTGTCGTCTTTACCGCTTTTTTTTGCTTGTTTCCTTTTACTGCCGACTACTGGTAAGAAGGGAAAAGAAAGACACAAAGACGATCTCCAAAACGATTCGAATGCCACTAAACAAGAATTTGCGCTCGCGTCTGCATATTAATGAAGCCGTCGGTGCGTAAAATTACTCTTTCCTATATATACTATATATATATATATATATTATTTGGGTGATTTCACCTCAGATCGGGCAAGATAAAAGTGCTTAATTTTTATTTTTATTTTTTTGCGAGAAAAGTATATGTTTTGGGGCCACTTCTAAAAGAAAGGAGGGCACAAACCGCAAGTTTCTCGTATTCTTTCTTCTCGAGTTATGGAGCGTACAAGACACTGCGGCAGAATCTAGCGGTTGCCCTTGCTGTCGCAGGGCGTATGTCTAACACCCTCTGTTCTTTTTTTTTTTTGCTTCCTTTAAAGTTTTTCTAGCATTTAGTAGGTACTATAAAGACACTCTACAGAAAAGTCACATTTCTATATTTTTTTTTCGAACAAAATGTGAAACTGACCTTTCAGCTCGAGTATTGGTCAATCTTGACAGGTGCCTACTTTGGTTAAACTTAAGATAAATTATATTTTTGTAAATCTATGGAAAGTTCAGAACAAGCTAATTATAGATCGAATATTATCATTCAGATCTGTTAATTAGCCATCTCGCCATTGTCGCGTGAAGAGTGTATAAAATAAAGAAAAGTTGCATGTTTTAAATTAATTTTCTCGAAAACCTCTTTTTTATTCTTAGTTTTAGAATTCTTTTAGATACAATAGTCGACTATAAAAAACGCAATCTCTAAATGTCATATTCTAGTTGTATATCCTCTATAGTTGAGCCGCAACCTTGGGAAATATGTGTACCTTTGGATAAACAACAAGCGTCCGACTCCTTACCGCCCTTTTTGCGTGGTTTCCACTAGACATTTTTACTTTTGTTTACGTTTTGAGATACGAGCATGAAGTAGACGAGCAACGCAGTGTCGCAGTGTCGGTTGAAAGAGGCATTTACAAAGCCACTTCTCGCCACAGAAATTCTCCGTAACTTGGTCTGTTTCCCGCGGCAGCGAGCGCACGCACCTTGGCCCGTAGTCACCTGACGCTCTGTTCTAATACAGTTCTAATACGCAGCTTCGCTTAGGCGTTTAGCTTACATGAAGTTATATAGTGACTCATATGAGGTTTGACAATCACTTCTGCAAGCAACAGACTAGAAACTTGAAAGACCACACCACTTGCTTCGAGGTCAGCCTTCAGCGATATACCGCTGAGCTGACCTCGAAGCAACTTGTGTGGTTTTTTAAGTTTATCCTGCTGTTGAAGTGAAAACTTTGTACCAGCGCATACGCAAGGCAAAACACGTTTCGGACGAAGCTCACGAAAGTGGCTATAAACAGTACGAAGCACATTCGAAGACAGAGAAGTTATGCACGGAGCAAAACCTACCCCAAAGTGAAGATTCCAAAAGCAGACACGCACAAGACAAAAATCATCTCCGACGCGGGGTTCTATAAACTAAGTGTACCGTTACAGCGAAAACCCGCAGAGTATAGCCGCAAACGTATGTGTCAACGCGAGCACGTATACATTTCGTGCCCTGAAAGTAGATCGTCAGTGAGTGTGTGCCGGCATGTTAGAAACTGCGACCGTGAACTGCCTGGTTTCTGTACTCCGTTCACCCCTAAGGTGAACGGAGTACAGTGGAAGCTATGTCCTCGTTAGACCAGTCATACGCAACTCTTTCGCCACGTCATCGCGCTCCCGGCCAAACCCCCGCGCGGAGAGCCGGGTCAGGTGATAAGAGGCATGGCGGCTGATTGGTCGAGCGGGCACAGTGCGAAAACTAATTCACTGCTATACATTGGACTAGGTAAATAACGTACTGCTTTCAAAGAACGTGCCATTGACTTTTCTCTTTCAAAATTTATTTTATTAGTACTTGGCTGCGAGAACTGTGCAGTCAACCGTCGTTGATCTCCACGATCTGGGGTGAACAAAAGCCGGCGTGTATTTTCGGAAGTTTCACTAACGAGATTTGGATAGCGTGGCTATTTTTATTCCCTTCGTAGTAATATTCTGGGCAATCGGTACACCCTCGTTTCTTTTAACTTGATATATAGAAACAATCTTCACATGTTGCGTGGCCTTCTTATTTTTATAGACTTGTCCCTCACTGTTTTGTATGTTTATATGTTTTATTTTCTTATACCAAATTCTAAATTATAATGCATATAAAAAGTTAATCCACCTTATGGTATTTTTTACAACGCGACCAAAATATATGTTCCAAGTCATAGAGACGCCCAAGGTCGGTAAGTGCGCGTGTTGTTTATCCAGAGGAACACTAATTTCACTAGATTGCGGCTCAAATAGGGGACATACAACCAAAATATGACATTTCTAGATTACGTTTTTAATAGTCCACTATTGTATCTAAAAGAATTCAAAAACTAAAAATTGTTAAAAATGGGGTTTTTGAGAAAATTTATTTTAAACGTGCAACTTTTGTTATTTTATACACTGTTTACGCGACGATAGCGAGATGGCTAATTGGCAGACTTGAATGATATTATTATATCTATAATCAGTTTGTTTTGGGCTTTCCATAAATATAAACGGAAAATCATTTGCCTTAAGTTTAACCATAGTAGGGACTTGTCAAAGTTGACAAAAAATCGACCGGGAGTCAGTTTCGCATTTTGTTAGACAAATTAAAAAGAAAAAGACGTTTACATTTGTATTTTATACAGGGTGTAATTATAGTACCTACTAGGTGCTACAAAAAAAGTTTAAAGGAGGCAAAGAAAAAAAAAAAATAACGGTAGCAGAGGGTGTCAAACATACACATCGCGACACTGTTAGCGCGAACACGACATCGGCGCATTTTCGCATTTTTCTTCTAAGTATTATTAGCGAGCACAAAATTTTATCGCTTACATTATAAAACTAAATGAGCTCTTTCCGTATCAATAATAACTTGGATAACATCCCTTGGTTTCAAAGAGAAAAACTGGAAAAACCGGCGATTGCTTGTTCGCGCTAACTGTGTCGCGCTCTGTACGTCCTGCGACGGCAAGGGAAAACGCTAATTCCTGCCGTAGTGTTTTCATACGTTCCATAACTCGAGAACAAGAAATACGAGAAACTTGCGGTCTGTGCCCTCCCTTCTTTCAGAAATGCCCCAAAACATATTTTTTTCGCAAAAAAAAAAAGGCACTTTTAGCCTGCCTGATTTGAGATGAAATCACCCATATGTATATACATAGCCTCCTCTATACTCACAAAGCCTCGCAGTTCGACGACGGAGCCATATATAGTGCCCGGTCGCCGATTTGGAGCGCGAGGATCTGGTAGCATAGAGCATTTCTCGGGGAACCTGGTATTCAGCGCACAGCTTTTGGAGCGGCGAGTGCACGAAACATGGTTTTCAAACCCGACGAGAAAAGAAGCGGTAGCGCGAGGAACGCAACCTGCGGACATTCCATCGCTCGGGAGAAGTGTGTTTCGGCGTCTCGCCGCAGCGGGGCGCCCGTTACATGGCTCTCCTCTCATCCGTTGTCTGCCGTTCTACCTTTTCACTTTCGGCAGCCGCGTCTCGTGGCGATCTGCCAGGCTTTGTCAGTATAGAGGAGGCTAGGGTATATATATTGTTTTAATTTCTTAACTCGTTCTGTGCATACAAGTTAGCGCTATGTAGTTTTGCGCGTACGAATAGTCGCTACGGTATTTGAGTGTACTTTGCCGCTTCAAAGAGGGGGGGGGGGGGGGGGGACTGACTTGAGTATTTCGCTTTGCATGTGAAAGAGGCCGGTATACGCTTATGTGACTCGTGCGTGTGTGCGCGCGTCTAAAATTACGACAATCTTTTTTTCTTCTTTTTTTGCACCGCCTTTTTTTTTTTACTTTACCTGCGTACAACCTTGGCTTACTCCTTTTTTTCTTTTCTTTAGTGCATTGTTTTGGTTGGCGCGGATTTGAATGCGAAAGTAGGATAAATGTGGACATTGTTTCGCGTTTCTTTGTGGGTCTTTATTCTCTTTTTTCGACGAACAAAGCTTTCGAGGTTGTTCGCCGTTATTCTGAATGTGAATGTGATGGCTATATTTTCGTGTTTTATTTGTGCTGACGTTTGTTTGCATTGTTTACTACGATGTGGATGGATGGACGAGGTATAAAAAAAAAGGAAAAGGGGGGGGGGGGGGCTACAAAGCACTTCCGGTTTCGGTTTGTTGAGCGCTCGTCCAGCGAACATGCGTCTATCTGTGCCAAGGACGGCCGAAACAGACAGTTGCAGATTTTTTTCCGCGCTGCGTTATGAGTGCTGTCTTGCGTAGTTTGCACGATGAAAGACACGCGCACTGAACAACAAAGTGACTATTGTCGGTGACAGCAGAGCCGTGTACAGAGAGAGTTTTGTCAGTGGGAGGCCAGGGTGTGCACCAGGGAGAGGAAGAGGGCTTGACATGATCTCTTGACCAACGTTACTCTTGACCAAGCAGAAGCCGAAAAGAATCTCCTAGTGGTGGTAGCGAGAAACAGTTTTAATCATAGGTAAATGGTTTTAATAAGCGTGTAAGAGCTAAATGTAGTAACCCTTCGTTGTTGAAAATAGGGTGCACGTTATGTTTCGATTATGACCGTGCAGAAAGATGTAAGAAACGAATGTGCCGCTCGAACTCGTTTTGCTCGGACAGGGTGTGACCGCTCGGACGTCAAATTTCCGGCCCTCGGCGCCTGGCGTACGGATTATGTAGATCGTTCCGCTAGTCGCGCTCTTCCACCATGATCTTGGATGACCGTGATTGAAACATCACGTGCACCACATTTTCAGTCACCGAGAGTTACTCCGACGCACTTATTAATTTCGTTTATTGCGACAAACCGCCAGGCCTTATTTCCGGCCTCCTGGTTGGCCACATTCGAATTTGTGAAGACGCCCTGGAACACGCCCGGCACGCTTTCGGCCGATGGCGCCTCCTCATTTGTCTCCTATACCTCCCAATGAATCGCCAATCTGTCTACATATAGGACTCTGCGTGGACCAGATGCGCTGCTGCTGAGCAGGTCCCGTCGGAGAAGGCTTAAAAACTGGTCTTATCTCTCTCGGTCCTACTCGGTTGCAAGTGTGTGAACGGCGCTTTAACCTGTCACCGACCATAGTTCGACACGCCATTCTGTTGCGATTAATTTTTTTTTTTTACCTTTTGCCATGTATTATTTGTCCAATACCTGACGCTGTCGTCGCAGTGTTCGTTACTTTTAGCGCTCATTGGCCGCAACGGGTGTGCAGTAAGACTAGGAACCTCGGTCTCCTTAGCCATATGTTAGCTATCACCGAGCAATTTGATGATGCCTTTCACCGGCGTTTTGTAATCAACACTCTCTTTGGCGAATCGCGAGAAACGCATAGATTTGCGTTTTTTGCGTATCGCGAAATTCATAATAGTTATTGCGAAATCGGCAAATGAAAATGATGCAAAAACCAACATTCAAATTTACCCGCACTTTTCAGTGCCGTGACGTCAGTGGCGGGCAGGCTTGCCAGTCGAGCGAACAGTCTAAAAAATAGAATATGCCAATCATTTGTTCGGTGCTGGAGCGCGGATCCTGGGCCGAGCTTCCAAAGCATTCATTTGACACCATGAAGCTGCTTAAAATCAGTTGGGAACAAATTCTACAGTCCAAAGAGTGAACCCCTGCCTTCCACTGACGTCACTTTTTCCTTCGTTGTTGCCAGTAGAGACTTTCAGTTTGAAAAACACGGTGAGGACCAAAATTGTAAATTCAAGAACTTCGCGAAAAAAAATTATTTTAACCTATAATATTTGGGATACTATTTTAACGATGTTGTTTGGCGAGTTTAGCAAACTTTCAAGCTAATCGGGGACCATGAAGAAATCGCCGGAGTACCCCTTTAATGGCGTTTTAATTATACCCTTATTATAGTTCTTTTTATTTGGGGGGGGGGGGGGGAGGGCAGGTGTTTATATTAGAGACTAGAAATATATACTTTCGTTATTGAGTTATTTTCTTTTTTTTTTTACGTGATCGCGTACATCGAATAGCTGAATATATATATATAAAAAAAAACAGTACCGACCGAGTTAATGTAAATAAAGAATAATAATAAAAAATAAAGAATAAAACGATCGAAAGTAAAGTTGGCGGGCCTGCCCGTCCGCCGTGACTTTCCTACACATCTTCGATTGGATTCAAAGGACTACAAATAAGCCAAAGGGTGCAAGCTTCGTAAGTGTCGGGAGTTATGTTGCTGAACCGAAGATTTCCTTCGTGTTTTACCGAGTCTGTCGGACGACGGCGGTGACTGCGTGTGGGACGTGCTATAGCGAAGTGTTCGGTAAACAGCACGAGGCCATCGAGTGATGGGCGGCGGCACAAAGCACACATCGGAAGTGGAAGTTCCGATTGAAGAAGGAAGGAGCGGCGCTTATGCGTACGCTCGTCCCAAGGACGTTAGGGGTCGCTCCGTCTAGGGTGCCTACATTTGAGCGTGTGTCCAACTAACTGCTCGGTAGGGGTCGCGTGGTTTGCGGACCGCGTTTTTGCTGTACGCGGTGCCTGAAGCTCGTCTCCGCGCGCCATGTCCTCAAAAGTGGTCCCTCGTTTTCCGCCTGATGATGACGCCATAGAAGTGTCACGCTGGCGCCGGCCGTGACTTTCGGCAACGCTCTTCTCTTCTATATTACTTCTTTGACCCCAGTCCAGTTTCGGTTTCGAGCAGTTGCGTTTTTTTTTTTTTTTACTTGCTGAAAAAATATGTGACCCTGTAGCAAAATATTGATTGGGTAATCTGACACCGTGTTAAAGCGCCTAATGAACTTCTTTTTTTTTTTTTTTTTGGTGGGGGTGGGTGGGGTGGTTTCAGTGTCCCTTTAAACTGTGAGAGCTCTCCGTAGTTTGAGTTGCTACCTCTCTTAAACCTGGGCTCTCCGGCTCTTTTTGTTTAGCAGGAGGTGCACTTTGCGAAGAGTAGCACATTATGCCTCCGGTGCACTTCGGTGCCCGAGCGGAGGCGAAGCGGCGGGTAATATTTTCTTTTTCTTTTTTTTTTTTTTTTTTTTTTTTTTGATGACGGGGAATAACTGCGAAGGCGGGCCGTGTCAAGGATGTCCTTATACCTGCACGTACCGCAGCGTGGAGGTTCCAAGATGTGTTGTGCAGGGTGCGGCAATATAAACTGGTACGGCGGCGATAGGAAAGCTTTTGCATAACGTTGCCGTACGGAGCGGCACTGCTGTATACCGTAAGCTCGCGTTGCACCTTCGGAGCATGCTCTTCATTTAGCGCACTGCTGGAGCCGTTTGTCGTGGCCACGGTAGCCAGCGGTAACGCCTACCTACAACGGCCTATTATGGGCTGGTACAGCGACGATGCGACCTGGCCGTATACAGTGAAATAACATGCGGGGGACCCCTACTGCTTAATGATGTCAAAGGTTGGAATGGACCGTTCATTGTCCCAGTGTTAGAGCAGTTTCCGTGGCCTAGCATTCTGTGGCATTTTTTACCCTCTTCGGCTAGCGTCTTCACCGGTTGTTTCATCTCGCGTTGTCGCAGACTGTACGCTTCTATGTCTGCGCCACCCGAGGTTTTAGATGAAATTTATTGAAGACACGCGCTTGATGCAGTTAGAACATTGAAGAAGGATGTCTCTGGGTTCACTCAGGGGTCTATAGCATCAAGAGTCCTCGACGTTCACGATATGAATATTGAGAGTATAGGGACATTGAGACCGAGTTCTGAGAGTATCGACACTGTAAGTACAGAGTAGGGACATTGAGAGTGCAGTCTATGGACATCGAGGTCGGAGAGAGTGGACAGTGAGGGTGCAGACTAGGGACACCGAGAGTACAAAGTATGGACATGGAGATTATATAGAGCGAACATTGAGAGTATAGAGTATGGACATTGGGAGTACATAGTAGGAACGCTGAGACTATAGATTTTGGACCTTGCGAGTAAGTACGGACACATTGAGCAAAGAAGGTCGGACCGTAGCAATCCTTTCCGCCTTGTCTTTTAGCTAAAGGAGGTTCCAGTTGGAAAAACATGTTTGTTAATACAAAAGTTTTTTTTTTAGACATCTTAGTTTTGGCGATTACCCTGTAAAACTCGTGCTTGCAGCTTTCTTTCTACTCGGGAACTCTAGAACCATGGAGTTCAGTTTGGGCACCGATGTATTCGAACTGTGCTCGACGGGCGAGATACGATGTCCGCATTACAGCGTACTCCGTGTAACAATCGACCTTTGCAGTCTCCGGGAAGGAGCAAATGATTAACGATCATAAGATGAAACTGCATTTCGATTCGCTCTTCACGGTCCGCGAACTTCCGCTCGCGCTTGGCTCTCGATAAATCGCGCGAAATGATATCGGAGCGCATCGACGCGAGAATGAAACGGCGCCAAAAAGAGAGAAAAAAAAACAAAAAAACTATAGACCCGAGTGAATCCGGACAGTGAAATAAATCGAAAACGTAATAACAAATAAAAAAAGGAGAAAAGAAGCGCTCGTTTATGCGCATAGTTTTTCTTCTAACTCCTCCGCGATGGTTTTTTTGGGGAAGCTTCAGCGTGGAGGGTGTTGTTATACTCCTTTTCACTTATACGACGAACCGCTGCAGGCGCTACGAGCCGCTCCGAGCACTCCGAGCCAATCCAAAAGTCACGTGAGCGTCACGTGACTTTCTGGAAGGGCCCAGCGACTCCTCGTGGGGCGCACAGTCACGTGATCCGTTCGGAGTACTTGATTGGCTGGGTTATAGCTGGTGGCGTCCACTACGGTCCGTTATAGTTTTTGCCGTATTTTTTTTTTCTTTTTCACCCATCAAGCCTGCAATCGATGGAGCTTGTTCCTGCCTTGGTGTGGGATGACCGGACTAAGACAAAGTCGCGAATCATGAAATAAACAGAAAAAAAAAGAGAAAGAAGAGCGTGGGCAATTGGGTGTCTTTTTCGGTATACTCTCATGTTGTTTTTCTCTTATTTGTTAGTGTGTTCCCTTTCTGGATATTTCGATTCCCTGTCATTGGCAGCAGTCACTATATGCGGGACAAAACAAAAACAAAGGGAGCCAAATCCGAGCCTCGACGATATCAGCTCACGTCGAGAACAGCGTCAAATTGTGCCCGACCCGAGTAGACGTTCCTATAACCGGTTTTAGCGATAACCGATTTTCCTATAAGCGGCCTTTGGCTTTTCGTCGAATGGAGTGTACGACAAATTCCGGGGATCCCATCAAGCGAAGGGCAAGGGCTCCAAATTGGACACGCCTGTCCCTTGTTCCGTCTATTGTTTGCGTCGTGTTCTCCCCCGAGGCCCGGCTAACTTATGAGTTAGTCGGGCCTCGGGGCGTCAGCTAGCAACAATGTTACTAGTTGACGTTATCTAATTAATGTTCGTAAACTAATGCTAAAAAAGTAAATAATAAAAACAGTTACTTTTAGTTGTGTGCCTAGCTACGAATTCAGAATCGGTGACGACGGGCGCCTAGCCCGCAAAATATAACTTTAAAATTTGTGTTTTTTCTTGTTCTTTTTTTTTTACGTGCTGAGATTATTGTGCGCAGGTTTTACTGTCGGGGGTGTGTATGTCTTGTCGCCAAACGTGGGTATGTCGTGTCGACTGTAGCACCGCCTTGTGTCGTTTGTCCTGAGAAGGAAAAACGCCTTGTGTCGTTTGTCCTTCTCAGGGCAAACGCCACCAGGCGGTGCTTCAGTCTTTGACGTCCCGGACAACTTCCGGTTCATAAAAAGAATGAACAAAGCCCGTCTTAATACCGCTGCTTGAAATGATAATAAAACATTGAACCACAAATGCTCCAAGTGAACGCAAAAAAAAAAAAGAAAAAAGTGCGAGATCTGTTTAAATTTTTCGAATATCTTTCTGAATCAACTTGCAGCCGAAGGCTCTCGTTGAATCTCCAACGTTGCTGTCCGTGCAGCAGTTATACCTTCTAGCACCGGTGACGTAAGCAAGCTCGGCAGGCTTGCAAAGACGGAGCGACCGCAAGTCGCTTGAGACGCAACCGGCACAACAAACCGAGCAAAAAAAAAAAAAAACAATTGCCGGTAGTTGTTCCCATTGGGTTTCGTGTAAAAGGAATAGTCAAAACGGGAACTTCTAGTTGTTAGAGTTGCTCAGTGGAAAGGTGTCCGTTACACGTGCCGTGGGTCCCAGGTTCAAATCAAAGTAGGGGAACTTTTTTTTTTTTTTTCTGTAAAACGTTTGACGATTTTTATTTATTATTTATTTATTTTTTTAGAATAATCATTGCCGTCCGAAGCTTCCGGCAATCTTTTTTTCCCGAGTGGTTGTTCCGGCTGCCGGCAAAATATCCCCACCTTATTTCATAACAGTGCACAAGAAGAGGTTCTTGATACGCAACGCCGTTCCGTCGGATAATCTTCCGAAGGGATCACACGACCGGGACGTGAGGCTTCGGAAGCCGCCGAGAGGTACTGCTATCATTTGATCACTATTTTGTTCCAGGCTAGTTTTTACACTGGAACATATTAGGTAGCAGTATCAGTTCAATATTGTGATATTTATGCAACTGCGTGAATCATTTTGCGATTCCTATAATTTCAATTGAGCAATGCAAATGTGTGTATGACTAAGTCCTCGTCGTGCAGAACTCATTGATATTTCATCGTTAACCGTGCACCTTTGAATAACCGATAAATTAAACTGAAAAAGACAACTTGTAACGTTTACTGCCAATGTGCAGTCTAATTAGCCACATTCTACACTATAATGTTCACCAGTGTGTTGTGTAATTCGCAATTTCAAGAAAAACGTAATGTGTAATGACTATTTTGGTTGATGTTTTGGTGAAACTTTCTCCGGGGCGACGCTGCACTGGACTAAAAGATTACATTTCAGCACGTCCTCGCCTTCAACGAGGCACCTCTTGCTCTCGCCGATGTGGCTGATGATCGTTGCAAGGGACAGGGACACTGAAAAGCAATGCGTGTGTTTCGTGAATACGGTTTCTCCAACCTAGGAAGCGCACAAACATCGCCACACCGCGTCAGTCACGCACGACCTGGCGCGCGCAGCCGGAGCGACGCGGCCGATCGCGAGCGCCTACACGTGGGTTGGTTTTTGCTTCCAACGAGAATGCAGAGACATTTAAAGCAAGGTGAGACAAGCAGGGACTATGCTACCCCTACGCAGATGCTTTTCGAGCAGATAAATATTATCCACATACCTTTCACGAGCGTCAAGTCCTCGTCCTCCATGGCTGAACGAATACTAGCGGCGGGAATGTTATTCCCGCATCATAGTTCCGACGGCGGCCGCTAGCCGGCGCCACCGTTCGATCTCCTCCCCAATAGTGTTTGCCGTATTTTTTTTTTTTCTTTTTCACCCATCAAGCCTGCAATCGATGGAGCTTGTTCCTGCCTTGGTGTGGGATGACCGGACTAAGACAAAGTCCCGAATCATGAAATAAACAGAAAAAAAGAAAAAGAAGAGCGCGGGCAATTTGGTGTCTTTTTCGGTATACTCTCACGTTGTTTTTCGCTTATTTGTCAGTGTGTTCCCTTTCTAGATATTTCGATTCCCTGTCATTGGCAGCAGTCACTATATGCGGGACAAAACAAAAACAAAGGGAGCCAAATTCGAGCCTCGACGATATCAGCTCACGTCGAGAACAGCGTCAAATTGTGCCCGAGTAGACGTTCCTATAACCGGTTTTAGCGATAACCGATTTTCCTATAAGCGGCCATTGGCTTTTTGTCGAAAAGGAGTACGAAAAATTCCGGGGATCCAATCAAGCGAAGGGCAAGGGCTCCAAATTGGACACGCCTGTCCCTTCTTCCGTCTATTGTTTGCGTCGTGTTCTCCCCCGAGGCCCGACTAACAAGTTATGAGTTAGTCGGGCCTCGGGGCGTCAGCTAGCAACAATGTTACTAGTTGACGTTATCTAATTAATGTTCGTAAACTAATGCTGAAAAAGTACATAATAAAAGCAGTTATTTTTAGTTGTGTGCCCTAGCTACGAATTCAGAATCGGTGACGACGGGCGTCCAGCCCGTATAATATAACTTTAAAATTTGTGTCTTTTCTTGTTCTTTTTTTTT
This sequence comes from Ixodes persulcatus, assembly GCA_013358835.2. Classification (NCBI taxonomy): domain Eukaryota; kingdom Metazoa; phylum Arthropoda; class Arachnida; order Ixodida; family Ixodidae; genus Ixodes; species Ixodes persulcatus. Next base: position 279,582 of record JABSTQ010011511.1, read on the forward strand.
TTTTTGCGTGCTGAGAATATTGTGCGCAGGTTTTAGTGTCGGGGGTGTGTATGTCTTGTCGCCCAACGTGTGTATGTGCTCCAGGTGAACGCCAAAAGAACGAAGAAGCGCGAGATCTGTTCAAAACTTTCGAATATCCTTCTGAACCGAAGGCCCTCGTTGAATCTCAAACTTTGCTGTCCGTGCAGCATGTGTGCCTTCTAGCACCGGTGACGTAAGCAAGCTCGGCAGGCTTGCAAAGACGGTGCGACCGGAAGTCGCTTGGGGCGCAAGCGGCAGTTCACGTGACAGCACCGTGTAGCGTTTGAGGCAGTACAAACTCGGATAGCGTACTAGATCACAGAAAGTATAAAACATAGAGAGGACGAAACACAGACGACTACATTCTTTATGAAAGAATGTAGTCGTCTGTGTTTCGTCCTCTCTATGTTTTATACTTTCTGTGATCTAGTACATCTTACCAACACGCTCGTTAGGAATATAATCGGATAGCGTGAACGCGAAAAGTCGCGGTGTATAATCGCGCGTCGGCATCTCGAACAGAAAATTGAGACTAGCGATTTGTGAACCTTGTATCCTGTATGCCTCCCGAAAGTCGGTGTAGAACACCGACAGGAGGTGGGTTCGGTGTATACACCAGTAAACTTTCGTATCGGCAACTTTGGTCTTCACCGTGGATTCGGGTGTCGCGGGCTCGGCCGGATAACGAGGATGAGTTACGATCTGAAGGGCGTCTGGGTCACGGTCTGGGTGGGCTCCCGGGAGGTGAAAAAGGAGGGGACAGTGTTTTTGAAAGAATGAGGTGGCCCGTACAAAAATGAAGTTGAGCAAAAGGAGGCAGAGATGAAGTTTTTCCGCTTCACATCGATCGAAAGAAAAGGAAAAAAAAAAAAAGCGCCTTAGATACAGGAGATACGGAAGCCAAATGTGCCGTCCTCCTGCGGACAAAAAGAAAAGGATGCAGATTGGGGTGGTGGTGGTGGGGGAAACGGGGTTGCTGATAGATCTGCACTGAAACAATGGAAGTTTTTTTTTTTTTTGCGCTGAGATGAGTGTTTCCATCGACCGAGGAAAGCTCTCTTTGTGTGTGTGTGTGTGCCGATTTGTTTTATTCCTCCCCGTTAGTTTTATACTTGGAGGATCGACTTGCGATCGTTTTTCGGGGGCGTGGCGACTGCTGCGTTGCTTTGTCGAGTGTGTGATAGCTTATCGTGGGAACGCGCGCTTGGGTAGGAGGGCCCCCGCGGCGTTCGATTTGTTGTATATACCCTATGCGATAAGGCGGTCTGATTTTTTTTAGTCAGATGTTTGGACAAAATTGGCAGCGTTCTTATCTCTGAAGTCCTACACTCCATGGAATGCATCATTACAAAACATCGCTTAAGATTTGCTTTAAACATTAAAGAGGTTGTTTCTGAGAAAAAATACGTCGCCAAAAACCCAAAATTGTGGTATGCAAAAAAAAAAGGAAAAAAGTTTGACGTAAAAAAAAAAATGGAGGGAACGTCACTACAGTCTCGGGTATGATATGAATGATTAACGTTATGATTAACTACTACCAGCTCGCCTGCGCACTCACTCTTTCCGTTATAGGAAAATCACGTTGTTTATTCGTTGCTATGACCATCCTCTACAGCGTTACCATGCACAACCGAGGGCATCGGCATCGGGTAATCAAAGTAGGAGACCTGGGGCACACATTTAAGCCGGAGAACTTTAGCCGGAGCCGTAGGGCATATACACTCCACCCGGAGCCGTAGAACATGCACTTTAGCCCGGAGCCATGGGGCATATTCACCCGGAGCCGTAGCGCATACACTTTAGCCGGAGCCGTAGGGTATACACTTCAGCGCCATGCTCGACGACTTAAGGCCACTTGCAACCTAGTAGGACCGGCTCAGACAAGACTGGGTTTCAAGCCCCTTCCGACGGCTTAGTACCTGCTCCGCAGCAGCGCGTCCGGTCCTACACCGTCGCAAGAGTCTAAAAAACCGGTCTTGTCTCCGTCGGTCCTTCTCGGTTGTAAGTGTGTGAACGGGCTTTTAATTTCTGCGCCAGAAAGTTATACAACCGCCACGGAGGCAGAGCATTTGGCTGCGAACCCAGTGGTTCTGGGTCTGATTCCTGGTGGGATATCAGCATGTCTTGGTTTCAATCTGGATAACTGCTTGTGTTATTCTATTTTGCTTATAATGTCCTGGTAACCTAACCGGTTATGCTTACACGCACTACCATGGGGTATATGTGGACCGGCGGACCGGCGAACAAATATCTGGGCGTAGGGGCTTCACCAGCTTTTCAATAATGTCATGTTTTGATCGAATGAATTACCAGCTTTACTTTTAGCAGTAAAACGTATCGTCTGCTCCCGAAGCGTTGCCTGCGGTTGTTTGCTTTGAGACAAAAGCAACACCATTTTGAAGGGCATTCTTTATCTTTTTTTTGTTTTGTTTGACGAACAGCCCATTTGCCGGTTGTCCGTCGACGAGTGGGCTTTGGACGAAATGGGCCGAGACCCCGATGATTATATTTTTAGCGTCAGTGGCGTCGGCGAGTGTCCGAGAATGCGGAATCGCCGAAAGGCGCGAATAATGGGAAGTCCCGAGCCTTTCAGGCTGTGGGAATAGAGCAGAGGACAGCTAAAGAAAAAAACAAAATAAAAATTTTCAAGAAGTTTTTTTTTTTTTGTGCTACTCATGATTACAGTAAATAGAAAAGAAAAAAGGAGAAAAAAAAGGGGGGAGCGTACATTGAGGCAAGAACGTGTCTTCGAAATTGCGTAAAAACTCGAATGCTCGTGAAAAAAAAAATGCTTAGGGCCACAAAAAAAAAAAAAAAAAAAACAAATCGCGCGGAAAAAAGGTCGTGATGACGGCTACCTGGAATTTAAATAACGTGAATCTTGAAGCGGTGCCGGCAGTAAACAGGTTATTAACTGCAACTGCGATAAGACTGTGTGTGCGAACTACAGCTAAGTAGGTAATTCATAACCCTCTTTTTTGTATTATGACTTTTTTTTCTATTTTGATACGTAACTGCTTTTATCCGTGAACTCCATTTTGTGACGCCACTCGCGAGTCAGTCACGACGATGATTTTGCTTGTGCGTGTTGCCGCCTTTTGTCACTCCGTCCGTTGTGACAGCTCAGTGAATACTTGCGTACCTTGCAGAAGAAAGACGTTGACAATCACCGATCTTCTTTGTGGTAATTAGTATGTCAGATTACTCGGTTGCTTGACACCATATATGTAACTAATTGGACGATGATTTCGAAAAGTTAACCGTGACGTTTAACGGCTGAATGACGATGTTTCCGAATAATAGAAACTAATGAGCCAGTATATAAGCTACGCTTTAGAGGAACGACACTCCAGCCATCTTGTTGCTTCGAATCATGGTTGCCAGTTATCTGAAGCTTTATCTGAAATCGCAAGAAAAAGCGCTTTTCTGTCCTCCGGACATGCTAAACCAGTTCGCGACAGAGCACAACGGTGTCGCCCGAGCTTTATAACACCGCGTCTAAGCTGAGGAAGTCGCTATTTTTTAAATTGTGATCTACATTGGCGTCTGCTCTGCCGTAGGCACCAAGATGGCGGCGCCCACTAGCAGATCCGGGAACGGAGAGCTCATTTAGTGGCTCTAAAGAAACTTTTCAAAAACAACAAAATATATATATAAATACTTTTTTTTTTTCAAAGGTGGGCGTTGTTGAGTATTAACTGCGTCGATTTTGTGAGGCCGCCGAATTTTGGTCATGCGCTTTGGGCGTGCACTTGACACGAGTTCTCGGTCAGCGTTCGGCGCGCGCTCGGGCCCAGATTTATTGGACACGAGTTCTGCGTCAGCGCTCGGCGTGAACTCGTACCCAATCTTCGCACGCTTCGGGCAGCGAGCGATGCCCAAAATATGGCGGCTGTCCGTGTTGCTTGACGGACTTTTGAAAGGGGTTTATTGTGGCACTGGAATTGTGGAGTATACATAAACAAATGTTTTTTCTATAAATAAAGAAATAGAAAAGTAGTTTCGCGTAAGTGCAAAGATAGGTCCTTCCCTGCCCACCTTCGCTGGTCCTTCACTCCGATTTTAGTTCTTCCGCGTTTTTTTTGCAGTGCAGGTGGGAACAACGCAAACCCGCCTACGGGTAGAAAAATGAAACTCGAAAAGCTGGAAATATCTCTGTCGCCATTTTGCGATAAAAAAAAAAAGAAAATAGGGGTCTACGTTACGTCTATTTCTCGGCCATTTCTCACGCTTTCGTCGTATTTTGACTCGTTCGGGGCAGCGAGTGTTTTTTTTTTCTTTTTTTTTTTCGGCGTTTGCGAAGGAGGCTCACGAGTGAACGACACCGTGCCAGGTTGAGGGGCGAGCTCGCTCCGAGCTGCATGCAGTGCTTGCGGTGGAATGGCCTCCAGGCACACGGACAAAGGCGTCTTCAGTTCTGCCCCCCTTTTCTCGCCTCTTCCTCTTCCTTCTTTTCGTGGTCTCTCTCTCTCTTCTATCTCTCTCTCTCTCGCTATTTTTAATAAATGCAGGAAGGACAATCTCTAAGGTAGAGTCTGGGACCGTGCTCTGAGCACGTGGAGTGAAAGCTCGCGCTGCGTTGCGGCCCAGGCTAACGGTGGTTCTGCGTGCACCGTCTAAATCGATCATCTACAGCGGGGACACCGGACGTCCACTGGGGGCTGATTAACTTCCCGCCGTCTATAAACAAACACACGACACAGTTACACCCCTACAAATGTTCATGAAACCGGTCCGCGACGAAGCAAAACGCCGCCACGTCGCCTGTGTTTCCCGACGGGTCGATGTGGTTCATCCAAGTATTACGTGCCTGTGGTTCATCGTGGTCCAAGTGTTAGGCCGTCGCCAAGGACCGATTTGGATAGAGCTCTGCACCTCGCGCATTCTATAAACTTGGGGATGCGCGTGTCACCTTCTTCGCGCGCCTTTGGCTGATTTCCAGCACCCTCGTGACGGAATTGCCCGCAGCCTTGACCGTTGGTCAAGGCTGGTTTTGTTACGCCCGACGCACCGCAATGGGCACCCCGCCTTCTTTTTTTTTTTTTTCTCTCTTTGATTTGTGCAAGGACAAAGACAATAGCGTCTTCTGCGAAACGAACAGGCACAATAAAGAGGCCGCGTCGAGAAGTGGGGCTCTCGCTCCAGCTTTCATCCGACTGCGTGGGCGTTTCCCTCGATGCGGCGTGATCTGCCGTGATCCGGCGTGATCGTGGCGTCGTGTTTGGAAAGAGCGCCCCCCCCCCCCGGGGTTTTTTTTTTCTTTTTTGAGAGGAGGGGGGGGGGGTTCCTTGGACACGGCAGGAGGCGTTCTGTCCACTGCTGCGTGGCTTAAACATCATTTATTCTAGCGCTGAGGATACCATTAGGCTATAGGTGGCGCATGCCACGGTCCGATCCAGAGGAAACAGCCGCCATGCGTCCATCCGTCCATCCATCCATCCAACCGACGGTTGGACGGAGATACGGGTTGAACTCTGTTGTTGACCCGGCCGACCTGCCTGTCTCTGTCGGATATCTCTAATTGGCTCGCTCGAAGATGACAGAGTGGATGGAGAGCGGATCGAGGTTGGCTCTAGAGATGGTGATCGAACAATACTGCCCTATGTTCTTGAAGGATCGTCTCTGGAATACTTTACTCAACAATGGCGTAGTACACAAAAAAGAAACGGGTCTGTCCAAGCCAGAGGAGGCTTGAAGGTACTGTACCCGGCAAGTCGAACGACAAATACGAAATAATTACTATCTGTAAAAATATTGAATACATAGTAAAACGAAATCACATTACACTTGACAAAGAACAAGACGTATCCCCAGAAAGACATAATGCATGATTAACAATAATAACAATGCATAATAATAATAATAATAATAATAATAATAATAATAATAATACTTTATTTTTCTCTGCTTCAGTTCAGAACCACGGAAGTCTTGATATGAAGCATGTTCGTGATTATAGGACTTGCACAACACGCATATAGGGAAACGGTTTGGTTATGACGAGGGAATGAAAGTTTCAAGTTCACGTTTAAAATACTCATAAGTTGTAAAAGCATCTAAAGACGTATTTGGGTGAATGGCATTGAAAGACACTTGCGCTGTAGAAGAGTATGCACCTGGGCTAGTTGGTGATTTATGTTTTTGAGGGACCCTCAAAAAAAGACACTTTTACCCTTAAAAAAATACACTTGCGCGCTGGTGGTCGGACACACTTTCTCCTGTGGATAAAACAACCAGGGGTGCCTGCTGAAGCGTAGAGGCACGTGAAAGCTAACAGAAGACAGCTGGCTGCTATTTCATTTGTCTTTGTGAGGACACCTCCAGTGGACAATTGAATCCCAATCCTATTGCCAAGGGATGTACTGGGAGTCTCATCCACTCAAGTGTTTTCCTACCAGCTTAGCCATTACTTTCATGCTTTGTTTAGTTTTTTAAATAACCTTGGCGAACGCTGCTTTTATACGAATGGTTGTCATTCCGTCGAATGTCAATCGAATGGCTTTTATTTTGGTAAACGCGAAGCCTGTGGGTCCAAGAAAAAATTATTTTGCAACATAAACTTGAGTTTTTTGTGTTTTTTTTTTGTGAATTAGTTGTAATCTTGATAGAAAACATGGCCGAGCTCCCATACCTTTATTATTATTATTATTATTATTATTATTATTATTATTATTATTATTATTATTATTATTATTATTATTATTATTATTATTATTATTCAATAACTCTAGAATGTACCCGCTAAAAATTAATGACTTTCTTAAACTTTTTTTTCTCTCGTGCTTATTACAACATAAATATGTATATATTTGGAGTGATTTACTATAGCATGCTCTAAATTGATACAGTCCGTTTTTGGTTCCAGGCGAATAAGTATTTCGTTAAAAGCTGCTGCCTCACAAAAAAAAAAAATAAAAAAAAGTACCAACTGTTGAGTGTGAAAGCCAAAAAAAGTTAATTTTAAATAAAAATTCGATTTTTTTTTTATCAGCAGGTGCACGTTCTGTTCGACCGTTTGGTATATTTACGCAAAACGAAATATATAGTGCATAAACAGATATATAATCGCTATTTTTTTCCACATCTCTAAAAAACCCACCGGCATTCTTTTTTTTTTTTTTTTTGATGCGTGCGGCGGAGAGAACGTCGATTATTGTTGCACTCGGTGGTTCCCATTAAAATAGAAATGATTGTATCTGACGTCGCAAGCTGAAAGGTGGATCTCGCAGGAGGTGCTGAAACTAATTTTAAGAAAGACACGGTTGAGAAATGAGGAACAAAAAAAAAATGGTTGAGTGCGAATAAATGTTCGAGCATGACAGCATTATTTGGCTGCATTTCGTTTTTACCTTGCATGGCTTTTGCATAAAGGACACTTGTTTGTATTTAGACGCAACCATTTAGGACCATTTAACTGTAGTTGAGAAGCGTCATTTCAGCGCAAGTCTCCCGCCTTAATTTATAGGCTCGTAAAAGAGCCGTATTTTTTTTCGTCCTTTTTTGTTTTGAATCTGAAGTCGATGCTAGATTTCGGAGAACAATAAAAGAAAAACTGCGTAGCGGCATCTGTTTTCAGAAAAAAAGAAAAAAGACGAGAGCGGTTTTTTTTGAGAGTCTATTGGAGAGCTAGTCTCGCAACCGCGAGCACGATTTAGCGAGACTTGACTAGGGATGTCGCGAACCGGTCGAGGTTCGAGTTTGACCAGGTTCGACTTTTTCGGACTTATTGTGAAAAGTTCGACAAAGGTTTGAGTCAGGTTCGTCTGCTATGCGCATGCGCGACAGGCTGGCCAGTTGGCTTCGGGTTAGCTGGTGATGGCTAAGGGATGAATTAAGAACACCACTGATTGGTTATTTCAGTTAATACAGTACAAAAAAAAATAAGTTATCAACTTCTTCAGTTTAATAAAATTAGTTTTTTTTTAATTGCAACCGTTCATGAAATTACCATAACCCTTTGCATAAAAAAAAAAAAAGAAACATTATCCAAACCTAGAGATGTTTGTACCAAGTTCTGGCCACACTGTCCACAAAGTCCAACCGGTCGAATCTGGTTAAAAGGTCGAAGGTTCGTCGAACCAGTCGAACCCCGAAAGTTCGACCTGAAAATGCGGTTCGACAAAAGTTCGCGACATCTCTAGACTTGACTGGCAGACGATCTACACGGACCAACTGCAAAATGGCGGTGCCCATGGAGGCTGCCCGCGTGGGTTCGAATCCCATCCCCGTCGCCAAAACGTATGCTGTATCCGTAAGGATCTGACGAGGATAATATAAACATCTGATTTATTTCACGATTTATTTATTTATTTCACGACGATGATAATAGCCGTTTAATCTTCCGTATACAGTGGCGACACAACACTTACAAGGGTGTCTACGGTGTGGCGCTGCTGCTGGTATCCGTAGGTCTAAAGCAAGCTCTCTTTGCTCGCACGACGGGCTCGCAAACATGGTTACGAGCAACACTGGGTTAGCAAAGTGCCCGCTCGTAATATATCTAACCAATACGAGCCTTTTTTTTTTCTTTTTTTTTCGGCACGTTGTAGACCGATATCACCAGTCAGCTTACGCCGCCGCTGCCGCAATCCAGGGGACTTCAGCCTTTTTGCACGCCGGACAACCTCTCTGAAGCCATGCGCGTTCAGAGCGTGACACGGCACCAGGCGTCTCAAGAAACTCCGCCTGCCTCCTCTGAACTCAAGTGATGGCGGCATCGCGCATGCGCCGAACACGCTGCGCGCCTATAACCTGGGAGTTCGTTACCGTCGTCTGGTAACCGTCGTCTGGTAACGTACGACGTCTGGCTGGCATTTTGTTGCTGGGGGTATATTTGTTTTAATATTAGTATTATTAGTAGTAGTAGTATGATTGATTGATTATTAGGTGTTTAATGGCGCAAAAAATGATTAGTAGTAGAAGTAGTAGAAGTAGTACTGGTAGTGGTAGTGGTAGGAGGAGGAGGAGGAGGAGGAGGAGGAGGAGGAGGAGGAAGAGGAAGAGGAGGAGGACGTGGAGGTGGAGGGGGTGGAGGAGGTGGAGGAGGTGGAGGAGGTGGAAGCAGCCCGGGTTGTTCTCGGTGGCTGTCGTGTCTGTATAATTCGTGTACAGGCGATGTTATTGTAGTAGCTGAGACTGCCGAGCGTGTTTGCACGAATAGAGCGACACGATCGAGCGACAAGTACGTACGACGACGTAATTGTAAATAAGGGCAGGGCGCCCGCGAGTGAGGAACCTGCAGGAGAGGAGGAAGGAAGAAAATTGATCGGAGTCGTGCCCCGCATGCTCGCACGTTGTTGTCCGTCCGCTTGCGGCTTGAGCTGCCATCTGCTGTTTCGTGGATACTCGGTTCGGTTGATTTCGCAACGCGCGATTGTTTATCCGTTGCCCTAACATAAAAACAAAATTGATGCGATGTTGCATTGTTTTTCCGATCACGGGAATTCAACCCGTTTTCGCCTCTCGTGTTTATTGCTTTTCCACAGAATATTTGTTTTTTCTGGTTGAAATTGCGCGTGCACTGTCGCTTAGCCTTTTAACCTGGTCGGTCGTGTTTTTTTTTTCTCTTGACGAGCTAGTGCAGCTAGGCGCGAGCTGTGCAATATGCGCACGCGCTCTTTATTTTACTTTTACTTTTCTCGGTACATTTTTCATGCTGTGCGCGCCGTGGAGTCGGTAATAATTTGGAAGAATACTTTTTTTTTTTTTTACAAGTAATAGTAAAGGAATTACGTACAGTTTACAGAAACGAGGTTTTGAATTTAAACGACACCCAAAAATTTCTATCACTTGAATTCTTCTTGCGTCTAGCACTGTTTGACGTGCTGAAGAACCCATGGAACATTATCCCGTGAAGGAATGCGAAGAGGCAAGCTGGAAGATTTTCGGCCTTTATGAAAAGATTGAGCAGGTGGACCTTTTTGATATGGAAGAGAGGCCGCGATCCCTTATACATCGGAGGGACCGGCCAATTCAGGTTTCTGCGCCAAGCGGTACGCCAATCTTCGCAGTTCGTCTATGCGCAGCGGCAGCTTTTTCCCCCTTATACGACGTATACGTCCCTCTTAAAATTGGAACTGCTCTCTCTAGGAGGGACCAGATTACGATGTACGTGTTTCGGCCTAGCTCGATAAAAGGCAAAAGCTATAGGGCCCCAACGAGCCAATCGGAGCATTGGAAGGAAGCAGCAAACAACGTACCATCGGAATGCACCACGTCCTGTGAAGATCTGTCAACGAGCTTCACTCTGATATTGGCTCACGTAAGCGGCAGAGTTTGTCCTCGCAAGTATATACGCTGATACGGAGTACATACTCTTCTCAGTTTCCTCAAGGAAGACACCGTCGCCTTCTTTTACTACCTCTTGGATCTGACTGACAACGCATGGGTCCCTTACCGGCCTTGGCCCTTGGGCTGTCCGTGCGAGAGCGTCTCGCCCGTAGAAGGTCCGAGACCTCCCGCCGCGCGCCGTCGCGTCTTTCCCGTGGACGTGGCGTCAGCTCCGCACGTCGCCTGTTCATCGGGTGCCAACATCGCCGCCGCGTATCCACCCTCGGAGCCACTTCGCCGATCTGAATTAATTGTCGGGGCTGTTTTCCTCTACAGCTGGGTTTGTCTGCAAACGAAAGGTTGCACCTGCTGGAATTAGTTACGAAAAAAGGCGAACTGGTGAGTTTTAGTCTTGAACTGGAGCCTGGGGAATGCGTAGAAGAGAGCAAACATACAACGGAGGAGAAGCCGCGTCGTCGTATAGGGACTACAAGTATGCAGTAATCATTTTTGTCTTCGAGGAGAAAAAAGGTTACCGAAGGCTTCTACTTTTTCGTACTCTTCCCAGGGCCTCCAGGAATCCATCTTGCAAGCTGAATTAATGCCGTAGAGTTTGCCCCATGATGACTGACCATGCGGAACTCTTGTCGCGGTTGCCTCTGCGATTGATAAAAATTCCGGCAGCAGAAAGCATTCTTGTAGCAGATTGTCCGATAGCCAAGCTTGTCCTGTAGCCGAAGCTTGCCCTGTGGCCGAAGCTCGTCCTGTAGCCGAAGCTTGCCCTGTAGCCGAAGCTCGTCCTGTAGCCGAAGCTCGTCCTGTAGCCGAAGCTCGTCCTGTAGCCGAAGCTCGTCCTGTAGCCGAAGCTTGTCCTGTAGCCGAAGATTGGCCGGTAGCCGAAGCTTGTCCTGTAGCCGAAGCTTGTCCTGTAGCCGAAGCTTGTCCTGTAGCCGAAGCTTGTCCTGTAGCCGAAGATTGGCCGGTAGCCGAAGATTGGCCGGTAGCCGAAGATTGGCCGGTAGCCGAAGATTGGCCGGTAGCCGAAGATTGGCCGATAGCCGGAGACTGCAACTGGTAGAAGATTGTCTGGTAGCCGAGGAGTGTCTGGTAGCCGAGGAGTGTCTTGTAGTAGAAGATTGTCTGGTAGTCAAAGGTTGTCAGGTAGTAGATTGCCGGGCAGGTGCATTACTTTCAAAGAAGATCATTTCGCTGGTGGCAGACGATCGTCTGCTACCAGCTGAAGCTGGCAACTGAAGATTGTATTTTTCTTTTGACGACATTACTGTGTGCTGGGAACGTTTCTTTCGACCAGGAGATGGCGTGATGTGGGTTGGTGATCAGGACGAGTATTCATCCCCCCCTCCCCCCCCCCCCCCCACACACACACACACAACACACACACACACCGACAAAACTGTTTTCAACTAAGGCACTAGGTTCACCAACGTGTCCGAGCAAATAAAATACAGTTCCGTTTTCCTCGAAGCTCTTTTACTGAGAAAAAGACCCCTCGGCCATGTGACGCGAATGCACGGAGACGGCGCTCTTAACATACGCGGCGCGTGGCCTACAGGAAAACGCAACGAGGAAACGGGGCACCATTACGAACTGCTTATGCACGCGACTTTCGAACTAAGTGAGATGGATGGCATTTACACCGTCTCGTGAGGAGCCTGTTTCGCAGTGCGCTCGGAACGACGGAAACAGGCTCGTTAAGGTCGCGCTGTCTCGCTCGCAACGGTGTCAACTTGGCGAAGTGGGAATGATTCGCCGGCGCAGTGACAGTGTGCGAGCTTGAGTGACGGCTCAATCGATCCACTTTGCTCGTGTCAAGCTTTGACTTCCTCTTGCTGGCGCCTCGGCCAGGTCAAACATGCGTGATCTAGCGTAAAATCTATGAATGAACTGGAGCACGTGACCATATACTAAGGCACTCGAATCTAATGGACGAGAGAAAAAACATATTGCATATAGTCGATAAATGCTCCGGAAATAAAGAGACACGTGGAAAAACACTGTAGAGCGTTTTGGTCCACTCGTTTCGTCGTGTGGCGTCTAATTTTCAACGTTGTTTGCTACCGTGAAGTGGTAGCGGAGACTTCACGAGGGTGCGGGGTCACTCGGACATCGCTGAAGCCGTCCTCGGTGTGTATAGTATGCGGTTTCAAAACCGTAATTTTTACACTTGCTGGCAGAGATGAGAACGTCGGGTCATTTCTCTCAAATGCCCGGCTTCCAGCGTACGCGCGCATTGCCTTCCGTCATGCTTTGGCTGCGTGTGCGCGCTCGAGGTTCCCGAGAACATCGTTGTGTACAGCAATTGAACGGCGACCACCGGACAAAAGAAAATCATAAAATTGCACGTTGCAACAATTTTTTTTTTTCCGCAAGCATAATGATTGTTTTTGCGTCGCACCCAAACGCTCGTGCATTCTGCTTACGGGACCGTTCAGGCGGTAGATCAAAGAGGACCCATTTTTTAAAATCATTATTTGTGGCAAACTGATGCCGATTTTTTTTTTTTTTTTAAGGTAGCTTATTGCTAATTAGGGTTTCGCCTGCAGCCTTATATAATTAGAAGGACCGAACGAGAAGAATTGAGTATGCGAGTCCTTGACGAGCGTGCGTTTGAATGGGGCTTTAACGAACCACGGAGAAGCAATGGAAGGACCTAAGGACGCGCTGCTCGTTATTGCGGCCTCCTCCATCACAGACCTGCCGGAGGACACGGTACAGGGATGACCGATGCTTTAAGTACCAAAGCGAGTCTTTTATTTATTTATTTGTTTTTGCAGTAAATGCGCTTCTGAGATGATGGTATATAGTACTAGTACGGTACCTGCAAAACACGTCTCCAACTGAAATGTTTTTACCACGCCAAAAAAAAAAAAAAAAATGTGGTCTTTTGATTTTCATTTGATGACGTGATAGAAGTGTCGTATACTGTCGCCGGTCGCGATCCTGTGTGGTGTCACGGCAGCGGTTGGTGGTGTAGGTAGTAGACGCCTGTTCCGCTGCAGGTCGATGTGCAGCTCGACAGTACACGGAAGCTTTCGGCGGCATAGAGTTGGGGCGCCGCGACGACAGCGACACATCGCCTTTGCTCCCGCTCGCCTTTGCTCCCGCTCTTTGCCGGAACTTTGACGCCCCGCCGCCAGGATCGCGACATCCGACAACGTGACACTCCGGCTTCTGTGACGTCATTTGTTGCCGCTTCGGGACAGGCCTCCTGCGCTGAAGCTTTGAACAAACTGTAGCGCCCTCATTTTGGGTAGTACAAGCTCACCTGATTGAGCCTCGCACTATTTATGGCACGTTAGTTGAGCTTTTTTAATTCTGTCTGGTGCTGAAGAACGAAAAAACACCTTTGGACGCCAGACATCGGCCGAGACTCAACGCCGGAAGACAATCAAAAGTGCCAAATTCATAACACCACCGCTAGGGTACGCGTCTCTTATCCTTGGGTGGTGACGTCAAAACACCTGTGACGCGACGCTTTAATTTTTCTTTTTCTTTGTCATGTCTACTTTGGACCGCGTGGAACGGCAGTTCTTGGCTCACGCGCTTAGCGTCTTAGCTTTGACGGCGTTCGAATTTTTGTAGTTTCTTTGTATTTTCATCGTGATCTCGCGCTCGGCACCAGAGCTGGCACGCTTCTGCATGCGTGACAGTTTGAGACGCTAAAGTTTGTACTACCCAAAACAAGGCCTAACAAGTCCTTTTTCGCAGCATCCCCTGGGGAACGCAGGAGGCCCATACTGGGAGACGCGTTCCAGGTGGCCGTAGTATAGTACCTCACGTTCGGGCTACGCGTCAGCTGAGCGCTGCGTCAGAAATGGGAACAAATTATGCGCATCTCGAGTTAAATACAGCGCAGCTGGACAAGGGCGAAGAACAATTAAAGGTCGGGACAAAGCGCCGAGTCCCGAATGTTCTTTCTTTCTTCGTCCTCGTCCAGTTGCGCGGTTTTTACCTCAAGATGTCGAATACGCGTGCTGGCGTCTTAATTCGACTCTAACTGTTCTGAAGCAGAAATCTAAATAAGATGTCACTTCGCACGCGCGTTCCACGGACGCTTTATTTTGGTTATTTACTTCGAATCTTTTCTATATAGGGATTAGGGAAGACGAGCACGTGCACAGTCCGTTCCTAACCTTCTTTTTGATGCTTGGGTAATTTAGCGAAAGGTCTAGTATTGGTTTAGGTTACGTTCGGCGACAGGCGCTTTTGCTTCGGGTTTTTATCGTTTATTTTGACACGAATACAGAGCGTGTTTTATCAGCCGAATTTCGTAAGAAAAATGTCGCTAAGAACCGTCGCGTCAATTTTCCCGCTAAATTTAATGGGGAGAGTGCATGTTATACGTGACAGATCCTTTGCCCGCTAAATGTAGCGGCTAAATTTACGTCGCGAGACCATTTCACGTGACCTCGGGTCGCGTGATGTCAGTTTCTGCGAGGTGGTTCTGCAGGGTGGTATACAGTTCGCTCTCAACACGCCCTGTGCTCCCCGTTCTTTGTCAACGTAATCGGGCTTCGGTATTTTTTTTTCTTCTTTTTATTCTAATTTTAATTTGCCGTTACATCGTTACAGTAGCAGCCCTCTTCCTCTTCTTCTGTTGACCCGTAGCGGCGAACTTTTGACGGCCCACCCGAGCGAATAGTGGACGTTATAGCGGGACGCCACTCGCTCACCCGCGCTCGTCCGTGCCTGCCGTCTTCGGTCCATCGGTTTCCGGGGGTCGGGGCGGTCGTCCGGTGCCGATCGCCGGGATTGGGACACTCGGGAAGTCGCCTTGACGCGACTTCGACCGATGCCACCTAGAAGACAATGTCTGGGCCTTTCCCCCCAAACGTCACGTCACTATGTGGATCCACGCAGTAGCGGAGCGCAAGCTCGTCTGCTTCTCGCGCAGGGGTTGCCATGATGTCAGTACGCCAAACTCTTATTGGCTGATTGAAAAAAAAAAAAAAGTGGGTAGACCAATCAAAGCTAATCGGAGCTTGGCGTCGTTCTGACGCCGTCACCGCATATCCTGTGCAGGAAGCAGACGAACTTGCTCTCCGCGTATCGCGTCTCTTGCAGCGTCTCCGCTGTCTATCGATCGTATGCCACTATCGATGACGTCATGTGCAAGCCTTGTCTTCTAGTCGTGCAGATGCTACGTGGGTTTGCACTGATGTCACACCAGCGGCCATTCCGGCGGCCTTGCCGCCAGTGCAAACGCTGGAGAGAGAAATCAAGGAGGAACTCGCCTCCACTCCGGCGTTCGCTGTGCTAGAGTGGGAATCAAGAGTTGGAGGGCTTTGTGGGAGGAGTTTTTCCTGCTTTGCTTTTCTTAACCTGCAACAGACTATGGAAGTATTTTTTTAATTCACTCCGGAAAATTAGAAGAGATGAGTGAGGAGTGCAACTTTGTTTACTGCAGTCCTCGAAGACGTTCGTAACGGTAAAGTCCGTTTCACCAACGTTTCACGCGGTACGAATGTGTGCGAGCGGGTAAGTGGGAGGGGGCAGCAAGCGCGCGGGCCAGATGGTGGAAGTTGGTCATGTCGTGAAACTGCCCGGGAATAAGGTAATGGCTTTCTTAGAAGTGCTTTGAAACTTGGAGACTGGAAACGACTCCACTCTTTTAATATTTCAACACCGATCTCGGACTGTTCTATGACGTATGACGCATGGGTTGGACAAATCCAACGACAAATCTAAGAACGTTGGTGTTCGACTCCCTCACGATCGTCATCATTGACGTCGGTTGGGTGGTAGCTTACGCTCTCTAGGAAGGCTAGATGACGATGCGCTCTGCAACGTAAACTTCGTTACCTTTTTGATGCGCTCTGCAACGTAAACTTCGTTACTTTTTTTTTAACGTATTTAATTTATGGTTAAAGACGCTTGAATGGGGCAGATAAGCCGCACAGGGTGCTCAGAAAGCCACAAAAGTTTTCACGCGATTGAGTAGTTTTGCTTGAAGTTTCTGAAGCTCGCCCGCTACAAAAAGAAAAATCTGCATCATCATCGTCATCGTGCCAGGTAGCGCAAACCACCGCCCAATTAAAAGCACTCAGCCGTATGTATTCACCCGTTTATGAAGGTGCTGGAAAATATTTTGATGACCTGAGTAGCCAAACAACGTTTTTGTTATTGTTTTTTTTTTTTCTTCCTCCGCGTTTCGATTTTATAGGTGGTTGATAACGCGTTGAGTGCCGCCCGGAGCTCCAGGTATAGGAGACACTCCCACGTCGTGGGTGTTCCTTCTCCTCGATACAAATCGCGCTACGTTCCGCTTTTTTGTTATAGGGTCGCTTAAGTAATCGGAGAGTCTCCTCGCTTTTTTTCTCCCCCCCCCCCGTACACCACTCGTCATAAGCGAAGCAAAGAGTCATCAAAAAAGGAGTCACATATTCCTTCCGCGATAATTACGTTTCGCCAACTCAAGGTTTGCCGCAGCCGCGGCGTTACGAGAGGAATTGCTCCTGCATCGTTTTCGTATACGGCCAGACGGCGTCAGGTTTTTTCGCTTTCCATCCGACCTTTTGGTGTACATTCTCCGTTTTTCTCCCTTATAAAGTTATACGATGAACTGCAACGGACGCCACAAGCCATCCCGCAGCCAATCAGCTCAGTGTCGGCGTCGACGGTTCATCGTAAGGCGGAAAGGGGGATAGTTTGATCGCTGATGATGGTGATGATGTTCTCGTGTTCGCGAGGCATAAAACTCGTGTAATAATAATAATAAGAAAAAAAGTGCGCGTGGTGTATGAGCGAAACTAGTTTTTGCCGCGCGCTCGCCGTGTGTCTTTCGCCTGCACGTACCTGTCTCTCGTTCGGATCCATCAAGCCGGGTCTTGTTGAGACCAATGTGAAACGGGACGTGTTTTCTTGCCGGACGATCAAACCTCACTAGCGGGGTCAGACTAGCTCGACAGAGAGAATTGTTTGTGTGCCGACCTAACAAAATCAGGTTTAGTCAGTATTTGAACGACTGCCGCGTCACAGATTTTCGTTTGAGTTTGACGGACTGCTCCATAACCGGTCGTGGCTGTTCTTGGTACGCAGTGGCGCCATCTACTAGCAAGTAGCCCTGGCACATTTACCGGTCTGCGTATGGTTCCTAACTTTTTCTACGAATCATTCTTTCGCAAAGTGCTCGAAATAATTGTGACACTGGTATTCACGACCCTATTTCAAATATGGTGATTATGTTTGATCTTGTAAATGCTGCAAGACCTTCGGTGGGGAAAGATGGCGCTAGTGTGTGTTCTCTCGATGTTTCAAAAGTAGCGCAAGGTTCGTCGATGCACGAGGGACGTGCAACGTGCAGCTTATGGGAAGATCATGGCGGCACAGCGCAGCACGGAGCTAGATTTCAGACGCCATGAATTTCCCAGAAGTGGCACGCGGCACGTGTCTCGAGCATTTCCACAACAATGAATGGCGCCACTTTTCCCAAAATAAAAGGACTTTATTCTCTAGTCGTGAGATTGCTCGGCACGTGAAGGCCGCTACGGTGTAGTATTTGGCGTGTCTGTGAGTTGCGGTGTTTGAATTCGGTGCTCGTGCGGCCTCGGCGGACGGTCCACGGGAACTCGACGGGGAAGACGAGGTTAGGTGCGTGCTCTCGCCCTGTACCGTTTCACCTTCTGATGGACTGCGGCGGACGCTACGAGCTGGATGGATGGATGGATGTTAATGGCTATACTCTGTGTAATGGGCGGCAGCCTGCGCCACCTATCCCAAGTATAAAAAGCGATCTCTGCCAAACCAGTGCTGCCAGCGTATCGCGTGACTGTGCGCGCCCCGCGCATCGATTTTACGCATCTCCCGAATGTTACCACGTGACACGCCCGCTGCAGTGGATTGGCCCGGATGACTCGTAGCTGCGGTCCGTAAGGTGAAAACGGAGCACACACGCGAGAGCGGAAACGAATCGTGCACGCACGAGGCCGAATTTTCCCGCCGTAAGCGTCCACGAAAAAAAAAAAGAAAAAAAAAAAAAGAGAAGCGCCTTGCCTCGCCCACGCAAACTCGTCGTCAAGGTCGGCGGGCGAAAGTTGGCGAAAGTGCAAACTGCGGCCGGAAGGCGATGTGCAGCGCGACCCGGTTCTCCTGTTCGTGTTGCGCTTTTACACGGTGACTTTCTGGTTTTCAATGTCATCTTTTCTTTTTTATTTGCGCCGAGGGATGGACGGAAAGCGCTTTACAGGGAAAGGCCGCTTCCACTCGTTCGCACGCCACAGCCGATCACACGCACCCTAGCGTCGTTTTGTTTGCGCGGGGGGGTATGGAGGTGTTATTTGAGCGTTTACGGACGCTTTGCAGCAGCTGCCCATAGGCGCCGCAATTACCGACCGTCAGTTTTTTTTTTTTTTTTTTTCTCGTACCGTTTATTTTATTTTATCATTACCAAAGCAGGCCAGGTTATTGCCATCTTATATTCTATCGTGTCCTTCTGCCCAGCATTGACCTCTGTGGAGGCTCGTCGACACCCGTTTCAGTGGCTCGGTATCTCGGTAAGCCGAGAGAAGGTCAGCAATGGCGGCTGGAATCTGGCGCGTGTGTAAAGCGTCACGATACAAGGGGTTCTCATAGACCGCATTTTCCCCTCGCAACGAAGACGCCGCCACTGCGCGTGCGTGTCGCTAGCCGGAGTTCCGGATCTCGTAATGGGTTACGTTGGAATTGTTATAATCATAATAATGAGAAGAGTGATAATAATTTTCCGTCAAGTGTATGGCGGAAATATAGAAAATATAGTAGAGGTGCGGGCGAGCTGGTGAATGTTAACCATGTTGAGTTAACCTGAGGCTGGAGTAGATGAGAAACATCTAAACGTATAAAAGAGACAGGAAATAGACACGTGCGACGTCTCCGTGACCGAGGAAAAAGCTGCCGACGCGCCGCTTACAAAACACGCCCTTGGTTGCCCACACCAGGTGTGGGCACTTGCGCGTGCGCAGAAACCAAGATCCGAGTGAGAGGGAGCCTTTTGCGCATGCGCCGTGTCGAGGGCAGCGCCACCGCGGCGACGCGACGTCAGTGCCAGGATAGCGCGCGTGGCGGCCACTTACGGCTTGTCGGCTGCGACTATGATACTTTCTTATTTTTGATGGTCCACAGGGCAGCAGTGTTTTCGGAAGCTCTGGATACCGCCATGACGCGTGGGCCGACGCCAAGAAAGGCGTTTGTTGGTGGCGCGACCGTCACTGCGGCAACAACTGTGACAAGCTCGGACGAGGTTATATCTATACGATAACCGCGCCAAGATGACAAAGTTTTCTTGAGGTCTCCAGGAATTCGTGCCCGTTGCTGGGAAACGAGAACCCCACGCAAACCATTCCTCCAATATATGATTTCTTGTTGGTCTTCTGACCCAGCTATTACCTCTGAGACAGACCTCTGGTATCGTAGGAACGATTCAGGTTTGAGCCGAAGTTCCCGAGAGTGTGTGTACACATACTCTCGTGAATCAACGAGTGCCTGTGTTGCAGAAGCGGTACATTAGTGCCCCTTTCCGGCCAAAAATGCTCATATGCGAGCACGAAGCCCCACTCTACCTACAGCAGAGGCACTGCTCTCCCTCTTCCCGTCATTCCTCACAGACGGCAGGGCTCTCTCTCTCTCTCTCTCTCTCTCTCTCTCTCTCTCGATCGTGTCCCCCTGTAGGCCGCCGCTGTTCAACACCCTTCAGAAGACAAGGCCGTAGCGCTCCGAGTGGTTACATCACAATGTCGGAGAAGGAACGCCATGGCGCAACTACGTGAGAAAATATCTGGTATCGACGTGAAAAAATAACGTTTCTTGTGAGTGGCGCGGTGGTGTTCGTGCGCGTTTATCCGACATGTTTTAAAAGCGCAGTCTTGTTCAATTTAATTTATATATATGGGCGGTTTCATTTGGATTCAGGCAACGAGGTGCAGTCGTATTTTTTATTTTGCCTCAAATTTTTATATTTTGCGGCGCATGTTCCCAGAAGAACAATCCTTTTTATTTTAATGTCCTGACATGTTTAGTTTCCGAGAAAAAAAAAAAATATCAAAGAAGCGGGAAAGAACGACGAGGTTTTGACGATTGTCGTGTCTGGCGTTTGAATCACTCTCAATCTCAAAGTATTCTAAAGAGAGCGTCTATATTTTTTTTAGTGTGATATATATGCAAGTAGGTAAGACGACATTATAACTACTATTTATTATTCGTCGCTCCAATCTTTGTAAATATCCCAAAACATGCCTCCGCGAACAACCGTGACCTAAATTCCGGATTTTGTTTCGAGTCGACTATGTTTAGTATCGCTTTTAAAATAATACCACGTGTAGAACATTTCATTGCCTTCTAAATTAAAGGACAACTCCGGCCAAAACTTAATGAAATAAATTACTGGTATCGCTGTAGTAACACAAAATACAACCCCAGCCAAAGTATTACGTCAGGGGGACGCCGCATTCTCAACTTATGCCGATAATAAAAATGCGACCCGCCGCGAGCCGCTGCTCCTTAGCGGGCGGCCAGCGGGTTGCCGATCGCTAAAGCAACGTTGGGCCGTGACGTCAGGATCGTTCTCTTTTTTTCCTCCGGTCCGGAGGGGCGCACCCGTTGCGCGGTCGAGCAGTGTAAAGTGCGCATCTTTGAGCCGCTACCACCGCTACTTCGGCTTGTGATTGACGTGTTTAGCCGTTGCTTTTATCTGTAGCCCGTGTAGCTTCGGTATAGCCTTTTGTTTATTTGCTTGTGAGGACTCCAAGGCTCGTTTTAGTAAGCAAATCGGTGCGCCCAAGACTGCCCAGCTGTTCCTCGAAAGATGCAGAGTACAACTTAATTGTAGCGCTGTGGGCTGCTCAAACAACCCGCTGCGCAACCCGGAGGTGCTTTGTCACAAGTTTCCAACGGACCGGAAATTTGAGAAGGTGTGGGTGAATGCTGTTCGACGAGTGAACTTTGGAAAGCCTTGGACGCCGAGTTCGGCACCGAACGAGTTCGCTCGTTTTCTAGTCGTTAGCTGTTGGGTATACAAGCGACGAGTACGGCAGAGCGCATGTACGGTGGCGGCCGCCGAGTACGGCACCGAACGAGTTCACGGTTTTCCAGTCGCTAGCTTTTGGGTCTACGCACTAACTCTTGCTACATATGCTGGATAACTACCACGTAGACAAAATTAAAACAAAATCAGCTCACCTTCTATCTTTAGACGGCTAGCGCAACAGAGGTAGGTGCCGCTTGGCCCGCGTACTCGTTGAACGAGAACGATCCTGATGTCACGTCCACATAGCAGCTGATTTCCAGTGTTGCCGGGGCCTCGAGCGGCTAGTTTCGGTTTTTTCGGCCGCGCCCCAAGTCGATATCTTTAAAACTACGCGCAATAACGAGAAAAAAAAAAAAAAAATTACACCTTGTAATTCAGGGACGCTGACTGCGCTAAAAACAATCATAATCCCAAAATCGAAAGTATAGACCGGAGTTGCCCTTTAAGCAAAGTTTGTGTCTTCATCATGTACGAGTACTGTGAAACAGAGAGGGGGTTTTCACTTTTTGTTCAATTTCAGCACACTGTATGAAAAAAAAAAAAAATTTTTAATTTTTTTTTTTTCGCGTCGCTCTCTCTTTACACCCTTCTTTTAGCCAGAAGACATTCCGTTGGGGGTATTTGCCTTGGTTTTGAGTTTTAAGCCTCTAAATATGCTAAAAAAGAGCAAATGCCGATGGTGGGTTTTGACGATTTTCGTGTGTTGCGTTTTTGAACCACTCTGTCTCAAAGTATTCAGAAGAGAGCTTCTATATTTTTTATTGTGATATATATACAAACGGGAAAAAATCATTCCAACTACTATTTATTATTCGTCGATCCAAGCTTTGTAAAAAATCCCCAAACATGCCTCCGCGAACAACTAACTGACTGCGGGTTTTTTTAGTCGACTATGTTTAGTTTTTTTTTTTAATATTATCACGTGTAGAACCTTTTATTGCCATCCACATTATGTAAAGTTTGTGTCTTAATCAGGTACGAGTACTGAGAAATAAATTATGAAACAGGGAAGGTTTTTACTTTTTGCTCAATTTCAGCACGCTGTGTAAAAAAAAATTATTTATTTTTTTAAATTTTTCTTGCTTCGCGTTTTTTTTCACACCCTTTTTTTAGCCAGCATACATTCCGTAGAGGTATATGCACTAGTTTTGAGTTTTAAGTCTCTAAATATGCTAAAAAAAAAAAAAAAGAGCAAATGCTGATGGTGGGTTTATGGGTTATAGCTGTATATTTTATTCTTTATTATAATAATCTAAGGGACGTTGAATAAATACTCATATAAAAGAAATTAATTTCGTTAGGCGTATAATAACAAGTTTGCAATTCCAAACGTCTAAACACTATAAAATCGCAACTGCCGAAAGCGGGTTTTCAGACAATTTCCGTCGGTGCCATGATTGGAGAGGCCTCAAGCATAAACCCTATAACGGTAGACGTGGATTCGGAGAACGCTCGTGGAAACGGTTGTTAGATGCGTCTCCTATTTTTGGGTGTTTCATAAAACCCTACGGACCCATCGAAAAGATGGACGAGTGGAAGTGGCCTCTAGACTGGAGAAGTTATATTACTTTGTAATAATTAAAACGCCCATCTGCTTCAAAAAACAAAACAAAAATGCATAAAAAGCTTTGTCGTCTTTTTTTGTTAACTTGTGGTGACAAAACTTAAAACTGCCGAAGTTTCCTCACCAATAAATAGTTTATTTAAGGATCGTGGTGCTATGCGTCCGTGCACTAGAGACCAGTGTCTGCTCTGTTCCATGGGTGCCGCCATGTTTCTTTTTGCTGACGCCATGACACAGTGGGGTGCTGCGCTTTCTGCAAGACTTCGTTTTTTTTAGAAACCTCCGCACATATCGTAGCTCAATAACGTCAGAAATTCAAGGTCATGAAGCTCCAAGAACAACACCGATGCTCAAAGTGCCGTAAAAAGCAAAACTCTTGTTTTATGCGCAGCCCCTCTCTTCACAAGGGCCTGCGTTTGAGATTAATATTTCCCACGTTTATCGCTGGGTGTTAGGATTTCAGTTTACGCTGTAAATGCAGCACACCCGTGCGTTACAATAAGTTAATGGTTTCAACTTATATGTTATCCGTTGTCGTTTAGGGAATACTTAAAATAGGAAGAATAAAAAGACGGAGAACGTCAACAGACACTATTTCAAAAGTGTGGGGTGGAAGAGTGTGGTTGTCTGTGAACGTCCTCCGTGTTTTTATTCTCCCTAAACCAGCCCGATTAGGGAACTGTTCCTAGATTCAGCTCTCTGAAAACAAGAATAACTTTCCCGTAGGTGAGGGCGTATGTACATAGCGAGCAGTTTTAAAGCAGCTCGTGTTGCAAAATAGTGCATTAGCGAGACAACCTTATCTGATATATATATTTGAAAATATGCAGATGAATGAACCGTATATCGAATGAAACAAAGTTTTACAAAACTGCCGAAAGTCCAAATATATTTCGGAGCCAGGATTTAAACTCTAGGCCTCCCACTGCCCGTTATATATATATATATATATGTATATATATATATATATTATAAGTGCCCGTGATATGTACCGGGTCTTCCATTTTAATTCGATCAGATTTATTACAAAACATTCGTAAAAAAATGCACTAATACGGTTTGTGCAGGCGAGTTATACGGCCAGGGGGACGTATTATGTGGGTAACTAATCTCTCTTTCTCTGTTTCTTATTTCGTAAAACGGAAATTTTAATTGTGGAATTAATCGATCGAAATTAGACGAAAAAGAGTGGGGGTGAGAGACGGACGTAGACGCCAAGAGTATGGTAAAGAGAGGTGAAAGACGGTGATTATTATTCGGTCGGAACGAGAGAACGGGAGGTGAGCTTCTCTGTCTGCTAAGCGCGCCAGTTCGCGTGATTTACTCTCTCCGTGATTTACACTTTCCACCTCGACATTCTGCCGTTCCGCTTCGTAAATACCCCCCCCCCCCCCCCCAAAAAAAAAAAAAAAAAAAGCTTTTCGTGTTTGCGTTACTTGCGCGCGACTCACCGTCACGTTGCGACATTGGCGTCAATAGCCAACCAAGGACGAAATGTTTTTTTTTTTTTTGTCTTATTCGCTTTCCTTACTGTGGCACTTTCGTTTTTCTTGTCAATATATTATTTTCGCAGGAAACAGATTCCAGTCTTGCAGCGAGGCAGTCCCAACAATGCATGCCTCCAACGCTTAAAAAAAAAAAAAAAAAGAATCTCGAATGAATTGTGTGGAGGGGTGTCGTCGAGCAGGTGCGGTTCAGTAACGTATAGCATGTCGGTTTTGAAGATGCATTCCGTCTGCTGCCTCGTGCACTGCTTTGTTTGTGCGCGAGACTGGGTGGGAGGAGACTTCCCCCGGGAGAAGTCTGGTGGTGCGTAGGGCACGAGAGCGTCTGCCAGGCACGTATCCAGAGGGGGGGGGGGGGGGGGGGCCATGGGGCCCGGCCCCCCCCCCCCCCCGAAACCTTCCATTTTGCTGGGACCTCCTCTCCCCCCTCCCCCTCATACAGCATTTTGTCATGGGCGGCCCCCCCCCCCCCCGAAACAAAATCCTGGCTACGTGCCTGGCGTCTGCCATTCCAGGCATGCGCGCGCGTTTCCCGACGGACATTAGGGACGTCAGGTTGCCTTATGATGACGTCATTCTGCGTGTGCCGTTGAAGCGAATGTCGTGGAGGCCGTGGAACGGGGAGAAAAACGAAGCGTAGAAGGGTCAGTTATTTTTATAAAAAATATCAAAATAATTACTTTGGAAATGGCAAATTAAAAAAAAAAAATTCTGGAAATTATTTGTAGCATTAAAAATAGTATGTTTCTCTTTGAATATGTGTAACTTTCTACGAGTTGTGTAATGCATATAATATTAAACACCTGTGGCATGAAATGATCCAGGCTAGCATCTTCTTTTTTTTTTGCATAAAGTCGGTACTTCTCGTTGTTTTTTTGTTTTAGGTTTTTGCGAGACGAAAAGAAAACGTTTCTACATTGCAAATGATATACACCTTAGGGTCTCCGTGCTGCAATATGCCAACGAGGTGAACACGAAGCAGAAATCAGATGTCGACATATTCCAAATTTCGATTAATGTGCGTGTGTGTGTGTGTGTGTGTGCGTGCGTGCGTGCGCGTGTGCGTGCGTGCGTGCGTGTGTGTGTGTGTGTGTTTTCCAACTTTGGCCGTTCTTTTTTTTTGCATTTTGGATATTTTTTCATTAGGGCTTGGCATATTATGTTGTCGCTTCATGATTGGTTCTTTGGCGGTCTGACCGGCTAATGCCGCAATCTGATTGGCCGAGAGGAGCGATAATGATATGCACGGGGGCTCGCCACGCCCTGCGGACACGCCCTCGAGCACGTTGGAAGCCCACGCTTGCTATGCGGAGCGCAAGTTCGTCCGCTTTTTTTTTTTTCTTTTTTTGCAGGGGTTGTGGTGACATCAGAGCGCCGAAAACTGATTGGCTCTGATTGAAAGATAGGGTAGACCTCAAGGCAGCTTGCTTCGAGGTCTACCCAATATCGTTCAGTCAAAGCCAATCAGAGCTCGCCGTCTTTCTGAAGTCACCGCAACCCCTAAAAAAAAAAAGCAGACGAACTTGCGCTCCGCATACGTACGTGTGTATGCCTCGAACGTATGTGTGCAGACGGTTTGTGGGACCAAAATGTGATAGGTGTACGTTGTGTTGGCGGTGTGGTTTCCGTGGTTCCCGATCCGGTAGCAAGACGTGGCTACCTTATAGCACAATCCAGCCGGTCGTTCAGAGAACGGGGAGCCCTTGATCGACGTACTAAGAAAGAAAATAAACGAATGGGTGTATTATAACTTACGCCCGTCCCTGGAAGTTGCGAATTCGTTTCCGTGCTACGCGTGCTGGTGACTGTGCATCGGAGTCTTGCAGCGTGCTGACCTGCGGGCAGTTATTAGGAAAGCCGCGAGAATGAGTCGGCTTCCCCTTCGGAGAAACCAGACGGGAAGAAAAAAGAAAAGAAACGGGTCTGTCCAAGAGCAGTCGGGACTCGTCTCTGCCGCGTAGTGTACACGCATTTTACTCTCCGTCTATTGTCACTCCGTGTCACGGGGTTCTGGTTCTTTGTCGCTGAATCGTGTCGTATATTTCGTCGGCAGAGGCGTGTACACTTTCTATCGGGGATCTTGTCTCGCCATTTCTTGCGCTCCTTAAAACAGTCGACTAGAGAAAAAAAAAGCAAACTAATAATACTAATAATAATTTTAGAAGTTATCTCGTGCGCGAGCTTGCACATGTATGTTTCTTTGCAGTTCAATATTTTGTTATATATTTTTGTTTAAAGTTGTCTTAGTGTGTTGACACTTCTTGCATAATAAAATCACTGGTATTTTATTTATTTGTTCCGTTAACGGGGTTATATATTACTTACCTTCAGTGTAGTATCGCCAAAGAAGGAATAGAGCCAACCTGCCGGTATGTTTGGTAGGGTTCTTCGAAGGCGAGGGCTTGTGGAAACCTAGAAACCATTATTTCCAAGTATAGTACTTGCTCGAAAATGTTAGGTAAAAATACATATCCTTTGTCTATCTTTTTCTTTTCTATTTTTTTAAGAGCGCTGCTGCCCTCCCCCCCCCCCTTTTTTTTTCCTTTCTTTTTATATAGTATATCTGACTCATTTAAAGCTGAAACCAACAAGACAGCACAATTTTTAAAATGATGAAATGAACGTTAAAATAAATAGCCTTTCTATGATTTATCTGTATCGCTCTTTAATTTCAAAGGAAAAAAAAAAAAAAAACTTGGCTGACAAAATAATTATATTACCGGTAGTCGTACGATGAATAGAACTATAGAATCCGCTCGGTTAGTTTGTTCTTGCGCGGGTATATAGGGATGAATCTGCTTCTTTCGGACGGTCAAACACAAAGACCGTGTAGTCCGTTCCACACGTTCCATGTATGTGTGTGTGTTTTATATGGGAGGAAAAAAAAAAAGAAAAAGGGGCAAAGCGTATTTTGATAGAGCGGTATTTACTGCGTCTCCCGCCTACTTCCGATATCCACGAAATTTGCTTTCGGGAACGTCTTTCGCTTATTGCACTATATATGGTATATCTCTCCGGTTAATGTAACCTCTCGTCTCGGAAGCTCTCGTGCAAGTAGGAAAGGATGGCGCGATGCATCGGTCATTCCGGTCGCTGCGCTCTGTTTCGGCGTGAATTACATCACGCCAACAGCCGATGTATCTCTCTTTTTTTTTTTTTTTGTTTGTTTGTTTGAGGAGCGCATCACCTCTTTTTTTTTTTTTTTTTTTCAATCTCTTTCGTCTTTGCTCACTTTTTAATGGTGTATCGGATGGTCTTCTCCGTCGAGGTCGGCATTTGGGTTTGTTGGCGTTTGTTTGTTTGTGTGTTTGTTTGTTGAGGCAGCTATCTAACGGTTGGGTGGGTGAGTATACGGTCACTTACGCTCACCGAGCGACTTTATGGTGGCCGAGGGTGGCACCGTGAAGTGCTTCTCTCAACGTGCCCGAGGATTGCGCTCTTCTGCCCCCCTCTCTTTTTCTTCTTCTTTCGGTTGACCTCCATTGACCCGGATAAGTTCTTTTCGTCGACTTTAAGCCGCCAGCTGGAATGTGGCTCTTTGGACACAACGTTCCAAGCCCAGTCCTTCGATTAATCTTTTTTTTTTCTCTCCCAAAATCGTCATGACGCTAGCTTTTCTTTTTTTTTATCTTTTATTTGTATTATTCGACTTCAGTAATCTCGATTCACACGTATCGTTCGTTATCTCTACTTTTTAGTCTACCCGACTTTCAGGCAGTTCGTCTTCCGCGCGTTTATTTAATTTACTTTTACGCTGCTTCGAAGTAATTAGGTGGACGATTTTCGCCGATACTTTCGTCACTCGTCGTTAGCTTCTTTGAGCTACACCCTTTCTTGTTATACCTCCCTAGACAATCAGGTTGCGCCAAGGGCCGATCAGAACGTTAAAAAAAAAAAAAAATCGCAAATAATAAAAAAAACGTGAACACACACAAAAAAAAATTACGCCCTGTTTTTTTTTTTTTTAAGTTAGTGCGGTTCGCAGTTCTACCATTACCTTAGCCAGGACTTGGGCGCCTATAATCAGATTGAAATGTAATCGGTGAGTCTTATCTTTTAGTGTAGTGACGAACCTTAATATCGGGCGATGGAGGTACAAGATAAATAAATGCCACTTCGTTTGTCAACAGCGCAACGAGATAACAATCGTAACGCGGTTAAAACCAACCATGGGCAAGTCTGGCGTGTATAATTGGAGCACGATGTTTTTTGTTGTTGTTTTTTTCTTGTTTTCGTGTGCGGACTAATTGCTTCTTTTCGCCGCTGTTCTCCGCGTTCTAGTTGTAGTTAAACGCACGCTACGCGCGCCAAAAACGGGCCACTAAAAGGGTTAACGAAGCATCAGAGATAGAGAGAGAGAGAGAGAGATAGCACCCAGTGTGGCACACCAGGTGTGACTTCATATAGTTCGCTCGTTTCTTTTATCTCCTTTTTTTTTAGTCCATTGGTTTTCGGTTCTATCTTTTATTACTCCACAGAACGCGGTACGTTTCTTTTCTAGAGCGAGGCCTACTTAAAATAAATAAATAAGGTTTTTGCTATTTTGTTTCTTTCTTTCTTAGTTAAAATAAGCGAAATTGCGTATCGATCGTTTGACCGCTCTATACGCGGTCTCCTTGAAGCGTTCATGGTCAAGTGATCCGGGACACGTTGACCGGTACGCGTATGGCGTCACGGGCCGCTGCTCGAGATTAGATAGAAGCAGTGAGTGTGTACAGTTCGAGCAGCGCGGTCTTTGAATGGGGCATTGTTATCAGCCGCGCGCTGTAGAGTGCGCCTTGATCGGGAACGCCGATCGAGCGTAGCCCTTTTTGGTAACTTCTATTCGGGGTGGGCTGGCTCTTTGTGAATAGGGTGATGGAGCGGTCGCCCTCGGCTCGAGCGTAAACAGTAGTGGTACTGCTATATGCGCTATATAGGCTTTGGGTCAACCACTCGATGGCTATTTGTGTGTCTGTGGCGCTCGGTTTAGTGTGCGAGTTGCCTTCGACTCGCTCAAAAGGGAGTCGTAAATCATTTTGTGAATGTTTAGTGGTGGAGCACGCGCAATTAGTATTGGGTGCGGAAAACAGATGAAAAAACGCAAGTGCAAGGAATTGAACGAGTACAGCGCTGTATTTGTTTAGTTTTCTTCTCTAGTACTTTTTTTTTATTACTATGTATTAACTATGCCGTGCATTGCTGTAAGTTTAATGACTTAGCTTGTTTCTTTTTATTTTATATAATTTCGATTTTGGTAATATTAAAAGAGGGTTTCAAAGATGGGAGGAAGAGAATAAAGGGCATAGAAGTTACAAGGTTTGACAAAAAGATACAAGAGATAACTGAGCTTCTTTGCTCGGTACTTACTGCTAATCTTGTTTTTTTTTTTTTCTATATGTCGTAAAACAATTTAAAAATTTAGCCGCCATATCAATAACGAAATTAACCGAGTTCGATCAAAAGCACTGTTGGCGCGGCAGTCGCGGCGTTTCAGGGGTACTAACGCAGTTAATTTTAGCAAGGTCGTGCTGTAAGCGAATTGTGGATCGTTATAACTTGAAGGGGCAGCGCCACCCGTATATTTCAGTTCTATTGGGCCAATCATTTCACCGCCGTTCGATTACTATTCACGGGGCGTCTACACGCCGTGTGCTAAAATTTAATCGAATACGTTTGTTGCTCCACAAGTCTAGTAGCTCCTATACTTCATTTCAGCTTCGGTCCGAGCGCGGCCGATGTTATGAGCCGACGGGCCAATCAAACAGCACAAAAAACGCAGCGTCATGGCGTGGTCTCTGCGCTTAATTGGACTAGCCGGCGGAGAAGCACGCATAGAGAGACGGCGAATACCGGCTGGTCCTATCAACTGCAGAGAGCACGCTATGACGTTGTGCCTCTTTCGCTGTTTGATTGGCCCTTCGGCTCATAACATCGGCCGCGCTCGGACCGAAGCCGAAACGAAGTATAGCACGCTTCTTTCGCTATAAACTCAGTTCACCCCTAGCCTGACAGTGCGGTTGAAGTTACGTGCTCGTTGGACCAATCACACGACTATCTTTCACCACGTGATCACGCTCCTCTCGTCCATACCCACGATGACGGGGTACGGCGATGAAAGAAGGGGGGGGGGGGGGGGAGGGGAGGGGCTGTTGGTTAGTTCGGCGAGCGAGTAGCTTCCAGCGCACTGTCCGCTTACAAAGCAGCCAAGCTTAAAAAAAAAAAAAAAAAAAAAAAAAAAAAAAAATATATATATATATATATATATATATATATATATATATATATAAATAAATAGCCGAGCCACCGTGGATAGAAAACGCTTGTTTGGGCGCCAGTCTGGCAGCGGTGGACAAGCCTCAGCGAGGCTTGAGATATCAGACGATCTACACGTGCCAGTAACAAGATGAAGGCATCCAGAGGCCGTATCCTTGCAAACGCGTATATGTAGATGTCGTTTCGGAGGCACGAACTGATCGTTCCCTGACCGAGCAACGCGACCCTGAACTGATCGATGTGCGGTCGCTGGGAGGTTTAGTATGTAGATGAGGGTACGGCCAACCGGGGCTTCTGGAGCTCTCCCCGCGCTAGTTTGACCTCGCCACCGCGAGTAATCGGAAGGGCGAAGACGACAACTTTGCTTCGGCGGAGGTTAACAATACGCGCACGACGCCGCCGTTTCTCTTCTCATATGCGTGACACGTACTACACGTCGGCATGCGGGCTGCGGGTCTCCATTAGGCGTGAACGTTTACGTCTTCTGCTTGTAAAGTTTCGACAGCTGTCCCGTACGTTTTCACAGGTTCTTTTTTTTTTTTTTTACATCTGAGGGTACACTAATGATACTTCCCGTGTATTATTAAAATATTTGCGTTACCACTTTGGTCTTGGCGGACAAGGTCGTGATGTGCAGAATACGTTTTTGGGGTCGTTGAACCTCTGCGCGATCGTTTCGAGACTCGTACCGCGTCCTTCGACGCGAACGCCATTACTTGGCGCTGTGATCACGTGATCGCTCGCACCAGCCAATGGGAGAGTGAGATGCCACCCGCGAGGAATATGATGGGTCGTTATCCTTGTGGATTAGAGCTAGCTTTAGAGTATGCACAATTCTGCGTATGCTATTCTACGTCTCATTCATATAATATTTTCCGTTTTCATTCAGTTTGTACATTCTTGTCGAAGAAGAAAGATGCGCTCTGTTGGTTCGTTCCCCCCTGGCGCTAATGACTTCATATAGTATACTTAGCAGAAGTGTCTGCGCGTGCGCGGCCCCGATGTCCGCTGTATCCTGGCATTCCCTCGCCTTACGTGAGCCGTTAGCCTAGTCATACAGCTATAAACTGGATGTGTTTTTTGTGTGTGTTTTTTATTGCCGCTAGTTCTACGTTTTTTATTCTACCGTTTTTATGGACGTGCACTTTGCGCAACTGGGGCCCGCTGCCTCCATCATGCGGTGCGCCGTAATGATGGTCGAGTTTTTATAGTGTATCGTCGCATTGTTTGGGGGGTCTATGCGCGCGCATGGCCCCGCAGTTCGCACCTCGCCGTCGGGTCGTCTCGGTTTCAAAGAGAGACATCTCCATAGAGGGCGCTACGTCTGTTGCTTGTTGCGGGGTGAGGGAGGTGTCGCTCCTCAAGGCGCCTGCTTTGTCCGGCCCCTGGACAAACGATCTCTCTGCGGGGGCGAAGACACCCCCCAAAATGGGCGTCTGGGTACCGTCCGTTGGGTTATGGTTTCTGGAACGCGCCTCTGAGTTGGTATGTTTACCGCGCCCTAAAAAGTGCTCCCTCGATTTCCGCCCGATGATGACGTCATTGAAGTGTCATGGTGTCACCGGCCGCGATCCTGGCGGTGTCACGGCAGTGGGTGCGGATGTGGCAGACGCCTGATCTGCTGCAGGTCGCTCTCCCGTGTGACAGTCTACGGAAACTCCACCAGCCAGCAGTTGAGACAGCGCGACACCCTCGTTCGCTCGTACTTTTTGCAGAGGCTCCTAGCACTAACCGTCAGGATTGCGACACCCGACGTGACAGGCCGGCTTCTGTGACGTCATTTTTTGCCACTTCGGGACCTAAACACGCCAGTCGAAGCCTTTGCAAACAAAGAGCTCTCTGGCCACCGCCATTTTGCGACTCGAGCGACCCCTATGAGCCAGAAAGTTCTGCCACCCGCCTGAGCTGTGGAAACCCGGTCAGCGCGACTCTCCACCTGCATTGTGCATTCGGAGTTCCCCGGCTTTTCTTGGAAGTTCGTACTTTATTTGCCTGTTCAGGATGCTTACCCTTTTTGTGTTATCTTCCACTCGTAGCCTGCTCGGCCTTCGCAGGGAACGAACGAAGAGAACGATCGTCAAACAGCTCGCGACGCAGGCCGTTCGACGTTCTTCGAGGATTATTTTCGGAGAGAATCTCCGAAAACATTTCCCGGCTATGTTCCCGGTCTTCGCGAGAAATAGCTGATAGGGTCCGGGGTATGGGGTAGGAATAGATACGCTCGTTCATTTGCTTTGGTGCTGTACTGTGCAAAATAGGAGCTCTCTTCAAAACAAGCCGGATTCCGTTCGATCGTCGTGAAATGACTATCGTCGAAAACCTTGCTCAAATCCTGTTGTTTCGGTTGATGAGACTCGTTGAATTTTGTGTTGTGAGCGGGGGATACCCATGCAGTTCGGCTATCCTGTGGTGTGGTCAAATATTTACGGCAGTTAATTGTAGATTGACACGGGTGCGTGCCGTAAGAAAACCAACACAAAATGAAACAAACATTCCAGTTGCATTTGTTCTGTCGCGCACAGACTCACCAAAAATAGCTTTCATTTGTTTGTTTTTGTCTCAAAAATAGTAGAACGCTTTCTTAAAAACCTCGAAAATTCTATTCGCCATAGAACACGAAATAAAAAAATAAAACGAGGAAATTTAGCCGCCACCAGCGTCCGGAATTGCGCCTACGCAGGCTGCCACAGCCCACTGACGTACACTCTCAAAACCAAGACCGCACGTTTTAAATCGCTTCGTTTGAGAACGCCGCTGGTAAGATGTGCGCCCCGTCACCTTTCGGTTGGACGAGTTGAATGGAGCGACGCTCGGAGCGGGAATTCACGTGACAATGCGCTAAGCCTAATCATGACCGCGCGACGCGCGTGCTTTTTATGGTGCGGGGAGTGTTAGCCGTTGTTTACAGCCTGCTCTGACCACACGCCCCATTTTCCTCGTGCGTCCGTGCACGTTGTGGCTGCATAGTTCGCGAGCTCCTAAGTTTTGCGAATTTCGCGAATTGTAATATTCGCGAACTGTAGTGGGCGACAATAGTTCTATTGTCTGTAGAGGCTTGTTCCAGAGTTTAGAAGTAGCGAAATTTAGTGGTCGCGAATATGACCCCGCTGCCCAATTCGCGAAAGATCAGCGCCGCGAAAATAAAGGGTTTTACAGTGTACTACTTAGCCCACAGTACTTTCCCATCACTACAACCTCTGAAATGATAGGCTTCTTGGTAAATCTGATAATGATGTAATCTACTTGGAATGTTTAGCACATGGTGGTAAACGAAGATATTGTCCTGTGCATTTCTCCACTATAGTATTTTTTTTTTTTTGTATTACAAATGAATAGCAGGGGCAATCTGCGCTATATGTACCGTTTCCTATAGTTTAGCCTTTTTTGGAACACCTGGTTTCCGCAGATTTGTTCACAGACATCTGCTCAGTTTTTTTTTTTTTTTATATGTGTAATAGAGCTGACCCAACAGTACGAGCATTTTTTGCCAGAAATAACATGTGGTTGCGGAGCAAACACGTTTCTAGAACTCTGTGTTTTACCCTGCGGGCGCAATTAATGGTTGCTATTTGTGGGAAGTCACTTTGCAGTCCAACAAGATGCTTCCCAACTGTTCTGGACTGATTCCTTCTTCGTTCTGAGCCTATTTTGGCCATTAGATAAATGACAAGAAGTAAGCACTTTTGTGTATTATACATCGGCTGGGGCTCCTGCATAGTCTTTTTTTACAAGTTGCATGGGAAATCGAGAAGTTGTTTTTAATGTTATGTCTTCCTTTCTATCTTGAAAGCTGGTAATTGTGCCCAGAGTTTTGTTTTATTTGTGCACAGCATGCATGCCAAAAAGGCTTCGGTTTTATCATGTTTGCTGCGTCGTAAAGCCAAAAATATAATTACACACATTTATTTATTTTATTTTGCGTTTAGAAGCTTAATGGCATTTCGTAATTTCACACATGGAAAAGACGAATATGAGTGACACAAATAAAAATTGAGGAAGCTGACAACAAAAATATGGTAACAGGAGTACATACAGTAACTGTGGTGTGCAGAGGGCGCTGCGAGCGCGGAGGCAGTGTCCATGCAAAACCTCGTGCGCACGGCACTTTGAGTTGTACTCGGCACAAGTGGTGCCGGTGAGCGGGCAGTTTAATAAAGGTCTTTAAACACGCAACATTAACAAAATAAAAAAAAGTGACAAAGAACAAAAAAAAATATTGAAAAGATTTTACTAATGTTTAAAATGATTAATGGGAAGCCCCAAGGGAAGTAAATGCACAAATTACAAGGATGAAAATAAAATAATTAGAACACGCAAGCTTAAATATTAGCAGTCAGAATTGAACTTAAAAATATCCCTCTACATATCATATGGTTAATTGATTGGACGATGGTAAGTTTTACAACCTACCGTCGTCCAATCACTCGCATGAGTATTGTGGCTCTGGTTGCATTGTTACTGCCAAGACAAGCATTGTCCTGAAAAGTGTCGTCGTGGCGTAAATAACTTGTTCCTTGTTTGGGAGATAGGAGATAACGGTTACAACACGCAGCTGAAAACATTTTTTTTTTTTAATTTTGTGCTTTTTTTATTATCCGATCATGGCTCTGATCAAGTGTCCGTGTCTTGCAGAGGACATGTTAAACCACGGGGACGAGATGTCCCTACAAGAGCGGGTCTCGGACCTGGAGAAGAAGATCCTGGAGCAAACGGACGAGATCACCTGCCTCCGGAGCACCATCGCGGACCTCGCGCGGAGGATGAACCAGCTCGAGGGCAGGGGTGAGTCTAGCCTGAGTTACCTTCTTGAATTCGGTCGGTGTACGAGCCTCGATACGCGAATAGGGAATTTTGTGTTTGATGCGATTAGTGGTTTTGACCGAATATTTTTTTAATCGAATATGAATTTTCGACCCCTTTTCAGCATGCTATTAATTATTGCTAAAGTCAGAATAGTTTCCGTGAAATCTGCTAAACGATGCCAAAACGATAATTCAAATATACCCACGATTTTTAGTACCTTGACGTCACTGGCAGGCAGGCAGTCTTCCAGGTCGAGCGGGCAGTCTAGGAAACAGAGTATGCTGCGCATTTGTTTCGTGCTGCTGCGCGGGTGTGCTGGAGCGAGCTTTCGAAGCATTTATTTGACACACTCAAACTTCTTGTAATCAGTGGGAAACAAATTCTACTGCCCTAGGAGTGATCCCCTGCCTGCTGCTGGCATCCCTTTTTCATTGTTGCCGGTAGAGACTTTCAGCTTGAACAAGACGGTATACGGACCGAAATTGTAAATTCTATAACTTGGCAAGAAAACATTAGATTGGCCTAATATTTCGGTTACCAGTGCAGCAATACCGGAGTACCCCTTGCAACGAAAACCCAGTTGAACTCGTGAAGGCTGGTCCTAAGCTTCCACTTGCCCATTTGTAAGCAAATTTTAATACAACTATTCGTGGACTCCCATATATATTAAGAAAAGAAAACTTAAAGTACTCTAACCAACTGGTTTAAATTGCCCGACGTTTCGCGGCCTGCTCGGACGCTTGTTCACGGGTGACTTATTTGGCTGGGTGTTCGTCTTTCTCTTCTCCTTGTCGCTTGCCGTTAGAATCGTCTTCTTCTCTTTGTGACTCCTCGAAGTCCGTGAATATAGCTGCTTGGGAGGGTACCGATCGACCGGTTCAGGTTGTTCTTGGTATGCTGGATATGCCAGGACTCTAAATAGAGTCGTTTTTCCAGTTTCTTTCGGTGTCTAGGACGGAACTGCTGTCGAAGTCGATGACGTGGTGGTTCTTTTCTGCATGTTCCGCTAGAGCGTTTCCTTGCACGTCCTTCTTTTTGACATCATATTTGTGTCTGCGAAGACGTTCGGTGAAGTTCTTGGTTTCTCCGACATATGAGGCGTTGCAGTCGGTGCAAGGAATGCGATAAACAAGGCCTTGGGCTTTTTCTTTTGGATGACAATCTTTTGGAAGAGGAAGATGATGGCCAATGGTCGAGACGGGCTTGTGTGTCACTGCTATGCCATATGGTCTGAGAGCACAGGTGAGAACTTCGCGCGTGCCTCTGAGGTACGGGACGCACATGCGGCTGGAGGGATGGGTTTTCTCGGCTGCCGATGGGTGGCGAAGTTTCTTGTAGATATTGTTTACGAATCTTGTTGGGTATGCGTTTTTTCGAAGGTCCCGTTTTATAATGTCAACTTCCTCTTTAAGTGCCTTATCTGTGGAGCACACCGTGATGGCACGTCGAAATAGTGCTGAAACTACTGAAGATTTGTGAGATGTGCCATCACGGTGTGCTCCACAGATAAGGCACTTAAAGAGGAAGTTGACATTATAAAACGGGACCTTCGAAAAAACGCATACCCAACAAGATTCGTAAACAATATCTACAAGAAACTTCGCCACCCATCGGCAGCCGAGAAAACCCATCCCTCCAGCCGCATGTGCGTCCCGTACCTCAGAGGCACGCGCGAAGTTCTCACCTGTGCTCTCAGACCATATGGCATAGCAGTGACACACAAGCCCGTCTCGACCATTGGCCATCATCTTCCTCTTCCAAAAGATCGTCATCCAAAAGAAAAAGCCCAAGGCCTTGTTTATCGCATTCCTTGCACCGACTGCAACGCCTCATATGTCGGAGAAACCAAGAACTTCACCGAACGTCTTCGCAGACACAAATATGATGTCAAAAAGAAGGACGTGCAAGGAAACGCTCTAGCGGAACATGCAGAAAAGAACCACCACGTCATCGACTTCGACAGCAGTTCCGTCCTAGACACCTAAAGAAACTGGAAAAAACGACTCTATTTAGAGTCGTGGCATATCCAGCATACCAAGAACAACCTGAACCGGTCGATCGGTACCCTCCCAAGCAGCTATATTCACGGACTTCGAGGAGTCACAAAGAGAAGAAGACGATTCTAACGGCAAGCGACAAGGAGAAGAAGAGAAAGACGAACACCCAGCCAAATAAGTTACCCGTAAACAAGCGTCCGAGCAGGCCGCGAAACGTCGGGCAATTTAAACCAGTTGGTTAGAGTACTTTCAGTTTTCTTTTCTTAATACTCACCTAACCAGGCAGATTTTGCCGAAATGTTTACTTTTCAATCCCATATATATCCAAAGCCTAAATTGGGGTGACGAGTGAGCGACGCATTTGACATAAAATTAAACTTGTTGGGATGTCCAGTTATACCTAATCTAGGGTATTTGTTAACCTCCTTGCGATGTGAAAATATCTTCGATCAGACATAAATTTGAAAAAAGACAATCACAAACTAATTATGCAGGTTGTCAGGCTTGCATTATGGCCAGTTTAATTTTGACAATTTTACTGCAATATAGATATCAACATTCACAGAGTTTCTGTTTCCTTTTAAATACACCAGGCGCACATGCGCCATCCCGCTTTGCAAGTGTGCTTTTTTTCCTAAGCATGAGACTGCAATATTTCTACTTTTCTAAGCTATTGCGGTGGGCTAGCCCAGTTAGGTGCGCTGCTTAGCGAGCACCGGTGCACTGCGGAGAAGCTTCATCCGCGAAAGCGAGCTCGGCGGGTGTTGCTTCTCCGCAGTGCACCCGTGCTCGGTAAGAAGCGCGCTCAACGGGGCTAACTAGCCGTGACCAATACTTTGAAAAATACGAATATCGCAGTTAATCTCGAAGCGAATATCGAATAATGTAGTATGCAAAACTACTATCCGAAAATTGGAATATTTGCTCAATCATATCGTCAGACGTTTCGCTACTAGTCATGAGTGTCACTCGTGCCGTCCATTACGAACCGGAAAGCCTGAACATTAGTCTGCCTCGTGTTTTGGTTTCGGAGCTTGCTTCGAGCGTTGACCAGCAGATGGCAGTGCTATCACTATTTCCCCCCCCCCCCCCCCTTTCCTGGGTATTTTGTTGTTCGCTTCAAGTTTTCAACTGAGATTGGTCTCTGTTGTCCCAAGAAACATTTGGAATCTGCAAGCGCAGGAAAAGGCGACCTGGCCTCAATGCAGAGATCCACTTTAGCTGATGAAGAAATGCGGGGTATTTAGTTGAAACCGATAAGTGCTTCTTCGTTTCTGATGACAAGTCATACACTCAACGGCTCGGAAACTTAATTTAAACTCGGCAGTTTGCACAAAAATAAAGAAAGCATTCACTTGACCCCTAGATATTGTTTGTTGCTTTCTACCTTCCTGAATGTTTCTAACGGTACCGCTGAGTGAGGAATCCCTGGACTCATCAGATAGCCAGGAATTATTAACAGGAGACACAAACATCTAGAGGCCAAGTGAATGTTTCAATTTTTGTGTTGGATTTTATGGCATGTTCTTGTTTTTATTACTTGAAGTTACTTTTCTGGGTGTGTTCTATGAAAATAAAGAAAATTATTATGCAATCAGATAAAGATAAGTAGAGACAAAAGCAGTTTGTTTTCTTTTTACTAGCTTTGCAAGTTGTTAAAAATCACAATGATGGCATATAGAACATTGTTTGGTGCCTTTCATGTTTTGTGTCATCTTGTATCGTGGTGGCACTGATTTTTAAGTACTTTCGTGGATTTTGGTGTTGAGGATGGGGAGAATTAGAGGAACCTACCTGTAATTAATTGAGCTTAAAAAAAACGGCACAGTTCGGTTAAATGTGCTAGAATTCAGGCAGTCGAGGTAATAGTCATGTATGATGTGAAGTTCCTGGTGCAATTTATGCCACCTGCTAGGTGCTTGTGGCTCTGGTTGCATTGTTACTGCCTTTTCTGTTGCTCAATACTCGATTACCCACATGCTGCCATGGTGGATATAGACGGTAAGTTATTTTCCACTTTTCGAGATCTTTGTTCTTTGAGGTTCCACACAAATGCCCAAGCCTCAAGGTGAAACATTAGTGTGTAGGCTGGTTGAGCAGTGGTACACACTGTTGAATAGAATGTTTACATTCTTTGCAGCTATTTCTTCACTTTTTTACTGATTTACTTTAAGCATCTGAGCAGTTTCATGTGACCAAAACTAATGTGAGGTGCGAATAGTGGATTTTGAGTTCAAAACGAATTGAAGTGAAAAGTGGTTCTGGCCGAATATTTTTGATTCGAATATCAAATAGTTTTTCCACACCTTTCACTACCATTGCATAATGCTCAGACAAAAACCCAGCTATACTTGTGAAGTTTGTTCCACTTGTTCATTTATAAGCTAAGTCTAATCTATCTATATTTATAAACTGTGACCTCAGAAGGTCTGACATCTTGGGATTTCAAGTAAACGACGGATTTGACATAAAATGAATTCTATAGAGATGGCCAACTATACCCAATTCAGTGAATTTACAAATCTTGCTATATAAAATATTCTTTCTTTAATCTTGAGTTAAAAAAAAGAATGAACCGCGCATGATGAACGCATGGTTGTAGGAGCATCTCTGCCTAACATGTAGTACACTCTTGCATAACAGTCAGTTTAATTTTGAAACTTTTACTACAATATAGATATACACATTCACAAAGTTTCCATTTATTTTCAAATACAGCTGGCACGCGTGTACCATCCCGCTTTCAATGTATGCTTTTCTTCCATGCACGCAATTGCGATATTCATACTTTTCCAAGTGTTTATCGCAGCGGGTTACTCCGTTGAGTGCGCTTCTTGCCGAGCACCGATGTAATGCAGAGAAACAACACCCGCGGAGCTCGCTTCCACGGGTATTGCTTTTCCACAGTGCACCGGTGCTCGGTAAGAAGCGCACTCAACGGGGCTAACCCGCCACGATCACCACTTCGAAAAACGCGAATAGTGCAGTTCTTCTCGAAGCGAATATCGAATAGTGTATTATTCGAAATACTATTCGAAATTTGTAATATTCGCACAACCCTAGAGAATAACACTTTAGGAATTAACAATGCTGAGACAGGGGGAAACACGGTTGTAGAAGGCAAGTGCTCACGTAACAAAAAGCTGTGTCTGTTAGCAAAGCTTACGGGTGTCACCGTGAGCTTTCCGGGAGATGGGACACAGAATAACTTGTTACTCTAACTTCCAGCTAAGTGTAGATAGTATTTAACAGCTGATTGTTGCCACCCAATTGTAGTACTGGGTGTTCGAGAGAAAAGAGAACCCGTTTTCCTTATCAGAAAAGTTTACTATGTTTCACCGAATGCTCAGTCTTTGCCTAAGTGTAGCGCTAGAGGTTGGGACCAAATGCCAAAGTTTTACAACTTACCGTCATCCAATTAAGTTGCAAGCGTTTTTTGAAAATCTTCAATCGCGAAATGGGGCTTGTTTCCGGTAGCAGACGCTATTCATCTCTGTGTTGGCAAACTTCGTTAGCCTCCTTTTCTTCGTCAAAAACTTTAAAAAATCGCTTGTAATTTTTTAATCCAATAACGGTAAGTGCTAAAACTCTGGCGTCTAGTGTCACCCACTAGCGGCACATTCGGGCGGCGACTGAGCGGTTGGAAATGGAGTTTATTTTTGCGGTGAAAAAAACACAGTCCACTTTTCCCTCCAATGCCCGGCATGATCACTCTTTAATATAGTAGTCATTACTAGCTTATTAGCCAAAAAGCTAAGTTGACACCCCCTTTTTATGTTGTCCATAGTTGTGGTAAAACCTCAATGTCGACTTTAATATGGTTATTTTGAATCTTAATTGGAACAACTGTTTTCCCAAAGAAAAAAATCAGTCAATAAAGTCGAAGTGTATATTACTGGTGCTAATTTCATAAATGTTAAGTCTGTACGGTTAAATTTGAGCTGGAATCTTATTACGATTTTTTTTCATTGTATTCATTTGTTTCTTACGAGTGAATTTCTGTAAATATATTTTTTACTGTTTGTTACAAGCGATAACCTTGCTGCAATTGTCTAAGTATACTTTTGTCTGAATCAATAACAGTGCAATTATGTAGGTATCCTATCCCATCCCGCAACGGCTTTCGAGCGAGGGCCGACGCCATTAACGGATAAATTTTAAAACGGAAGGTTCTCCTCGGCAGCCCGCTCAGCGTTCCCCCCTTCTCGTTCCTCGCAGCCCCGGTGATCACCAACTCCAACAGCCACGGCACGACACCGACCAAGGCGGGCCTGCCGTCACTGCCCCAGCACCCGCAGCCGCAGCAGCGCCACTCGCTGCACCGGCAGACGAGCAACAGCTCGTCGTCCTCCCACGTGGACGGGGCGCCGCCTCACAACGGCCACCACCACCAGCCCCCGTCGCCACATTCGGCGCCCTCTCGCAGGCTCAGCTACTTCCCCACTGCCTCCACGACCTCCCTCCACAGGTCGGTCGGGGCGGGGGTTTGGCGGATCGCGTAGGGGAAGCGGCTCGTCCGCTCCGATGGTGTACGAAACCATGAAAGAAGCACCCAATAACATCTTTCCCTCGGGCGCTCTTTGAACTCCGAAGGGGAGCTCCGGTGGACTTTTTTTTAGATAACTACTTTGGTTTACTCTCCCCAGCCGGCCGTTTATTATCGCTGAATTCAAAATGGCCATCGAGTAAACGGCATACGATGGTGATGCCACCAACCGTCGTAGAAATTTTTCAGCGCTCTCGAGCGGGGCGACGCGACACATTGCGTAACTTGCGAGTCAACAGGGCTGTGTAAAAAAAAAACGTGGTATGTTCCGCGTTGTTATTTTTGTTTTGCTGGCCCGAGTTTCCCCAGCTTTCGTTTCGCACCGTCAAACATTTTGTGACTTGCCGGGAACCAGCTGTACTCCCCCATGCTACGACATTTGACATCACGTTTTCAGTGTTGCTACTAGATTTTCTCGGACCAAAATTTAAAATTTAATAACTTTGCGAAGAAAAAAACAATTATTGTGATTTGTATTTTGGCTTACTATAGTTGAGGTGCGTTTACTAATGTGTCGAACCATTGTTGAGACAAGTCGGCGACTAGTATCAAAATTTTGCCGGAGCTCCCCTCGTCCTGCAAAGCTGCAAAAGCTAACCTCAACGTAATCGTATCGCTTACAATGCTCGTCAATCTTTCATTAGCGTGAATGGCCGCATGGTTGGTATATTTGCTCGTAATAGCATCGGCGGGTGCTTGTACACAGGCACTGAAAGTTTTACCGGAGAGCTTTTCTTTCTTGGTCTTGTACCACCTGAGTGGCCAGGCCAATGCCGATAGCAAATCATGGGCCGTGGCATAAAGCGTAACGACAAACATCACACTGTTGGCAACATTTCGCAGAAGCCCTAGCAAAGTTGAATTGGAGTTTCGTCCAAGTTTCGTCTACGTCTCGTTGAAGCTCGGTGGGCATTTTAATCTGGTGTTGCCTTAAACCCGTCGCTTCTAAAATAAGTGTTTTCCACGTTTGTACGAGCGAAACTGATCTCCATTTTTACCCGCGTTGCGCCGCAGCGAGGGTGGCCAGAGCTCCACGTCTGCGTCTCCCGTGCCGTCTCCGGCGCCTTCGTCCTACCGCAGTTCGCCGTCCCCGCGACAGACGCCATCGCCCAACCGCCACATCTCGGCTTCTACGTCCAACTTGGCCGCCATGAAACGGTGGTCAAGCTGCAGTAGCCAAGATTTCACCGCAGCTAACAGGTGAGCGGCCTCCCCGCAGGGCGGAGGTGTCGGACCGAGCAGGAGCTTGCACGCCGCTGCCGCAGGTCGGAGACGGAGCTAATGAAACGAGCTTCGCGTAGAGTATTGCCACCCTATTACGCAATTTTCCTGTGGCTGCCTCCAGTTTGGGACTTCGTGCAGAGTGTGTTGTTACGTTTAAAAAATGCGACTTCTCAAGCTTTATATACATGGTGTACTAAAGAAAAAAAAAGTTTTTTTTTTCGCCGCACAAAGAAGCTACGCATTGTCGAGCGCTGACTCTCCGCTGAAATGTAGGCACCAGCGGTTCAAACCAGGTGCCAAAGTTTCGGGAATGACCATCATCTTGTTTAAAAGTTACGATCCATTCTCTGAAAATTTTAATGGGAAAATGGGGTTCGTTTTTGCTCGTTTTCGGTGGCTTGTGCCATTCGGCTCCACGTGTTTGAGAGCTCCGTCAGTTGCCATTTTTCCGTTGAAAAATTCCCGAAAATATCTTCTAACTTTTGAATGAAAATAACGGCTAGTTCTGAAACTTTGGCATCTGGATCGGGCCGCTGGCGCCACCTTTGGGCGGAGGACGAGCGTTCGCCGACGCATACGTTTATTTTTGCGGTGAAAAAACCTTGTATGGCGTCGGGAAGCTGGGGTCATGTCGCCTTACTCTGTCGCAGACGATTTTAGCATTTCTGGAGAGCGGGAAAGCGTTTTGTGCGATTTGAGATGAGGCCTCGAGTAACTGGCAACAATGATTTTAAGTGCCGTGATGGCTAGGTGAGGCT
Organism: Ixodes persulcatus; assembly: GCA_013358835.2. Taxonomy (NCBI): domain Eukaryota; kingdom Metazoa; phylum Arthropoda; class Arachnida; order Ixodida; family Ixodidae; genus Ixodes; species Ixodes persulcatus. The sequence goes on from JABSTQ010011511.1 coordinate 323,544, forward strand.
AGGTGGCGCAAGTTACCACCCTTTATAAAGGGTAGAGCCATTAACATTCGTCCATCCATCCGATGGCTGAAGTGTCGTTACTTTGAAGCATAGCTTGTTTAGCGGCTCTAGTCAGAGATCCTGCACGAGGTACACTGCGCGGCAGCGTTAGCACAAACTCGACGTGACGGCTTTTCTGCATTTTACTAGGACAGAGTATTGAAGGGCACTTAACTTTACCACTTACGTTACTGCCCCGAGTAAAGACTTACAGCTATTCAAATACAAGAAAAAGAAAGAAATCTAACAATTGTTTATTTGTGCTAACTGTGTCGCGTATTCTTGCTTGTCACACGGTCTCTTTTAGGCTACAGTCTTGTTAGAACTTGTGTGCTTGGTCTCAATTTTTTTGTTTTAATTTATAGACGCCGAGTTTGACTAGTGCCGCAGTAAACTTTGGGACCAACCCTAATCTTTAATAAAAAATAATGAACTTGTGTTTTCTTTACATGCCACAATTGTTTTTTTTTTTCTTTTATACTCTGGGAAAGTGCATATGGTTTGGAGTCACATACCCAACTGTTTTGACAAAAGAATTTCAAGATCTGGTGACTTTCCTTGATTGATCCCCAAAATGACAATTGGTTGTTTAACACCCTCTACTGTTTGTAGAATATGTAGGCATACTTATTATCATGGCTTTTGACAAAGTACCTAAAAGAGGTCGAACAGAATTATTTGACATAAAGACTGAATTTTCTTGTAACTGCATTAAATAAGAAGAAAAATGGGCTTATATTTGTGTGTAACTGCCCCCAAATTAGTGAGAATATTATCTAAATCAGATCAGAGTTAAGACAAAATTTTCCAAGAGTAGAGTCTTCTCTTATGTTTTAAGAAGGTTTAATCATCTGCCAGTTTCTTTTTTGCTCCCGCTTTAAAAACCTTAATTTGGAAACCATTTAGACAATCAGTTGTTTTCTTGGTGATGTGTTATTTTTGGGTAATGGGTTATGTGCTCTCCAATTTTCTCAAAACATATTATATTCCTTTTTGATTGTAGTCATTTACATTTTGCTGCTGCTTTCTGTACTTGCATGTACATAATTTTATGTGATCCTCTCTTCTGTAAGTAAAGGTAGCACTTGTAGGTTTCCACCGAAGCTATGCCATATCTTCCTTTGTAATTCAATGCTGATTAATTTTACAAATTTTTTGCAAGGTTTTGATGAAAATTCTTGTAAGCTACCCACAGAAAAACTTTGCTATTATATCCGAAAACTGTGTTATTGCAATGCATTCATTAACCTCACCGTTCTGTTTTGCACAGCTCATTGCTCTAACAGCAAACCTGCATCATTTTAAGCCTTTTCATCTTACTAAGCAATTGCTGTGAACTCCTTTGAATAAAACAGTCGCTCTGTTATCAGCTGTTGGCACCTGGTTTAAAGCCTGTTTTGGTTCTATGAGCAAAAAGCCAAGATTTTAAATATTATAACATAGGCTGGCCTTTAAGCTTGATCACGCTTTCATGTTGCCCTCGCAATCACACATGGCTGAATTTTCGCTTCAGTTTGCAGCAAAACTTGGTATGAGCAAGCACACAAGTTCACATCATCTATTTCATGCTTGCTCTCTGCTAACACTGCCATCTTTGCACGTTGGGTGGTAGCCTGCACTGTTTTAATGCATCTTATCTGCGTACAAAGTGCATGCAGCTGTCATAATAGGCTTTAACACTTTTGAGAGCCAAATTGGCATACCATTTTTTCGTTGCAGATTATACACGGTAAATTGAAGCTGCAAGCATTTTTGTGTGTAGATAGCATTAACTTGTCTATGTCTCACTTCACTACTTTGTCTGTTTCAAAAGCTCCACGAAATTTGTCGCTCTTCTTCTATTGAAACATACTTTTTTTGTGTTGAAACTAGTCTCAATGGTGAGACATGGACCAGAGCTACACTAACATGCTCCAACATTGCCACATTTTAACTCTTTTAAAAAAAAATAGGTTTGCCTCTTTTTTTACATTTTAATGTGTCAGTTCTTTTTATCACATTTTTTTTGGAAGTTCTGTTAATTTTAAGAATTTGTGTTGGAATAAATGTCTACTGATATTTTTTTTTGTGTCAATGTGGCAAGGCAGTCCCACTTCATACAACCTTTAAATACTGGATTCCTGCTTTTGGCGTTGTCTATCATGAATTGTTTATTTTTTCATGATCTGTATCTTATAAATTATATAGTATAACTTGCATCTCAAAAACTAGCAAAAGGTATTATACTGCGCATAGAATTTATAGTGTGAAATGGGACTGTCAGATTATTGGCCTTATTTGTAAATTACATGTCCCAGTGCATTGATCACCATTCAATTTACAAATAAGGCCAATTGTTCTTACTCCGCTTTAACCTTATCATTTTTAACCGCTTAAAATTGGGACGTTGGCATTGCACCGAAGGTTTGTTTGGTGATCGATGAAAATCGAATTTAAATGTTTTTGTTGTTTGTTTTTATTAGTTCGTTGAAGTAAATGGAGCTAGGAATTAAAAACACGAGTATGCTATCTTGTCATAGGCTAGTGTCACGTTTATAACTTTTTTTTATAAAAACGGCAAAATTCTACTTCAGGTTTACAAGTGACATATAGTTTAGGCTTCACCTTAAGTACAATTTTCCCGTAGGTACGACATTTTGAGACTCAGTTATAGGGAAAGCCATTCATGTAGCAGTTCGATCTCCCAATGCCCTCCCTCTGAGAGCGTGTTGTTCAGTAACTGCTGCCTAAGGGCAGTTAAGTGGAATCTCGTTAATTCAAACTCTCTTAATTCAAACTCGCAGATAATTCAAACTAACACGCATGTCCCATACTTAATGTTCCTAGAAAGGAAACTCCCGGTAATTCAAACTTCGCATTATTCAAACAGGGGTCTGGTGCCCGTCGGGTTCCAATTAACGAGATTCCACTGTACTCGTACCTGGTATTAATAATGTAATAATATCTGTATTAGCAGTCTGCTCCCTGTTGTGTTGTTTCGCTCGCCAAACAAAAGCGGTGCAACTCGCCAAGTCAGCATGACGGTTCCCACTTTTTCGGGGTACTATAGCCTGACGCTGCATTCTCGCTCCGTTTCTCGCCGAGTTTGCGGCCGGCATCTCTTGCATGGCGGACGAGACGCCGACGAGTTGATTGGTGTGCATTTTGTGTGTCTTTCCGTTACTTTTTTTGCCCATTCTTTGCCTTTCCTCCCTTTGTAGACGCATTGTAAGTGGGTCCTTGTATAATCTGCCCATGCGATCGGCCTCCGGAACACTCTTGAGACACGGGTAAACCAACAACGGCATGCCTTGGGACAATGAGGAGATGGTCCCTCCCTGCGCCCCGTACTGGCGACTCCGCCACTTCCGCCAGCTCCGATTCGCTCACCCTTTTTGGGCCGAGTATTTTGAGAAAGTGAGACGCGTGGAATGGGAAGACGTTCGAGGCGTCCGGCAATTTTTAGTAGGCTAAGGAAGGGTTCTGTTTTGGCAAAACTTGAGCCGTACTTTGGAGACGTGGCATATGTCAGGAGTGAATCGGCACTGATACCCAAATCACAATTGGTGCTAGTCTTAGTATGTGTATGTGGCATATATAATTTGGACTCCACTGTGGATATATAACATGCAGTTTTTTGGGAAATTTTAGGTAAAACATTTTTGTTTTGTTTTACGTCGTAGCTAATATTGCGGGTCTGTCGTGACTAGACATTGGAATTCATGTTGGAATTTGCCATATAGAAGCTCAATCAGAAATTGTATATGATTTGTGTTGACCTTGCATCAAGATCACGTCAAACCTTGTATTGAAATTTATAGTGAAGCTGACATGAAAGGTCACATTGGAACACAAGATTTGTCATTACCGTAATATCCCTGGAGATAGCCCACTTAAAATCAGGAGCAAATTGGGTGAAAATATGGAGTGGGCTAGCTTTTGGTGTACAGCCGAGAAAAGTTGAAAAATGCTAGTTTTAGGCCATGTGTCCCTTCCAAGCTTCTTATCAGTGCTGAGGGGCAAGGAAGCAAAGATGGCTGTACTTTTCAGTCAGCAATGTCTGCTTTTATCCCGTCATAGCTAACTAGCCACATTTTCGCCGAAGCCATCATTGATCCCAACACTATTAGTATTACTAAGAGTGGGCTATCTTTCTGTGTTTAAAAGAAGTATAGCTAATCAAGCCGAACATAGGGGTGGGCTATCTTTTTGGGGTGGGGCATCTCTCGGGATTTTACGGTATATATCTAAATGACTCCTCATATGAAAGGCCAGCAGTCATTAGTTAGGTAAATAATGTATTAAATTATGTAAGCATATTGTAATCGTGTTGATTTTAAATTATGCGGTCACCAGCACGGAGTGCAGAGGGACCTTGCATGCATCCTCAGTGATGGTGGTGGTTTTTGGGTGAATTTTCGTGGTCTTTGGAGTGTTTGTGGGTTTTTCTAGTTTCCTGGGGAATCCTTTGGGTCTTCCATTTCTTCTTGGAAGTGTCTAACCCTTTTCGTGAGGTTTAAGACTTGTCTCGTAGAATGATTGACTGCTTGTATGTTTTACCAGCATCTGTTAGGCTTTCTACCTGTACAGTATGCTGTGGCGTAGGTGCTATAAATAGTACCATAGTGTTACTGTTAGTTTGTCTTCTTATATATCATATAGTGCTTTGTAATCTGTCAGTGGTGTAGAAAGTTTATTGTATAGTAAAATGGGATCTGCAATGTTCTCTTTAGAGGAGGAAAGGAAATCCTTGCTAGAAACCAGTTTGAGCAACATGTAAAGAAAAGTTCAGCAATGGGCATAGTAGTTGTGGCTGCCTTTGTTTAGCCTTGCATTTTGTCTCAGTAGCATGGTTTAGTTGATGCATGTATGGTCAGTTGCTTGCATGTGCAACATTCATTCATCCTCATGATATTAGGACTCTAGCTGGTGGTGTAAATGGTACTACAGTACTGCAGTATATGCTTCCAGTATTATACAATACTTTATAACAGTGCTAGTTGCTGGTAATTTTGATTCGGGTAATACTACACCATAGAACCAATTAGGACTGCATAATGTCAGTGCCTTAGTACCATTACCATTGCTAAGGAACCTTGCAACTCTCCTTGCAGTGTCTAACAAGGAAGTGTGTGTGTTTGCTCTTCTTTTTGCAGTACAAAGGATGCGCAGCTCAATTCAGGTAATTGTTTCTCTGCTCAATATTGTCAGATAATGATAGTATTCAAGCATAAGTTGGAGAAGAAAAAAATTAGGGCTTATTGTCGGTTTGGTTAGTTTCAGTTTGAGAATTTTTCGGGGCCTTATGAATCTGAGGGCGTACACAGGAGTGCTTAAAGCACATTTTCAGCTAGAGAACATTCTTGTAGGATGAGCAGGCTTGTCAGAAATGCATTTGAATGAATACAGTTTTAAAATAGCTGGTAGGCTTTTTTTTTTCTTTCAGATATCACAAGATTTGGGACAGGGTTCCAACTTCCAAATTTTAAAATATATTTCTCAATATTTTAAGGATGAAAAAGAATAGTCGGAAAGTCGCGTTCAGTCAGATGCACAAGGAAAAATAGGAATGTCAATTTTAACCTGGTCGATGGAGGTTTCAGATTTTAAACATTATGGTAGGCCATTATTAATAGAATTCAATAGCCTCCATGGTATTATAGCAGCAATTTCTTCATTCGAGCATCTTTAGTGACTCTAGGAAGCCCTGTGGCTTGTGGAAACTTGTATGAATTAGAGAGAGTGTCTCTTTTGCTGTTCGTCACCGCAGAAGAAGGGACAGTGCGAATGTTTCTGCGAGGTCGTCCCATTGTGATGCACATTCCAAGTGACCAGCTGCACGACTACAGCCTCACCAAGGTGAACAGCGCCCCACATCAGAGGCTCAAGCTGGAGTGGGTGTATCCTTCACTCGTCGGTGACTGCATGCCATGGGGTCACGAGGGGGGGCATCTTTTCTTCTTTTGCACCAACGGGGAGTGTTGCCTATGAATTCTGATGGTATGGAGGGTGTTCGTGCCACTTCCGGCCGCCATGTCAGGGGCAAAGGGATACTTCCGGTTCTCTCATGTTCACCTAGTGTTTGGGCGGGTGTGCAACGACTGTTTGTTCCCTGGGGAGCGATTGCGCAAGAGTTACGCCCCAGAAATGCCCAGTATCATGCTTTTAAAGTGCCGATGCGCACTGGCAGAAACAAAATGTCACAAGTGAAGTTCTTTCGATTATCTCGCGATGGGGGACGCCACCGACACCGCCGAGCCTGGGAAATCACGGGACGCACGGCATTAGCAGACGGTGCTAGCCTACTTTGACATGCTACCGACAGATGTTACAATGCGACAAACGCGAGGATGTGGCGCCAGCAGCGCCTTGACCGACTTCTCCGTGCAACGATAGGTGCCAACCGGGGCACTATGGCACATGCTATAAATGCAAAGTGACATGGTGCTCTGCGAAAGAAACCGAATACTGAAGCAAGCAAGTCACAACAGAAAATTGTGCGTTAGATAGACTCACATCATGCCGAAGGAAGCATAATAAAAACTTTCGGAAGATTGTCCGTTAAATGCCAGACCTGGCTCGGCAACCCTTGCGGGGAAGCTTGGCGCATATCTTCGGTGCCTAGGGGAGGTGGGTGCCCACCGCCGATGCCTTGCCGTTCACGAAGTAGTTGGACGCGTTTAAGGACTTGTAGGTTTTAAGTCGTTCGCAGGTATATGGGCCAGGCAGCTCGAATAGGCAGTCGTGAAGATGTGCCCACGATAGCTTCGGCATATTTGTTAATTCTTTAAGCAACAAGTTCTCTTCCTTTTCCCCGAAGGGATCAGGAAGGCATGTCGATTTTGCATAAGTAAATTTCAGGAGGTACTGCAGTTACTCTACGGCGGTGAGACTTCTAAAGCATGCGCTACTCACTGCGGGTCCTCAAAAACAAGCAAATACAGTGGCCAACCGGAAGCAACAAACTGCCCCCGCAAGTTCGGCCATAGTTGCTTTTGTTTGCCTCTGCACAGCCTGTATAGCAGAATCTTCTTAAGTGGAAAGTTTTGGATAGGTGCCAGAACTTAGCGAATAGTATGTTTGCCGGCCAAGTCTCGAGAGAGGTTTTCTTGTTCTCTCTGGTAAGTAGAATTTTTTATAAGGTATATTTCTGATAAGGAAATTTTCAGTAAAAAAATTTATAGTGATGCGCGAATATTTGAATTTTTGAATAGTAGCTTCGAATAATAGGCTATTCGACATTTGCTTAGAGGTGAACTGCGATATTCATACTTTTCGAAGTTTTGTTCGCGGCGAGTTAGCTCCGTTGAGTGCGCTTCTGGCCGAGCATCTGTGCACTGCGGGGAAGCTATACCCGCGAAGCTCTCGGGCTTCGCGGGTATTGCTTCCCCGCAGTGCGCAGGTGCTTGGTGAGAAGCGCACTCAACAAGGCTAACCCGCCACGATTATGCAAGGATTGTGCAAGGATTATGCCGCGATTATGTTAGGCTGCGATGTCTTCACAGCCCGCGTTCATCGTTCGTGCTTCCTTTTGTTTGTTTTTATTGTCAAATTTTAAATAGAAGGAATAATATTTTAACATAGCAAGCAGATATATAAATGCCCTCAATTAGGACAGCTGTGACAAATCTGTTGCTTACATGCCACAGTTCATATAGTTATGTTAAAATGAATTGAGCTTGGAAGCGGACAAGTGGAAGGTTGGGAGCAACCTTCACAAGTTCAGCTTAATTTTTGTTTTACCATGGTGCCCAGTAGTGAAAAGCTTAGAGAAACTGTTTGATAAAATATTTGGCCAAAACTGCCATTTGCTTCACATTCGCTTCAAACTCAAAATCCACTTTTTGCACATTACTAGAAATATCAGATGAGGAAATCTTCTGATGAGGGGAGCGTGTGACAAAGCAAACTTCTGATAATATTAATGCTTTTTCTTGGCTCCTCGATATTCTACTTGAGGAGATTCTACCATATTACAGACAATACCACTACACAAGCATGTCAACATACATTGTGAGAACAAAAAAAATTAAAAAAAAAAATGCAAGGGGGCAAGAACAGGCATGTACAGTTTGTATGCATCTGTTTTCATCCCTCTGCGTTTTTGTGCTTTCGTTGTAGCAGAGACAAGTCGTGGTTGGCTTGTGAGGCCGGATAAAGCATTTGGGAATGGTAGTACGGTGAAAATAGGGGATTTTATTAACTTTCTTTTTGTAAAAAGGTTTTCTTACCAAGTGGTCCTGCTGGTATAAAGCCTCACAGTTTGCGACGAGACAAAAGCGTCTATTGTCGCGACTGAGTTTTTTTTTTTTTGCGGCGGTTTTCCCGGGCACGTTTGGTGTACGGTGCTTCCTTGACCTTGTGACCAGATACGGGTACCGGGGGAGGGACTGCCGGGCGAACCTGTTCTTGCTTCCGACGGGTGAGATGGTCTATTTCATCGCTGCCGTGGTGGTCCTCTACAACGTCGAGGACCAGATCCAGAGGCACTACCTGGGACACTCCGACGACATCAAGTGGTACCCGCCCCTCGCCCCTCTTTTTTTCTCACACGTCGGATAGACATAGAGCCAGTTTTCTTTTAAAATCATATTCTTGCGAAGGAGTAATGCTCTGGATACTCGAAATTGCAAGGTATGCACTGTAAACAACTTTATTTGTGCAGGTTCTTTATGGAGAAAAATGTTTTGCTTTTTCTTGTCATATTAATATGCCTACAACTCCTAAAATACTGCAAATTAAAAAAAAAAAAAAATCTTCAAGGTACTACGTTTTATGAGGTCAGTTCCGATGCATACTTTTGTCTTGTCCAAAATTTGCTTAGGCATTGCTTTATTTTGTGAGACTTTTTTAAATCCCGTTTCTTTCTGCCATTCTTTTGCGGCCCCAGAAGTACAGATGTATATACATAAATAAAACTCGAATACAAGTAGGAAAGTGAAGTATGTGGTTTATTAGTGTAGTTAAGACGAAAAGAAAAACTGCATAGTGTGCATCATAGAACAATGTGAGATTTTGAAGCAACCCTTCCTCTTTCATTTTAGTACCTTTGTGTATGAATAATGTCTAAGTTTCTGTGGCAGATAAGTAACAGCATCATCATTTTTATAAATTTGTAGGAAATACTAGTTTGGCGCTAGCATTGAACAATGTCACAAATAAGATTGGTTCTATCGAGTATCATAAAAGAATTGTGCTTTGATGGGAAGCAAATATTTCGCCATCCCTTCCAGCCTTGCCGTTCATCCAAACAAATTGCTGATTGCAACCGGCCAAGTGGCAAGTATAGACAGACGAGATCGAAAGGTGGGTCTTCAATTTCTTTCCTACGGATTTTGGGGGACATTGTCTTCTACCTGGGGTTCTTGACACTAAAGTATTAACAACATGTACTGCTTGCACAATACAGACTGCAATGCTAACTCCTGGTTTGTAATGATCCCTGAGAGTCAGCTGCATTAAATACATTTCTGTGGCTTCCTTGATCCTCTAAATTGGGGGTAGAACTCCTTCAAGGATAGGCCCCAATTGAAATGTGAGCAAGGTCTGGAAAGGCAAAGAAATATTACGGGAAAAATTTTGCTACCAATTATTTTATCATTGTAATCGACTGGTGTTAATGACTGGCCATTAGTGATGCAGGTCATAAAATTGCCTAGCATCCTTTTAGCATGTGACCATGTCACACATCCTCGCATAAATTTACTTTGTTTGAGCTCGATGGGCTAATTACAGCATTTTGTCAAGAGGTGATGTGTAATATTTTTTATGGCATTCGGTAAGATTGTAATGTTCAGAAGCACCACATTTTTCTTTTAAAATGGTTATTTCCACTGCTTTTCTTATTGCTAACCGCTACCCTTTACTTAGACATCTCTTTTTTTATAACTACTGTTATGCTAAGCCATGCTAACTACTTCTGCTTCTTATTCCTAACTTGCTCTAGAAATTTTTTTTTTTAGCTTAATAACTTAACACTAATTAGAGTGATATGTGTACATATTTTATATTTATCCTGCTTTATTAATACAGGTGAACCGTTTTTAACAGTTTCAATTGTTGTATTTCCTGGTCTTTTTAGTCTAATTTTACCAATGGTGTGGCTTCGAATCTTTTGGTGCATTGACCCCTATGGCTTAAAGGGTATTTCCTGCTTTTTGTGTTTGTTTTTGTACACTGCATGTAATTACCCTTTGCAAAGCAGTGATTTTATTGCTACTGGCTTTGCTCATGCACTAGCCCTTGTGATATAAAAAAACACACACAAAAAAAACCCATTCGAGTTGGTATGTTTATTTCTACCCCATTTAGTGAAGTTTCATCATGTTGTACTTTCTAAAATCGTCAAGTTTGCAGTTAAGTTTGGTTGACGTGCGCTTCATGTTTCACACAAATTTCAGAATTTTAAAACTACCTGCGATCATAGCAGTATTACTATTACATTTAAATTTGTCGACTTTTGTAAGAATGACACCATCATTCTTCTAGACTTTCGGTTGTTAGGATGCTACCTCTTGACGATGTTTCGCAAGGCTTACAGAAAATTATTCCAAAGAAAGTTATTACAAAGCGGAAAACTTAGTAAGCACATGCTGATGATAGAAACTAGACTTCAAGGAGGTTAGTTGTTTATCTCCCTCAAAACTCCAGAGAAACAAATCTCATATTTGGAGCCCAGCTCGTATTCCCAGTCCTAGTTTTATTCCAACAATTTGAGCAACAAGTCTTGCAAATGAGAGCACAACTTTAACTACTAGTAGTTTGGCTTTATGGAAAATTGTAACTTAGGACAAGCAAAAGTTGTGTACAGTCTAATATACAAAAGAACTATACAAAAATTTGTAAATATACGGAAATTAAAGAAAAAAGAAAATAAACTTGTGCTTACAAAAAAACAAAACAAGTTTGAAGATATCTTTAATTAGCACCAATTTATTGCAATACACAGGGGTCCCTGCTTATGGCAAGTCATTCTTTGGGGTTCGTATAAAGTGTTTTGTTTGGATCCTATAAATAGCAGGGGCAGAAGAAAATGGTGTTTGCATTAATCTGCTTAGAAGCATGTATACAGTTTTTTTTTTTTTTAAGTTTATAGATTTGTTTAAAAAAAAAATTGTGAAAGCTATACTTATCTGGTTTGTGCAGGGGAGTTATATGGCCCGGGGGGACATAATACAGGGGGGCCAATGGTAATGATCAGTCGGCTAATTAGGTATAATTTATTAACTTCTTAATTAGAGAAAATAGACATATGGTTCCAATTAGAAACTTGCTAAGCATCATCAAAAACCACTCTTTTAGGAAGATCTAAGACAGGGGCAGAATTTTACGGCGTTCTGAAAAAACGCTCAGTTTGGACTTGTTCCTAGGTTTCGGTTTTTTATCGGAGCACATATTTGCGCCCACGGTCCTGCTCCCCGGTGGTCGCGGCACGAAGTTACCCCCTCGCCTCCCTCGTAGAATGGAGGGAAGTAGGACTCAAGTGTGTTGCACATCTCAGCCACTGGGGAGCGGTACCGTAGGCGCAGAGATGCGCTCCGATAAGAAACTGAAACCTAGAAACGCGTCCAAATGGAGCATTTTCTACGGAACGCCGTAAAATGCTAGCTTCACGTTATATATTTCTAAAAAGATTTGATTTAGTGCTTTTCATTGACGCTCAGCAAGTTTCTAATTGGAACCATATGTCTATTTTTATATTTAAAAAGTTCATTAACAATTTTTACTTAATTAGCCGACTGATGATTACGATTAGCCCAATATATTATGTCCCCCTGGCCGTATAACTCACCTGTACAAACTGCATAAGTGTAGCTTTCACAGCTTTTTTTAAACAAATCTGTTAAGCTTAAAAAAAAAAAAAAAACCTGTACGGTATGGATAGAGCACACTGCCAACTCTTGTATACAATTGCAATGCACTTAGATATGTTGCCTTCCCTCACTTCTTAATATTTTAACGGGAATAAATTTTTTTTCAGAGTTCTTGAATTTATAGAAGGTAGCACACGATGAAACACAATTCCTTGTGGTAGACAAGCCAAAGCACACAAACTAGCGTAGCATAATCACAAAAAACATGTATGGTTGAATTATATATAATACATAGGTAGGTGCTATCATGAACTAGCACAAATTTTCATGAACCAGCAAAGACCATAGTTTGTTCACCCCTAAGTTGACAATGTGGTGAAAGCTATGTGATTGTTGGATCAGTCATGCATCCATTTTTCGCCACAAGATCACGTTCCCGCCCATTTTTCGGTTGTTTGGTGTACAAACAATTTGACTACTGTCTGACATTGCTAAGTGCACTACTAAGAAGGCATGAAACTGTTTGTGGGTCACTCTAAATAAATAAATAAATATCCACGCATAGAGAGCCTGGTCAGGTGATAAAAAGGAGGCTGTTGATTGGTCCCGTGAGCACGTAACTCCCTCCGCACTGTCAGCTTAGGGGTGAATGGAGTATAGTGTATACCGTATATAGTGCTTTCATAAACTAACATAAGAAAAAAAAAAAGAGGTCTACTGATCCCCGGTGTTGTTTGAACGAGTCAGCAAGAGGGGGGAGGGGGCAAATAGGCAATTTTGCAATGAGTGGTTAGGCGAGGCCCACCGGAGGCAGGTTTTCAGGAGTGTAAGCTTCTTCTGGCGTTTGTGTGTCTCGAGCGCAGAGCCGCCACTTTGAGATATCTCCGGCCGAGGAAGGTCTCATGGTGAGTCCTGGACACCGGGATTGGACGGGGGCAGAGATTGGGGCATCCTCTGTGTGATGTCTCCTTGTCACTTGCACAGGGCTTCGCTTTCTTCTCGTTCGTTCTCTTGCCTTTGCTGCTTCTTCTGCTGTTGCTGCTTCTCCTGTACTGCACCTTTGCTTTGAGCTGCTGCACCCCTGACAATGGAACATATGGTCTTGTACGTTAGCATTGTTTCGGCTGACTAGGAAGTCGACTGATTTGGTCTAGTACCAGAAAGAACAAGGGTCAGAAAGAAGGCAGTTTTTGTTTTGCAGAATGTAAATGCGACAAGACTTCCCCCTTGCTTCCGAGTGATCAGCTAGGATGATTGCAGCAGTAAGCTTGGCCATCCCTAACCTAAAAAAACTATACAGGCTTACAGTTTCCGAGTCACTTTGAGGGTTTTAAGAATGTAAGGGAAAAGGGGATAAAAAATCTTGATGATAATACAATCACACGCTTCTCATAATTTTCAGAGAAAATCGAGCCTCTTAGTGTTTTTTTGTTTTCGCCGGAAAACTTTTGCGTCTTGTGGGGCAGCGGCCTTCTACGTCTTTTCTAAACTTCAACGTTTCCGGCAACTTTTGAAACTTAACAAACACGAAGAAAAGACACAATGGGGCTCATCTGTCCTCACCTTGGGTTTGTCTCTACGTTTGCTAACAATACCAAAATGCTACCTATTCCGCCTCTCTAAAACTCATTGGTTCTCCCGTGTAGCAGACGTGTTTCATATGTGCAAAGTGGTGGCTACTCAAGATTGAACTCGCAGCCACAAAGGGCCTTGCAACCTCGTTCAGATGGTTCCTCACCTTTTAGTCATACATTCATAACGTACCTCGCTGTCTTACGCCAACGGTTGCACTGCCGATTCGCACTGAGTTTGCTGTAGCGGCCGACGCAGCACCTTGTTTCGTTTGCTCTCCTCTGCAATCCTCGATATGTTGTTTCCTCGGCAGTGCTATGCAGCATTACCCAGGCTGTCCACACACATTCCTTGAACCTGTCACGCACTGCTGGGGGTACTTGTTTGTTTCCAGCGCGCATTTGTGCTGCCCTGCGAAGAAGCCCTCCGGTGAATTGCGGCACTGTAATGAAGCATTGCAATGTTTGAGTGCCGCAGGGGTTGATGCATTGATGTGACAAGACGGTGCAGAAGCCTACAGACCTTGTAAACGATGACGCCCATATTAGGGAGTGCTTGGTGCATAGTTATCCATCTGTGGGTGGCTCGGATCTGTTAAGATAGCGCTTGAACTGGAAAGGCACTTTACTTAGGGACGGCCAAGGGAATTTGAAGAACCCATGGGGGTGCTTTGGGGAACCCATGGAATACCATATCTATCAAACTGCAAAATATGCATCTAGGTACCCCTTGCTTGTTAATGGAAGACAATCATAAAGGATAGAAGCTAGAGGAAACGGTACTCAAAGTATGTGCCGCAGCCGGTGGTGGGGAATGGTGGGAGATGTGTGCTCCGGGGAAGTCGGATTTCTCAGAGGTGTTGGCAACCATTTCAAGACTGTTCTTTGTTCCTTTCGATGCGGTATAATCGACCTCTCAAAAACTAGTTCAGTCGTAGAAAACGAGTGAGCCTGAGGGGTGGAGAGTGTGCACCGCCCTCCACTCTCTGGAATGCATTACAGCATGTTAAGGGGAAAGTGAGATGGAGGTGTTTGGTGGTCTCTGAGTGGGCTCAGCGGATGCACTTACGTCGGACTCCTGAAAGGGCTGCATGCGGTGCTGGTCTCATTGTTTCAACTTTTTGTTCCACATTTCAAATGAGTATGATGAACTATAGGATGTCAATGTATTCTCTAGAAATTGACTGAAAGTTAATATTGAATCAGTTGCTGAATGTTTTTGCAAGGACAGTTTTCTGCACTGTGCTGTGACACCTCTTTCTGGAACGGTTGCTTATACCAGGCTTGTGCATTGACAGTTATCATACCTTGGTGTCAGTAATAATAATAATAATAATAATAATCTGTATTTGCGAAGCAAGGGTGCGCTGCGTGGCTCACAAGGCTAGGCAGAAAGGCAAGGGCCCCTACGCATGAGCGTCTGCTAGCCAGCCGCCCAGAGCAGATAAATAAAGTTATTTTCTTTTGGCAATACCATATATCCACTTGGGGCCCTATGCTACACAGCGGGATGAAGCGGGACCAAGGGATCGGGAAAATGCCGTCAGCTGCGATTGGTCAGCGCCACGCCATTGACCAATCACAGCAGACGGCATTGTCCCGGTCTTTTGGTTCCACTTGGTCTCGTCATGTAGCGAAGGGCCCCTGATGTGTGATGTCTTGAACATGAAAATGTGCTGCTAGATCAGTCCTGCAAGACAAGTATACATAAGATTCTTGTGTTCTTTTCTTCTCTTCTAGCCACGTGTCATAAGCAGGGTAAAAACACATTTCATTCACGCCTTGAATCTCTTACTGTGCACTTGCTAAAGCATGTTTTGCACACAGAAGAGCATGAGTTGCACATTACACAGAAACGTTGCACGCTTTTTGTTCATAGGGTGAGAGGTGTTTTTTTCCCTTGGGTGTTTATAAATTGTTGGTGCAGAGGTCTCTCTACAAATCTCTCGTTTGCGAGATTCACGACTGCAACAAGCTTTTGTAGTCTGTAGTCTTTTTTTTTTCTTTTTTGCCATGGGTCATTTTGGAACATCTGCACTTTTAAAAAGATTATAGTAAAAAAAAAAAAAAACTAGTTCATAGAGTACGGGTGGATCAGCTGCACGCTTTGTGTGGAAGTTTGTGTGAATGCAAGTTTTGCGCTCTGCCTTTGCAAGATGCATATTCGCTGCACTACTATGTGTGTGTCTGTTCAAGATGACAGCTAGTGCTCTCTGCCAAAGATAAACTCGTTTCCATATATTTTGGTCATTTGCGCTTCGTTAACACATATGGAAGCAACTGTTAGAGCTCCAATATAGAGAGCTCTTTGCTTTCTTCAGATCTGTGCATAGCAAATGCAAAATAATTTGGGGTGCATACCTCATGAATTCAGTTGACGATGTGTGTATGTATACAGTGTCTGCCTTATGTTTTTGGCAGACTGTATGTATGTGCATGTCTGCAATTGCATGCATGTTTAACTTTTCTGCATTTGTTTTAGGGAGCTAGTGTCTTAGTGACCTTTTTTGTTATGTGAGTAATGATATGAGAAGCTTGGATTCAATTGTATCGAGAGATTGGCCATGTTTAAGTTGAAATTGTGGTACTTAAATGCAATCGGTTCCCATTTCACTGGGAGAATTGTTATTACAGTGCACCACGAATTTATCTTCAACATATTGGTAATTCTTTATTCTTGAGTATTTCTTTTTTGTTTTTCCCGAAATCTCTTTTTGCAAGATGTCCGAAAAGCATGTCTGGCCAAAACCAGCCAAATTACCATGCTAGCTTTACTGCCTTCCGAACGCCTGACACATTTCAGCATGACGCTTTTGTAGCTAGGCTAAGCACGGCAAGTTTGCTGCCGATGTGACCACGTGCTTCCGTGTGGCTTGTGGCCCCTCGTGCGTCGCTCTTCTTTGGCTCATTGTCCCCTCCGTTAAATTCTATAGTTCCTTGTTGTGACCTCAGCCACTTTCGTCGCAGCCGCACGTCAGGATATGGGATTCCGTGAGCCTCAACACTCTTCACGTCATTGGTGTCGGAGACTTTGAGAGGGCAGTGAGCTGCATCGCCTTCTCAAAAATGGTGAGTCCGCCGCTTTTGCGAGCGACTCGAACAGCAAAGGTGAACGTGCTCAGTCGAAACCGACCTCGACCAGCTCTCCCATACTCTTTTTTTTCGCCAAGTCGGAGCGCAGCCGACGCTACGGTTCGGCCGAGCCAATCCAGTAGCGTCCAAAGCGCATTGTCGCAGTGCTGGTCGTCTTTGTGCGTTTGCCATCGCCGGCTGAACCGACTGGGCACAGAGAAAAAGCACAGGATCACGGCACATTCGCTGTGTACAGTTGGTGCAGCCAGTGAAGGCAAACGCACAAAGACAATGAATGCTGCGACACAATATTTTATATTTTGATGGGTTGCAGGGTAGCAAAGTTTGGGAATCACTGTGTTAATCTCTACATTGTGGCATCCAATGCCCCTCAGTTGTAGTCTGTGCAACTTTATCTTCAAAACGAAATGAGTCAAACGCTGCACAGTTTGAATTGTAGTAAATGCACCTTTGAAAGCAACTGCACTTTAAAGGCTACTTTTGGCCACCGTAGGTGAAAGGAATTATATTTGTAGGTAGTACTAGTCTAGCAAAAACTTGGAGGACACTTAAGCTTCGCCTTTAAGAGTGGAACGCAATAGCGTTCCACTCTTAAAGGCGAAGCTTAAGTGCAAGGGCGAAGTTCCATTCGCATCACCTTCTTATTCGATCCTCATGCTCTTCCTGCCAATGGGCAGGAAGTGCGGCGTACGTGGCCTAGTCAGTGGCGTGTACGGCTGGCAACCGAAGGGTCGTGCGTTCAAATCCCGCCTAAAATTCTTAAAATTTTTTTTAAGGCAAAAATTATGCTCTAAAGTAAAATCTTTCGAGACCTGCAGCGACCTTTACTTCGCATTACGTGTCATGTTTTTGAATCACTTTCATTCCATGTGTGACGTCACATTTCACGTGAGCATTGTGGGTTGTTTGAAATTCTCACGCGAGGTTATGCGGCTGTGACGTCATGACCCTATCGCCCAATCAGGATTTTCCCGTCGCAATGCCACCGATGCCGATGCCAGCTTTTCTACAACACCAGCTCCTTACGTTGTTGCTATAAATTATGGCCTTTCTTGGGACAAAGTTTAGGTGACATGCACGTTCTAAGCCAGGTGGTGCAAGCTGCCACCCAATACAAAAGCTGTAACCAATACCCTTTGTTCATCCGGGCTTTAACATTGAATGACGTATAAACATGCTAGTAGCAAAATGGCAGTGACGCCAACATCGGGAAGCCATCTTTACATAATATATGTGGGGACATATAAATTGGTAATTGTGGCATACATGGTTTGAAATTGAACTCAATGAAGTTTATTTGGTATTGAAACAGCTCTCGCAGAGTTGTCCTTTGACAGGCGCCTCATGTTTTTTCATGGTCGTAGGATGGTGGCTCCATCCTGTGCGCGGTGGATGACTCGAGCGAACACACCATCTCTCTCTGGGACTGGCAGAGAGGGGAGCGGGGATCCAAGATCACGGAAACGAAGGTGACATGCGGGCACGGCTTCTATGCTCGACGTAGTGTCAGCCACTCTGGATGCCTCTTGGCCGCACGTCGCAAAATACCATTCTAGAACAGTGTCCAAAGTCGAAGCAAATTGGAATTTTCCTCGTAAGCTGTATCTCTCCAATAGCATCCTGACGGCGAAATTTTCATTCGCGATTCGTCGTCGCGCAAACTCCCCGGATTTCTAGACAGCGATCGGGCCTCCAAAAACATGTGACGCTAACTGCAACCTCTTTTAAGGGCACAAAGTTGCCCGTTTTAAGTTCTATGTGCGTACCAGCACTGTTGGCTTTTGAGTCCGTGCTTGGAAAGTTTTTGTCTAGCATGCACCTGACCTCAGTTCCGGTTCGAGTAGAAGACGTTCGGCAAAAGTTGTGTTGTGTGCTGCACGGTCGGTTCTCGGAAGCAGTTTTACTCACCTATTTCAACTGCTGTGTACAGAGCGCATCTGACGCGGTGCTTGCTGTGGAGTTCCACCCGATGGACAGGCACGTCCTTGTCACCCTCGGCAAGGGACACATTCACTTTTGGGACATGGAAGGAGGCACGCTCGCCAAGAAGCTGGGCATCTTTGAGGTGAGATGAGTAGGAGTTTTTGCACTCGCTTCTCACATACCGTAAGATCCCGCAAGGACGTCCACCCCAAAGTGAAGAGATAAACAGTGAAAAACATGGGGTGGGCTGGCTATCTTTGGGGATGCGACGGCAAAACTTTATATTAAAAAAAAAAAATAATAAAACACAGGGCCATTCGCTACAAGCCATGTGAAACGGGAACTGATACTGCCAATTGCGGAAACCGAAAATTTTCGCTTCACGCTGTGATAAACACGCGGGAATTCGCTACAAACTCTTGTGTCACTGTACAAGGTGACGCAGATTGCGGACGCAGCAGACGATACCGCGGACGCAGCCGATTTGCATTTTACGGCGCAATAAACATGTGGGGACAACTCGCATGTCACAGGAATCGATATCGCATGTGCAGATCGCGGGCAAAAAACGCAGGAACCCGTTCCAAACTCGCATGCCACGGGAACGAATACCACGAATCGCGGACACAGCAGACTCGCATTTCCTGATGCAATAAACATGCGGGACCAACTTGTGTGTCACATGAACCAATAACGCCATGCACAGATCGCAGACAAAAGTGTATGAACCCGCTACAAACTTTCTAGTCACGTACTGGTACCATAGATCGCGCGGTAGATGTCATTTCTATTGGACATTGCACGATGTCCTACAGGAATATCGGGTGGTTGATGATTCAGAAGTTTTATGTTATAGATATTTAGCCAGAAAAATGGGATGGGCGATCTCTTGGGGAAGGGTGGCCTGACGGGATTTTACGGGATTTTCTTTCTACAATGTCTTTGCCTCTTGACTGTAACACTTGAAGGTAAACTATACTCGGCGTCAACTTTTTTGTGCTACGTTGTTATGGCTAGCTTAGTTTCCACAGTGTTGTAGCCCTGTACTGCTCTGCGAGCATGTGGCTTCATTCATCTTCTGTCTCATTTGCGTGCACTCACGTAAGTAGCTTTGATAGTACTGTGGAATAGTTTTGTCTTCACCCTCTGGAGCTGCCATATACAAAATAAAAATGTTTTTCTGCTTGCAAGCAACTTGGTATAAATTAGTTTAGAAAGTTGGAGAGTTTTCTTTCTTCCCAAAATATAAAGTCAGCACTTTCGTTAGTACTTTGGAAATAACCTAGAAGAAAGCACCAATAGAACAGATTTTAAATATTGGCAAATGAAACACAATTAAGAAAAGCAGGTAAAGCTGCTTGGTTTTTATTTTTGAAGTGTGCAATGTTATGTGGTGTAATGTATCTTTAGACCTAAATACTGTGACAGAAAAGCTTCTTTTTTTTTTTTGTGCCGCTGTTTACATATTTGCTATCAAAGCAAATCTTGAAGTGTGAAATGTGTAGAATGCGTAGTTTTACTTCTTGATGACATTGTAACTTTGCTGTGCTCCACTATATTTTATTTCTGGAGTTTGTTTTTGCTGGCGTCGAAGTTTGTTTTGGATGAGGGATGCATCTAAGCATCTAGAAACAGTCAATAATTTGTTTATCACTAGTCATGCTGCCAGTGTGTCTTGAAGCTGCACCATTGGTCAGCATGGCTTTTTGTTGATTTCTGGACTATGAGCAAACAAAATGACATGCTTGGGCTGCCACCCTTCAAGTTTGTGCAGCCGTGTCGAGATTGGTGAATATGTGTTTGGCCGCCTAACTTGCTCCCACGTTTTCATTGCACCTCCGAGCGAGTCGTACAACACGTCCACCCAAAAAATGTAGTGTTTTTTTTCACCCCAAAAAGAAACTATGCATCACTGAACACTCTGCCCTTGTCTACATGTAGCATGGCGGACTGGACCACATGCCAGAGTTTCAGAGCTTGCTATTTTAAGGTCGTGATTTTCTGAAATTTTAAATAGGAAAATGGTGCACGTTCCTGGTAGGCTGACACGGTTCTTCTCCATGTATTTGTAGGCTTCGCCAACCGCCGGTCTGCCATTGAAAATTTTCAGAAATCGCTCGTAACTTTTGAACCAGACAACGGCAAGCTCTGAAATTTTGACATCTGGTCCAGACTGCTAGTGCTATTTTTGGGTGGAGACTGGGCGTTTGGCAACGTGTAGATTACTTGTAGGGTGAAAAAAAACGCTGTACATTTTTTTTCTTGAGGACAGCCCGCACATGAATTGCACGTGCCCAAACGGGTGCACCCATTTTTCCCCCACGTGTTCCGCGTGCAGAGCGCCAGTGTTGAAGGTGGTGAGGTCTCTGACGGTGGTTCTGTGGCGGTGAGTTGATGACGTGTTTGCTCAGCTGCCGCTGATGAAACTGTGGCCCAGCAACTAATGTGTAACCCCCTCAACACTGATCTGTATCTGGCATGTTCTCATCCCTTCTGTTTTTTGTCTGTTTTTTGTTTTTAACAGTGCATTGAGAATGTTTTTTAGCTGGTCTGGTAAGCAGTTTGCTTGCTGGTCGGTTCCAGTAAACTCGCATGCTTGCTATTCACGTTCTCTTCGAAGTGGTTTGAGATGTATAGACGTTACATTCGAATGGCTTTTTAGTGTGCAAACACCTTGTCTTGCAGATAATATGTAACCAGCATGCTAAGATTCCTTTGAAGAGCTTCTAATCGTGTTGTAAATGTTGTAATATTTGTTTTGTTCAGTTGACAGGGATATAAGTAATACCATGACATGCAAGCAGGGGTGTTTTTCCACTTTTAAAATGTCTGGTTTTGTCATTGGCACAACAGCCATAAAGGATCATAAAAATCTATTGTTTTCAATTTCATAAAATCGCTACTCTTACAGCGGTGCAGTAGGCACTGTGGCAGATTATTAATTCGGACAATCGTTTAACTGTAAGTTAACTGTTCAGCGTTGCTTTAAAACACTTTGTGGCAAAATGTGCTCTAGATCTGGAAGACGGGTTCGTGTTAATGCAGAATTCCCAGTAGTTTGTTTTGCCTTGCAGAAGAACAACAAGCCCAAGTATGTCCTGTGCATGACCTTCACCGACCTTGGAGAGCTTCTCACTGGTGACTCAAATGGGAACATCATGGTCTGGCAGAGGGGTGAGTCCGAAAGGGATCACCACATTTAGGGGTTCACCTTTAGGAGATAACACTAGGAAATCCATTCCAACTTGCTGTTTGTATTTTCTGTTGCCACATTTGCGGTAATTTAATGCCGGGGACCCAAGTCTGCCACGCCCATTTCAACAAGTGGGGGGTGCGAACATTTGGAGGAAAACGCACCTGGAACATTGGTCATGTGACATTTGCTCACGTGACACGTCGAGAGATGAGCTAGTGTTGTGGACGGCGCCCCGTGGCATTGGCTTCACCGCTTGACACTGCCGCACTGCGGAAAAGCCGCCTCGCCACACGCACATGCGACTGGTCTGTGCTTGTGGACGGTCTGAAATAGACATACTAAAGATGCAAATAATTTTATTTTCTCTCGCATATTTCTGTTCTTATATTTAGGGGAATCTCGTATATGTTCTGTAAATGCAGTGTTGTTCATTTGAAGGTTTTTGCAAAACGAAAGCTAGGTTCTTGTTATCTTCATCTAGATTTTGTTCCACTCCCTTCACGTGTGCAGGATCGAACCGCGTTGCACGGGTGGTGAGCAACGCGCACGACGGACCCCTGTTCTCGATCTGCGCCATGAAGGACGGCACCATCGTCACCGGAGGCGCCAAGGACCGCAAGGTGGTGCAGTGGGACGCCAACCTGGTCCGGACAGGACAGGAAGCCAAGGTGTTTATTTATTTAAGTACCTTTAAACGTCCCAATGGGGCATTACACAGAGGGAGAAAGATTCATCTGAATAATTATACAAAGTCTATTGATGCAAAAAAACAAGGATCACTCCAGAGTGATTATTAAAAATCACTGCTTCTTTTGCTGTGTATTCTGCCTGCACTTTGTGTATTCCTAGTCGTGTCTTGGCAGTATGTTATTCTGTCTTTACAGTATGTTATTCTAGGATAAAAGAGGCTTCAAAGTGGTGAATATGGATGTTTTTGAATAA
This sequence comes from Ixodes persulcatus, assembly GCA_013358835.2. Taxonomy (NCBI): domain Eukaryota; kingdom Metazoa; phylum Arthropoda; class Arachnida; order Ixodida; family Ixodidae; genus Ixodes; species Ixodes persulcatus. The sequence continues at coordinate 346,100 of JABSTQ010011511.1, forward strand.
AGCGAGAGTGCAAGCAAGAGTACAGCCGTGGCTGCCAAGGTTATTTCTGTCTGGTTGGTGGGTTGTGCCTTTGACATACTAACCCTTGCACCAGGGTTAGTACTATGTCAATATTGTCAGGGTGTTTTTGGTACACAGACAACCAGATGGTGATGACGGTGCGCCAAAAGCAATCTATGCATCAAGGGTACTGTCAGGTTTACCGCCATTAATCAAGTAAAAGGGGAAAAATTCAGCAGTTGATTGTACGTACATATTTTAGGCATGGGTTACGAAGAGTAAAATAGCATGGATCTGTTGTTTTGTTTTTTTCTCTGCCTCTAGCTTCCGGACATGGTGGGAGGCATCCGTACCCTGACGCAGGGCAAGGGCAGCCTCCTGCTGATTGGGACCACGAGGAACTCCATCCTCCAGGGGACCTTCAGCCTCAACTTCTCCACCGTCGTGCAGGTGAGCGTGGACGTTTTGTCTCTCCTGCATGTTCAGTTCTTACAAATCGGCGACACAGCATGCAATAAACAAAGACAAAGAGGGGCAGCAGACAAGACGAGCGCTCAACTTCATCTAAACATTTATTGGAGCTACGTCCAACAAAGGAAACAACCACATCATAATCGCGTCAGCACGTGCTCAAAAAGGCAAACTTCCGTTTGTGTGTTCAGTATTGAGTTTGCATCGGAGGTCGTACGGGACACGTTCGCCGTCTTTGTTTCAGCCTCTTCTCGTAGCCATTAGGGAACGACCAGATAAATTCTTCACTCGAAAGATGATCGTTGGGGGCAAGGCTACATGGCGTTAGTATATTGTCGGACTACGACAATGCAGTTCTGTCAGCTTTGACAAATTGACATCAGAGTGGTGAAAATAATATTGACACCTGCACTAGATATGCTATCGTGACACAAAAGGCCATGATCATGGAGAAAATTATACCTCCGCCCGCCCAACTGGAGACAAAGCGGGCAAAAGCGATGAACACCAATGCTCCGAACCCCTGGTCCTCCCTTTTGACCACCCCACAACCAGCCCCACCAAAGACCGAAAACAAAGGTGATGTCATCACCCACAAGATCAATCCCTTTGCCTCGCCTACAGGCTCCCCTTGAACGTCATCGCCATTTTTCTTTCATCTGCGCAATCTCGTAGCATCGTGATGCTGTGCCGCAGGCCTTCGCAGTACGGGCAACTCGCCTTTCTGCTGCACTGCGGCTCTTCCGAGCTAGAAAAAATATTATCACCTATGATGTCAAAGTTGGATGGCGTGCTACCTCTCGAAATCGGCCGCTCATGTTTTTTTTTGTGCGAGTTTTCAGACTGCATTATTGCTTCCGAGACAGTGACATTGTCGTGGCTGTCTTTTCAGGGCCACACGGAGGAGATCTGGGCGCTGGCGGTGAACCCGACCCAGAACCAGTTTGTGACGGGTGGCTACGACTGCCAGGTGCACCTGTGGGACACCCTGTCGCATTCCGTCGTCTGGAGCAGGGACCTCGGGGTATGTGTCTCTTTCTTGCCAGGCTTGCCCTTTGGCGTCGGTCCAGTCGAATTGTTGAAAGACCCGATTGGGAAGGGCAATTTTGACTTGCCATAAAACTCTGAGCTTGTGCCCGTGTCGCGGTAATCACCCACTCTCTACTCTCGAAGCATTCTAAATCTAGGCAAAAGACATATTGTGTGCCCGCCCTAACAAAAACATCTGACCTTACCGAGCTAATCCGGATGCTCCTTCGTGTCGACTGCTTCTTCGAGAAGCCGGTTCGAAACGGTGATGCTTTATGCACGTGCACCGGTGCGAGGCAGCGAAGCTTGACGCACGTACACCGGTGCTAAGCAGCGAAGCTTGACGCTAGAGCGCTGGTGCAAAGCAGGCTTTACGAGAGCAATGCGGCTACTTTAATCTTATAGGCGTTCTGCCAGACCTCTATGCTGCTCCTATGCTACTTTGTAGGGTCACACAAGGGCCTATCTTACCATGATCTGCCCCTCTACTTTTCTGCTGTCAGACGTAACAAGTACCCGCCCCCATGTTTTGACAATTACCTCAGTCTTCTGCGCGGCTGTTTGCTCGGTACTTTACGGTGGAGTCTTTAGAAGAATACCGGAATCTCCTCGTAAAATTGTCGCTTCTCTGGGTGACTCGCATTTTGCCCACCCACCCTGCGAATTCCAATCTGGACAACGTGATTCTCAGTCCAACCTTCTTCGTAGCATCACTCCCGTAGCTACCCGTAACCGTGCAAGAAGCAGGGGCAAGCCCGGTTTACGCATGCAGCACGGTGCTGAGACACTGCGAAGTCGGCGCTGCGTCAGTGCTGATACAGTGCAATCCATTTATAACGATAATGAGAGAACCCGGAAATTCATTCGTTATAACCGATTATTGTTGCCTGGACCACGAGCTGAGCGTTTTAGTCTAGAAACTCTAGAAACTGATCACTATAAGCTGCACATCGTTATATGTGGTATCGTTATAAGTTAATCGCACTGTACAGCGTGAAGTCAGCGCTGGGTCTATAGTGCCGAGTTAAGCGCTGTGGTGTGTGTGTGAACAGGCCCTTAGGTGAACAGGTTTGACTAGAAAGCAAGTTTATGAGGATGGTGCATCTTTTTAAGAATTGCTTTATCCTTCAAGGTTTTCAGGTTGAGTAGACTAGTCCTCTATTTGTTCTGCAGGAACAGGCGCAGGCTGCGTGCTTCTCGCCGGACGGCAGTGTCTTGGTGCTGACGACGCGGACGGGGCGCTGGAGCGTCATGGACTCGGCCACGCGCCAGCTCTACTCGATGCATACGGACGGCACGGAGCCCATCGATGCCGTGGGCTTCTCTCCCAGTGAGTGCGCGGCGAGAGTTGCACCTAAAAGGGGAGGCCGAGGAGCTCCGGTTGTCTTAGACCGTCGCGAGGCAATTGGCTTGAGGCACGTCCGATGGACTGGGATTCTGTGGAGCGCCTTGTATGGTACACCCGGGAAGTAGTGCTGCACAATGTTGAATAGCGCTGTACAGCTATAGAAGAAACAGTGTTAGTTGTAGAACAAATAGCATTGTGCAGCTGTAGTAGAATTAATTAAGGAGTAGAGTAGAGCGACTGGTGGGTATAGTTGAACGACTAGTGTACAGTTGAACAAGTAGTGTTGCAGAGGAGTAGGACAACAGTTGTACAGTTGAACAAATTGTGTTGTTAGTGGAGTAGAGCAGCTAGTGAACGGTTGAACAAATAGTGTTGTAGGGGAGTGGAACAACTAGTGTACGGTTGTAGAACAAAGAACACTGTACAGCTATAGAATAAATAATGTTGTGCAGCTGTAGAAAGGATTTTGTCGTCCAAATATAATGGAAAGTATTGCATGACTGTGTTGCAACTGTGAAACAAATAGTGGGGCATGGTAACACTGTTGTTACAGAAGTAGTATTGCACCACTATACAAGCAGTATATTACAAAACAACTAATCATTAAGTGCTGCAGCAAATGACTAATAAGATGAATGCTGACTTCTTACAGAGGTGTGCAACAGATAGTTTTTTACTACAATTTTTCTCAGCCCTGCAAGGTCAAATACTCCATCCACGCACAGTAATATTAAATTGAGACATCTTGTCGTTGGCAAAGAGAACACTGCTGTATTCTGTTGGCTAACTAAGTGGACTGGTTGAACTTGAAATGCTCTTTCTTTCTTTTTGCAGATGGTCAGCTTTTGGCATTGGGCTCGCGGGACAATTTTATTTATGTTTACCAAGTTAGTGACGAAGGCCGCAAGTACAACCGCATCAGCCGATGCTCGGTGAGTAAAAATGGCATTGGGTGTGCTTTTGAACTGTCCCTTTGTAACCCTTTGTACAAGCACAATGCGGCTGATCGCTTTTTGGGCTGCACCCTTAACAACGGGTCTGTGTTGTTTACGTTTTTGAGTGGCTGACCTCTTCTCTGTTTGTTTCTCTTTGTGGCTTCTTCATTTGCCTGTTGTGGCCAGTGAATAATCTTGCAGTCCAGATTTAGGGAAAAAGAAGTCTAAGTTTTTGTCAAAGATGTTAGTCTTGTCTGAGGTAGACTCTACTACAGTAGAACCCTGTTATAGTAACTCCGCATGTAGTAAAGCTCTGGTTATAGTAAAAAGAAGTGCCGGTCCCAACTGAATTCCCATTTCCTCTGTGGCTCAAAATTCTGATATAGCAAACAGTCAAAACTCGAATACCTGTTATAGTAAAACACGGCAGTACCCTTGAAGTGTTCTTTCCCCTCAACAACATACTTTCTCAGTGAACTTGGTGCAGATCGGCTCCTAGAAACCCCAAAAGTGTGCATTAACCACCAAAGCGCTACAGGCTACTGCGCTGTCGTACAATGACAGCTTTTTGAGAGAGTGTCAGTGGTGCTGCGGTTGTTCGTGATTGTTTCCTTTCTTGGAGACTCACAGTCGTCTGCCATGTAAAAAAAGAAATAGGCCTAACGAAGCCGAGGAGGTGCCGCTTTTTTTTGGGTGTTCGGCACTAAACTGCGAATCACAAATGATCCGAATTGTAAGGGAATTACGCTCATTCAAAAAACAAGTAACAACCAGTAGGTAACTGCAGGCAGGCAGCGAACTGCATTGGTCTTTATCGGAAGTCGGGCAACAAAGGTGCCGCTTCTGACTCGACCATTGAATAATGGACCAGCAAGTGCTGCCCAGAGGAAGAACCTGAACCCACCCCCACAAGACAGGAACTCTTGTTGGCTTAGGACAGTCAGGGGGTCTCTAAATGCAGCAAATGCTAGTGAGCAACACTATGCCCACACGACAAGCCTTGGGAGCTTCCTCGTGAAGCACAAAGCACCTACAAAACAAAGTGATATACCTGATTTCTTTACTGCAATGTAAGTGGTATTTTTGTAGTTGTGGTGTATGTTTTTGAACTAATAAACATTCTACTCTTTTCCACTCCCGTTTTAAAGCTTCAATAACAGAATTTTTAAGGTGCTCCCGATATAGTTAAACTCCTGACATAGTAAAATTACTGCTTCGTCCCGACAGGTTTACTCTAAAGGGGTTCTACTGTATAAGTAATGTCTAGGTTTGAGGAATTATTAAAAAGAGAGGGTTAATGTAAGGGTTGTCTTGTATTCGTTATGAAGACATACCATATTTGGATAGCATTCAAGCGTAAGCTTTTGGTCCGGAACTAGTAATCCCATTATGGGGACAGGTTTGAACTTAAGTGTTTTTCCTGTCTCTGACACATGACAGAATGTGACAAAACACTGCTTTTCATAGTAATTTTGCAACTGTAGGAAAGTGACTTTCAGCAGAGCAATGTTACAAATTAGCACACTTCAAATGGTAGGGTTTATTTACAGTTGTATGTGGAGAATAGGTGTGTATTCTCCACATTTTTATAGTTTCAAATAATAAGTGCTTTCACATTTGCACATTACACTTGAAATCTTCATGAAAGACACGCAGAATCTTTCTGACATTCCAGCAGTCGTATTGGTTGGCTCACGGTTTGTCAAATCTCTGGACTATACAATGGCGGCATTCCTTCTTTTTGCACGGCTACTGCCATGGGACGGCTCGTGCAGTTTGAGGTTATCCCTGTAAACTTCCAACAAATTCGAGAACGGGAGGGACATTTGCTGGAGCGCTGTCACTAGCAAACAACCATAGTTTTGTCAAAGCATCAATTAATCAACATCTTGTAAACCCTGAGATGGGGAACAATAAAAAAACGGACGAACACAACAAAATCTCAAATGCAGCTGAATTTTATTGATATGAGCACACCAATAAATAGACTTTTAGACAAATGAAAAAGAGAAAGGGAAGAAAAAGAGAAAGGGGAAAAAAAGAGAACTCAAACGCATAAACAAGAAGACCAACGAGTTGACCCCAGACAGCCTGAGCCACTCCCCGGCTCCAAACACTTTCGCAAAGGAGCCGACCTCCCGAACAACAACAACCCGAAGGTCGACACGCACGGCGACCTCCAAAACGCTAAAGCCTAATCTTCATTTCCTACTTCCAAGCAAACGCTTCCCAATTTTCCTACCCCCCCCCCTGCCTGCCCCCCCCCCCCCTTCCCCCCCGCCCTCAAGTTTGCAAAGCCCCCCTCACACAAGCAAAAACTCTTTCATCCGATCACCGACAACCAAGGACGGCTGGCTCACACAATTTCCCCGCTCGCGAATGCACAAAGTCTCCTTAATTAGCCTTCTAAACAATTCTTTTTCGCTACACAGAACGGACGTTTCATCCCAAAGAGGGGAACAATAATTACAAGAACCAACATGATTTGCCAACTCAGAACTCTGCGCCCTATTCCTTACATTCCTTTTATGTTCTGTAAGACGGTCATTCAAACAACGCCCTGTCTGACCAACATAACTAGGGCTCTGTGTTTTCGGAGAAATCCGAAAAACTCCGAAAAACACCCGCCGGTAAAATTTTTGTCAATTCGGATTTATCCGATAAACTCCGAATTGTTATGTGTCCATGCCACCCCCCCCCCTCCCCCCCCCAGAGAAAAAAGAAAAAGTAATTTTTTTTTTTTTTTCTTACAATTTGAGCAGCGCAGGATCAATGGTCCTGGGAAGATGACACCATAATTATCTTTCAAGCCTCGGACCGTTGTCAAAAAGGGGTCTTACGGTTTGCCTCGTCAAGGTTGGTTCAGGGAAGCAGGTCATCGTACCATTTGTGTCACGACAAAAGCCACTCTTTTGGTTTCCAGTTTGGGCCATGGGATTTGGCATTTAGAGAAAGGAGAGGGTATGTTTCGTGGGGTAACACCGAAAGCTATGGACCATAGAGATTGTATAGACCAACACGCGGCCCTGACGTCACGTAGCTGCGGTGGCGCTGTCGACGGCACTGCGCATGCGCAGACGCTTCACTTCACGCGAATCCGGTTTCTGCGCACGCGCAGTGCCCACACCTGGTGTGGGCAAACGCGGGCTTGTTTGTAAACAGCGTGCCGGTCTATAAAATAGGGAAAGGGGCAGTTGAAACTTCTTTATTATATCCTTAACCACTCCTCCTCGCGCGGCCGCGGGATAGATTTATGGGATGACTACGAGCTTCCTTGCGGCTACCTCCGGCAACTTATTGATTTTAAGGTATCGACGTTTATCGAAGCCACACTTGTGTGCGACTTTTGTCGTGGGACAAATTAGTATTGCCAATGACACCAATGCCAAATTCAACTGAAGAAAACTTAGTAATTGATACAAGCGCGTTTTATTTTTTATCTGGCATAAGTTTTCATCCGGTTATTATTTATTATTTTTAATAGGAAATCTGCGAAATTAATCTTCGAAATTTGGAGAATTGGGGATTTACAGAAAATATACTCCGATAAACACCGAATTTTTGCTAAAAAATAAACTCCGAAAAACACCCTCCGAATTTCACGAAAAATAAACTCCGAAAACACGGAGCCCTACACATAACATAACATAACACGTCTTACAGAACATAAAAGGAATGTAAGGAATAGGGCGCAGAGTTCTGAATTGGCAAATCATGTTGGTTCTTGTAATTATTGTTCCCCTCTTTGGGATGAAACGTCCGTTCTGTGTAGCGAAAAAGAATTGTTTAGAAGGCTAATTAAGGAGACTTTGTGCATTCGCGAGCGGGGAAATTGTGTGAGCCAGCCGTCCTTGGTTATCGGTGATCGGATGAAAGAGTTTTTGCTTGTGTGAGGGGGGCTCTGCAAACTTGAGGGCGGGGGGGCGGGGGGTAGGAAAATCGTGAAGCGTTTGCTTGGAAGTAGGAAATGAAGATTAGGCTTTAGCGTTTTGGAGGTCGCCGTGTGTGTCGACCTTCAGGTTGTTGTTGTTCGGGAGGTTGGCTCCTTTTCCGAAAGTCTTCGGAGCCGGGGAGTGGCTCAGGCCGTCTGGGGTCAACTCGTTGGTCTTCTTGTTTATGCGTTTGAGTTCTCTTTTTTTTTTTTCCCTTTCTCTTTTCCATTTGTTTGAAAGTCTATTTATTGGTGTGCTCATATCAATAAAATTCAGCTGCGTTTGAGATTTTCTTGTGTTTGTCCGTTTGTTTATCGTTCCCCATCTCAGGGTTTACAAGATGTCGATTAATTACCAGCTCGCCTGCACTCTATCACTGCTTACAATTAATCAACCTTCCAATCAACCAGTCATACAAATCAGCCACCCAATCATTGGTCAATCAGTGAGTTGTCAATCAATCACTCAATTGGTTAATGGGCCAGTGCATAAATTATTCACTCAAATATATTAACATACTATTTGAAAATAAAATTGATTGACCATTTTGTTGTTTTTTTACGACGTAAATGTTTTACATGGTTTTCTCTGTCGTGCAGTGTTTTTGCGTTGTCTGTCTGTTTCTGATGGGAGGGAAACACTTCTCTCTGCTTCTCTCTCTCTCTCTTCTTTTGCCCCCTCCTCTCGCCCGACCCCGACCTTACCGTAACAAAACAATGCGCCTCGTTGACTTGGTGGGGGGATAGAAACCCCCGGCGAAGGACCAAGAGGCGCGTCGCCACGTTGCGCCGCACTGGGTATGGGCTGTTTGTGCGGCAGACCTTTCTCTCTTTTTTTCCGCCCGCCTGCACGGTGCATGCTGCACTCGCAGCCAGAAGGCATGACACATTGCATGGCTTTGTCGCCGACCCCATCGCCATCTTTTTGTTTCAACTCTTTGGACTCTGTAAGGCATCAAATTAGATCAACTGAGAAGATGACTTTATGCTGCCTTCGTCAGAACTGAAAGTTCCGTTGCAACAAGCGTGTCTGAGTGTTCTCGGCGTGCAGTTAAGGTTCACACATCTGTGTTCGACTTGCAATCGGCTGTGCCGTCCCATCTATCGGGAAGCCCAAGCCCATTTCCATTCTGCATATATTTTATTTTTAGGCATCTGACTCGTGACGCCTCTGCATGTGCATAGGCGACTTACCAAACTGACATCTTAACGAGCGTTGGTGCAGCATGGTTTGTGTTGCTTCTGTACCATTATGCACTTAGTCTTAATCATTATCAGCATTAATGAGCGAACACCCACGCGATCGACGTATGAATCTTCTATGCAGCTCGACGACATGAAAAAGGATTTGTCCTGGATCAAAGTACCAGTATGGCAAACCAGTATAGCAAGGGAAGCCCATTTCAGATGTCAAGTTTTGTTTCTTTTTGTTTCATTCTCGGCGTTTCTGTAAGGTGGACGTTTTCTAGAAGTAGTTTTGCTGCTACGCTCTTGTTGCCGGTGACAAATCTCCGATTAAAAGATTTGAAAAGTGGGGGACAGTACTGCATGGTGCCTTACTCAACTCTGACACCCATTGGTGTGAAACATTTTCTTGCCTAAAGCACCCTTTTGCAAACCCCTAGCAGTTCCCAGCTGGCATGCAATTTTTTTGACTCAGTTAAGTGTTGCAGTTATTTGAACACCGCATTTTCTACGAATGCCGTTGTTAGATTTAGAGTGCTCGCCAAGAAGGTCCACTTTTGGCACTTTTTTTTTCAAAATTACTTTAGCTATCGTTTACCTGCTCTGGGTATAGAGCATCCCTCAATTTTTTTATTCTGCAGGCATGCAAATGTAGCAGTTTAAATGCAAAGCATAAATCACTTTTCGTTAATGTTGTATGCTGCGTTTTTAACTCGAGACATCCTTGTGTGGTGTATGTGTATGCCTCTAACTTAACTTGGATATTTTTGACAATCAAAAAATGCTAGAAAACACCTTGGCTCACAATTTTGTTTCTAGATTCGAAAGAAGTCTCCGAAATCGGGACTTGTTCCTGCATTTGAGTTCACTGGCTCGTACCTCACCAAAAGAAAAGCTTGAAGCGAAATGTGCAGCTTACGGATTGGGTGTAGCAACCTCAGACATGGTGTCCTCTTTTTAGAGCGCAGCTCTTAGGTGCCCGTTTGCGGCTTGAGTGGCGTCGGCGTCGCCGTCGGCGTAACCTTGCGGTCCATTATGGGACGCGTGACGTCACTGATGACGTCATCGGCATCGGCATCGTCATCATCACTGATGACGATGACGAAACGGATGCTGATGACATCATCAGTGACGATGACGTCATCAGTGACGTCACTGATGACGTTATCGGCATCCGCATCGTCATCGTCACTGATGACGTCATCAGTGATTTCACTGATGACGTCATCGTCATCGTCACGTGAACCCCCAGGTCACGTGACCCCCCAGGTCATGTGACCCCCCCCCGAGGTCACTTGACCCACTCCCCCAGTACCCTTCCCTCCTCCTCCTCAAGAGCTGCGCTCTAATTCGGTGTTACAGGGAGTTGTAAACGGCTTTCACTTTTTTTCTCTATCCATCCAGTCAGTTTGCGAGACTCATTTTACAGTCGTATAGTGCTCAGAAATTGTCTCGTCTGTCCACTGAGTTGCGAGACCTGTTTTAGAGTCATGTAGTGCTCGGGAACGCCCAGCATGTATGCCGGCATGATGCGAGGAAAGAGTGTTTATTTGTTGTGCTTTTTACGCATGTCAGGGCCACTCTAGTTTCATCACACACCTGGACTGGTCGGAAGATTGCACCTACCTCCGGTCCTGTTCGGGAGACTACGAGTTGCTCTTCTGTGAGTGTCCCTGTTGAGGATCTGTTTTGTTCCGTAGTCTCTGACTGCTTAAAAAACGCAGGAAGTGGCTCTCCACCTTAACGCCGCTTGCTTTGTGATTCGTTCGTTTGGCGTTCCCATCGGCCAATGCCGCAATCTGATTGGCTGGGAAGCGATGATAAGATGCTCGGAGCTTGCCACGCTCCGTATTTTGTAAGCCGTCGGTGACTCTAGTCTCGTTACAGATTTTGTGCCCGACAGGGCATAGAATCATCTTCTTACTCAGATCGTACACTTTGGTTTTGCTTCTACATCGGTGACAGATATCAGTGTAATCTAGAATAGGGGTTCTATGACTTTTTGATTTCAAAGAATCCCTATCTGTCTTAAATGGCAGCCAAGTACTAACCCCTACCGGTGTGGACAGGGATGCAGTAAAGCAGTGTTGAAGCCTACAGATCTCATTAACCATAATGCACATATGTAATAGAGGGTGTCTGACTCATAGTTATGTATCAGTGGGTGGCTCACATCTAGAGCTTCTACTTGGACAACACTTGACTTTGGGGCAGGGACTGTCGAGACAATTTTGTAGGTCGGGAGCTCCCACAAGGGTGCTCTGGAGAACCCCTGGGTTCCTAGGAATCCGTCTGAGAAACCATGATCCAGACAGATCGTTTGGTGGTGTTTGGTTCACAAATGTTTAGGACAGCCTGTGCTTTGAGGCAGTATTTGTTGAAGCATGAGGCTCGTACGAGGCCCATACGAAGTTTGTACAATGTTTATAGGTACACCGGGCAACACAGTTTGCGCACACAAGCGATTGCCGTTTTTTTTTTGCATTTTTTTCTTTGAATAAAAAGCCTGTCATCAAAAGAACTAGTGTGGTGGAAAGTGGTCATTGGGCCTACTAACATAAGCAGTAAACTTTGGTGCCTGCCAGTACCCTTTCGAAGTCAAATGCAAAAAAGCGGCAATGTCGGGTTTGCCCTAAGAGCGTCTCGCAGTGCACACGTCCGTGTTACGGGAATGTAAATCGGTCGTATCGTGAGTGTCATCCAGTCATGGGCACGTTACTGCTAAAATGTAACAGTGTTACAGCTACAGTTACTCAGGCAAAAAAAGTAGCTCTGTTACAGTTAAGTTACAAAATTGAAAGAGTAACTTGTTACAGTTACAGTTACTTCGCTAAAGTAACGCCGTTACTTTGTCGTTACTTTACAAAGAAGCATGAGAAAACATTCAAAAGAAGTGTTACTTTATATGCATTTAAATTAGTATAGATTTCTTATAAGACACTCTGTTGTTCACGGTAGTGAATCTGATTATTTTGAGAAACTGAGATTTTCTTAATAATCAATATTAATATATTTGGTTCTTCCTATTTCAATTTTTACCATGAATAGCTCAGATCATAATTTAAGGCAGTATCCGTGCAAATCCACTATATGATAAAGAATTTAGAGTCTCTTCTTTGGCAAAATTACAGGCGACTTTAGTTTTTCAAAATTTTAGCATAGCAGACAGCTGGTCCATGAAGATTTTTAAAATAAGAGCGACCACCATAAGGTATACACGAACACAACAGCACGCGCCCAGATCTTGTGTATATCCAATCATGGTGCCAGTTTACAATCGGTCAATTCTAATTTCAGATTTTTTTTGATGAGGCGAAATTGGACTGAAGCAATATGAATCGTGCAAGTGTGAAGTCTATAATAATATGTCATACCTTGCAATCAGCTTTGTAGATGTTTTCTTATGCCACTCCAATCCACTCGTCGGTCAAATTGTTTTCTACTGCGTGCGCACAATCTTTCATGAAACACGAAGCTTCCCTTTGTGGGAATAAAAGGAGGGAGGATTACGCACCTTTATGTCTGGGGACCGGTGCTCATTGGGGAAATCCGATGCCCGTCCCACCGCGCGACCGACGGCTACCAGCGAGGGCGGTCGCCGCGCCGGTTCGGCCAACGCCATGCCAACAACGATGATCCCGGTATCCAACAGCGTTTATTGAGTACCAGGGGTCCCCAACAAGACACTGCGGTCAAGCGAGCCGTGGACACAGTGTGCCCGCAGCGCCCGCCGACCTGAGAGCCAAAGGGTAATTGCGAGCAGAGTCATCGCCGGTCGGACGAGCTCACGCCGCTACCCGTCGTCGCAGGAGTTGGGGGCCAGGGCTCTCGGCAGCCGGATGTCCACAGGTAGTGCGGACGCCGACTGTCAGAGCCAGGGGAATCACTAGCATGGAGTCATCGCCGGTCGGACGAGCTCGCGCCGCGACTCGACCCGTGGCCCGGAGTCCAATCCAAGACTCCCCGACCACACGGCCGTCCACTCGGAGGGCAGGCCCGACTCTCCCTCGCGCGATCTCGTTGTTCCCCCGAAATCGGGGAGACGTGCGGAGGAGTGCGAGAGTCAGCCAGCATGGTGGCATGCTCTCTCCGACACGATACGGAACGAGCCGGCTCGAAGCCAGACAACTCCGGCCGGAACGTCCGCGGCGTACGCCTTCTCGGGGGAGGGGAACCAGTGGCTCCCACACCTTAAAAACTTAGAGATCAATGTTCCGGCAACATTCCTTCGTCAAAATAAGCACTGATCGAGCTACAAACGACCACTGCGTGTGGAATCCCAAACGGCTGTTGCCTTTCCTCCGTCACTTCCTAACCAGATCGAACATGCTCCTCTATCTCACCACCCGAAATAGAAGAGACCACCCGGAAAGCCCACGTTTAGTCAACTGATGTTAAGTGCCCCTGGTCCCGGCTAAAGGCGGTCTGTCAATTAAAAAAAACAAAAAACACGAACAACCAGAAGGACACAGACGTTTCGAGCAAATACTCTTTCTCAAGTGGCGGGACCCGAGGAGAGAAAACTGGGTGATGGTAAGCAAGGCTGGTAATTTGGTTGTAAAAAAAAAAAAAGGAAGGGGGAGAAAATGGGCCTGAAGTCGAGACACTGCAAGAGTGCTTCTGTTAGTTGGACGATTCAAATTAGAGTGGAAGGAAACGTATGCTTGGCGGCAAGAAGACGCCTGTAAGCCTGCGAGCGTTTGGGGCGACAAGTCACCAGAAACTGTCTTCTGCAAAAAGCACTCGCTCCCTCCGTGGGAAGAAAAAAAGAGAAACGCTTTAAAGATGCCGCGCTTTGTTACATCTGCGTGCGCTGTGGGCATACATGGCTGGTACGGACACAAACGTCCCCATCCTCCCAGTTGGCGGGACTAGCTTGGCCATGCAGGGCCTCCCAAAATTTAGTTTCTTTATATTTCTATTTTTTCCCCTCCTGCTTCAGACGTTTTGTACAACAGTTTTTGCTGTGGCCTTCCCGCACCTGGGCTAAGGACTCTATCACGAGTTGCGAGGCAATTTGGTGGTCGTGTTCACATAAATCTGAGAAGTAATTGTAACGACGTTACTTTCTACAGTTACTTTCGAAAAATAGTAACTCTGTTACAGTTACAAGTTCTTTTCACTAAGCAGCAACGAGTTACAGTTACAAGTTACTGAAAAAAGTAACTAGTTACCGGTAACGCATCACTAGTAACTAGTTACTGCCCAAGACTGGTGTCATCCCAAGAGATTTCGACAGAACTCGCAAGAGCTGGTGCACCAATAAAAATAAAATCTGCATGTGCGATTCTTTGGTATACAGTAGTTTGGTGCGTCTGACGGCTGCTTCTTTGTTCCGTTGTGTTCAGGGAATGCCCTGGTCTGCCGGCAAGTGACCAACATGTCCATCACAAGAGACCTCAAGTGGCACACGCAGAGTTGCACCATTGGCTTCAATGCGTTCGGTGAGTTTGGCAGCTGCAACAGTTCCGGCTTTTGCAACAATAATTTGTTTGCCTTTTGGCAAGTTTTTCTTTCTTTTATGGCATGAGCTTTTTTTTATTGTTTTTAGATACTCCTGTGCTTGATGATCCACTATATCTTTGATTCTCTTTGATCAAACCACTAATTAATACTTTGTCTGCGAATCACTCGAAACTTGCAATGAGAGGTTGTTATTTTAAAATTTAAAATGTTGTTTCCACCATTTTTTTTAAGTCGAATTGAATACATTGATATTCAAATCAACAAGCAGCAAGTTTGAATGTTTATGCCTGCCCGGGTTTTTGTCTGTTTTAGTGATGCATTGAAAAGGCTATTGTCTGTTGGGTTTTCAGGAATCTGGCCCGAGAATGCAGACGGAACGGACGTAAACACGTGTGCACGCTCGCATTCCTCCAAGCTGCTTGTCACGGGAGACGACTTCGGCAAGGTCAAGCTCTTCTCCTATCCAGCCTCACAACCCAAGGTCAGTTTCCCCGTCCTTTTGGAATAGACGCTCCTTCCGCCTGTGACTACTGGAGCACAGAGTATGCTAGTTGTAGCTAGCTGGTAACGAAACACAATTGACAACTTACAACATAGCCTGCATGTCAGGTATCGTTGAGGCAGCGCCGTACACAAACATCCTGTTGAAACATTTAATGCACAGTTGGGGTTGAACCTGCATCTCGCACGAGATACAAGTTCAGACCCCCAAGTGTGCAGGACTGAAATTTTTCCAGGCATACCTTTTACTCGAGGGTCTTTAAAATAGGAAAACTTTAGCCAGTTGTAAATTGTTCAAAGATTAATTTTGAAGTAGTCACATTCAGGAGTATCTCCTCACAAAATATGATTATTGAGTTCAGTCTCCAGCTATTCTAGAAGCATCAAATTGCAAGTTTGGGTCAGTTGGTGTCAATTACCGTAAAATTCCGAGCGAACGCCCACCCAAAATGAAGAGATAAATGGTGAAAAACATGGGGTGGGCTATCTTTGGGGATGACACAGCAAAATTTTATCAGAAATAATGATAAGAACCGGGGCACCCGCTACAAACCGCGTGACGCGGGAACTGATACTGCAGATCACGGACACGGCGAATTCGCGTTTCACGATTCGATAAACACGCCGGAATTCACTACGAACTACGGGAAAGGATACCGCAGGTTGCAGACGCAGCAGATTCGCGCGTTTCACAGCGCGATGGACCCGCGGAAACCCGCCGAGAACTCTCGTCTCACGGGAACGGGTACCGCGGAAACCGATATTGCGTGCACAGATCGCGGACGAAAACGCGGGAATCCACTGCAAACCCGCATGTCACGGAAACAAATCAAGCAGATCACGGCCGCAGCAGAATCTCATTTCACGATGCAATAATACACGCGGAACAACTCGCGCGTGTTACAGCTAGGAATCAATATCGCGGGCAAAAACACGGGAATCCGCTAAAACTCGGGAACGGATAGCGCAGATCGCAAACGCAGCAGATTTGCATTTCACGCATTTCACGCACGCAGATCGCAGACAAAGGGAGTTTTCGTACACCGCGTTTTCCCCTCCGCTAAGCCCTCCGCAACGGAGAAGTTGCTACTGCACCTGCGCGCCGATAACCTTGACTGTAGAGTTCCGGATATCGCAGCGGATTGCGGAGGGCGTTGCGGGACGGCGAAAACGATCTACGAAAACTCAACGCGGGACCGCAGATCGCGCCGTTGACACGCGATTCCCGTCGGACATCGCGTGACGTCCGGCGGGAATCGGGGGGAGGGCGATGTATCGGAATACCATTCCCAACAGATGTTGGACAAAAAGGGGGGGTGGGCGATCCTTCAAACGTGGGCGTTCGCTCGGAATTTTACGGTAGTGTGGCTAAGAAAAAGGGCAATGTCAGCCAATTGCAACAGAGTAGTCACGTGCAAATAGTGAATTTTGAGTTCAAAGCGAATTTGAAGGAAATAGGGGTATGGGCCGAATATTCTCGAATTGAATATAGTTTCTCCGAGCCTTTCACTACCCTGCACCACGCTTAAACGGAAATTCAGCTGAACTCGTGCAGGTTGTTCCCAACCTTCCACTTGTCCACTTCTAAGCTCCGTTAATGTTTTTTTATATATCTATGAACTATGGCATGTCACAGCCATTCAAATCGAAGGATTTAAAAATCTGCTTGCTATATGTAAATATTCTTTCTTCAATTTCAAATTTGATACAAAAAAAAAGAAATACGAGCACAAATGATGAGCACGGGTTAGCCTTGTTGAGTGTGCTTCTCAGCGAGCACATGTAAACTGCGGGGAAGCAACACGCACGGAGCCCGCGAGCTTCGTAGGTTTTGCTTCCCCGCAGTGCACATGTGCTCGGTGAGAAGCTCGCTCAAGGGGGCTAACGCGCCGCGATCAACACTTCAAAAAGTATGAATATCGCAGTTCATCTCGAGGCACATATCGAATATCATATTATTCTAAACCACTATTCAAAAATTCAAATATTCGCACAACACTACAACAGCAAGAAAAAAGGTCAACAAGGATTGACTTGAATTCTAGGGCGGAGACTGCTGGGGTATTGATTCCCTCTAAGAAAGGGAGTTTCAGTTTGTAACTTGTCTTTTCAGGGTCATTTATTAATCTAGGTGTTTTCAAACTTTTCTGCTTTGGAGAACACTGTCTCTTTTGATTCAGAGCTGGGTTCCTCTCCCTATGCTGAGTATTAATGCAATAAAGCAGTGCAGAAGCCTACAGACTTTGTAAGCCATAATACACATATAGTAGGAAGTGTCTGGCACATTGTTAAGCATCACTGGATGGCTGATATCTTCTAAAATTGTGCTTAAACTGGAAGAGCGCCTCACTTAGGGATAGGGATGGACGAGGAAATTTCCCACGAGGGCAGTTCGGGGAACCCCTGAATTCCTAGGAACCCGGCTTGGGAACCCATGCTTTAACCAAACATTCACATTGCAGTGCCTGAGTCACGCGTATGGCGGCCACAGCAGTCACGTCACGGCAGTGGACTTCATGCCAGACGACACCCGTCTCATTTCCCTGGGCGGCCGGGACTGCAGCATCTTGCAGTGGGCCGTGCTGTGAATGCCGCGCCAGGGTGTCCCTACCACGACGAACCGTCACTTCCGAGCAATTCGTCGGGTGATTGACTTGCCGTCGTCGTCCACGACCTCGCAGTTGTCCGCCCCCGAAGTTTCGGCTCTGTTTCCTAACGTATTGCGAGAGCCAGGGTGTGCCGAAACGTTCCGAGAAAGCGTAGCTAGGCTGCTATTGTCCGGTGATGACACATAGGATGTTTTCAAGTACTAACTCATGCTTTCAAGACGTGGAGCTCGGCAAATATGAAACCTGGATCATCTGCTGTGTACATCACTAGCACCCAACCTGTTCTCAGCATGCCAACCCGTTGCACTGCAATGGTGTAGCTTGCATCGTCACTCGAAATATGATTAGAAATATCAGGGTATTGAAAAGGACAGAATCGCTTACGTACTTGCATGCACGCAGTCACACTTTCGTTCTCTCATATGATGACGATGCCGTTGCGCATGGATTTGGCGTACGACAGCGGCCTACGTCTTGCCACTGATTCGGAAGCTGCGTGCCATGTTGCAATCCCTTCGGAAGAATGTATCGAAGCTAGACTGAGTCGTAGTGTAGTAGAATCCTGGGGTGGTCGGTTGACCCTATGCACCAAGACACAAATGTGGCGGCGCAAAACATGAAGGGCGCTCCTTCATTTCCAACTTGCATTTGCAAATAAGGGGTGAAGGTGCGTTCGGCTACCCAGTTATCTCGGTGATCTACCGGCTTCGTCGAACCTGCGGAGTTTTGTGCACAAGCGTGAATTATGCAGAATGGAAAGCTACGATTGCTGCTTAAATTAGCCCTATTGTATGATACAGATGTTTCAGCCCTTCATGTTGCCTAAACTAGAATTGAAAGATATGTTCAGGAATTGGAGTGGGTACCCCAACGAGTCCTCAAATTTGTGGGAAGCAATCGCACCTATCGCAATTCAGGCACATTGTTTCCTCCACAGATGACCTCCCGAAATCCCATAATTTTTTTCTGATTTGTGTAACATTAGGGTCTAAAAGCAATGTCTAGTATGTATAAGGGGTGAGAAAAGCTGCACAGAGTTTTCTGGCTTACCCACTCTTCACTGCAGCTCAGTCTAGCAGCCTAATAATTGTACCTTTGATAAGATGCCTAACTGGTGAACTTGTCTATTCTATGATTGTGCACAAATGTAGGAATTGTGATTGAAACATGCCTTGAGATGGGAGTTGGTTTTGGTTGTTATACAGGGAAGTGATGCCAGATTGAGAAGAGGAGTTGCTGTTACATGGCAGGCTGAAGTCCGCATTTTCTACCTTTAATTAAGAGGCAGCAGTGCAACCCTTTGTGACCGAGGTGGTGTGTGGCGTCATTTTTTTTTCTGGAAGTGCTGTTTTGGCGTTGTCGTGCTAGTTCAGAAATACTTCGGATCCTGTGTCGTCCAGATTTCACGGCCTTTAACAACTATGCTGCAAGGGCAAGAAGTCACTGAAAACGGCTAGGAGCCATGGCTCTCGAACTAAAAACGGGAACTGACTGCCAAAAACATACTGGTGCACGAAAGGTGCTGTATGTATAATGCCCAGTTTGGTAGAGTGCTGCTAATCGTTTTGTTTGCCGTAGTGAGCAAAGCTTGTTGGCTTTCGAGGTGACGTCCACGTTTGACCTGTTCTTTCTGTGAATGATAGTGTGAGCTCCTTGGGGTGAAAGTGATTGGGGACTTTGCCACCAGGTTGGGCAAGTCTGAACGTTGTCACTGGGATTGCATCGCTTTGTTTTGGAGTAGCTCTCGTAATGCATTTCTTACGTTGTAGTCTTTGTACGAAGGGTAGTAGTTTTGTATCTTTGTGGCACGACTGCAAGGTGCTGTTTATGAGCATGTTTTCCTGCAACTGTTTCGGGTGCCTGCAACAAAGAAGCCGTCTGGAAAAGAAGCAATACTCGATTGCAATTTAGCATCACCAAGCGCCTGATGTGTTGGAAGAGCTACCAAAGTTCCAGCCCTTTTGATATCTTGTGTTGCCGTTGCAAGTGCGTGAAATGTTATGGTACCGGTAGTGTGCGCACAGAGGTAGATTTTGTTTATTTGCCGGTTTGGCAGCTTATTGGGGACAGCTTGCATTTCTCGCGACCTTTTTTGCCAAACAAATGCAGTTTGTGTACTGCATTGCTACGCAACCAATTTTCAGATCACGCTCGTAGATTCTGACTTCAAACTTTGTTATCTTCGTTTCATTTTTTTTTTTTTTGATTGAATGAGCTCCATGTAATGTCAACGAACACAGTCATTTATCATTCAGTCACAGCTGTGAGCGTCAAATTGACACATGCCTTTGCTAATTTGTTCTTGAGTCGTTTTGGCACATTAATTAAAGATTTTGTGAGGACGTTCAAGCCAATCAGCTACGAAGTTGAGTGGCTAAGCCTCCAGTCTCCCTTGTATTTTTTTGCTAAATAAATCTATTCAAATAGATGGATAGCGCATGCGCTGGCATAAATTGTACATTGAAGATGTCTCGATAGACGGAAGGAATGTTCCGTTTCTTCGTCCATACATCACTCGTTTGCATACAAGTGAAAAAGCAGCTTCGACCGCAGTCACCTTGTTTCCAATTTCAAAACTTTAGTTCCATTCCGAAGTTCACAAGAGTGTGTCCACGGCCTGCACATCGTTGAATACTATTTCGTACATAGAGCAAAAACGTGTGGATTCATCGCTGCCATGGTTACTGTTCATATGCAGCCAAGGATCATGGCCAAGATCGTATTTATCACTCATCACCTTGCAAATGCTCACTGAACAAGTGACAGAGACATTGGAGACATTTATCTTTATAGTGAAAAATCTCTGCAAGCTGCACTTGCATAACTGCACATGGATGCCACCACGGGAGTGCACATTTGGTGTTTGTCAGTAACGAAAGCTGGTGAATATGATGTATGACTGTCAAATAAAGTTTGATAAGTGTGTCGCTTCAGTGAACTTTGCTTCGGAGTGTGCACAATGTTTGTGGGAAATCTTTATTGGAGATGGGTCTTTTTCTTTCAGCATTTCATATGTTTAACTTCGTTGTCTGATAGGTGCAGAGTTTTGAGCCGCTCAACAACTCTCTTGCTCTGCCTATTGATTGAGTTCAGGAGACAAACCCTTTGTGCATGTGAAACAAACGCAAGGCAGATGTTAAATATGTAATACAACATGACACAATGATGCATACTGGACATTTTAACACAGTGCTTGGCAATTCCGTGTGCCACAAGATATACAGTCTGTTTTTTCTTTGCAGCTTATAAGCTTTTAAAAGCGCATACTTTCATGCTCGCTTTTTGAGTTACTGCGAAGCACGGAATCAATGTCTGAATTGTGTTCTGATGCACACTCTCAAACATTTGGCGAGTGAACGTGCCGCCAAAGAATGTGACATCCAATGCTGGGTAATTATACTGTAAATCCATAACCAGTCGGTGTCTCAAGGGAAGTTTCAACATATCCTAGACTTGAAGTTTGGTGGTCTAGCCGCGACAGCAGATTGCTGGTTTTTGGCATCCCTTGCATGAATGAGCACAGCGTGTGGTCTGTGTAGTACCTAGCAGATATGTGGTTTCAGATTATGCCCATATGTTACCATTAGGTAGGCATTATTTATTTTGTATGTGCCTCAAGCGCTGATGACTATTGCATCGTTTTGTAAATAACTCGACAATAAATTGCACACCTCACAACTTTGGATTAGTTTGTTCTTTTTTACTCATTCAGGTGAGTTCAGTCTTGTCAAACGTGGTTTCGTGAAAGATGCATTCATTCAATTTCACTGTGCCGGTCCACACTTGATCTACTTTGTTTTATTTAATTTATGAGTGAACCCTATCTTCACATAATGGAAGTAGAGTGAACTTAAAAAATTAAGGTTTCTTTTTTTAGCGCAAAAATGAACAACTTGTCGCTGAACGCTCAGTCTTCGACCAAATCTAGCGCTAGCAGTCTGATCTATATGCCAAAGCTTCAGAACTGACCATTATCTTGGTCAAAAGTTCTGGGTGGTTTTCTGAATATTTCAAACTAACAAACTACTTATTTCATCATATGATGGCACCACAAAATGATGGTTCAGAATGGGCTGACTGGAAAAAAATTTGGAAGTCTTCCCAGGTATGGTTAGTTAGGAAAACATTTTTCATCCAAGGCAACAGCTTGCTGACAATAACTCAACAACATAAAATACCCCCCCCCCCCCAAAAAAAAAAAAAAAAAAATTAACCGCAAAAATGAAACGCATTACCGAACGTTCATTCTCCGCACAAATGTTGCGCTAGAGGTCCAAACCAGATGCCAAAGTTTCAGCACTAACCATTCAAAAGTTATGCGATTTTCTGAAATTTTGAATAGGAAAATGGGGTCCATTTTCGGGCGGCGGAGAAAAGCTCACCGGAGAAAAGCTCACCGCAAAACTGGCAGATGCGGAGAAAAGCTCACCGGCCTTTGAGCGAATGCGGAGAAAAGCTCACCGATTTTTTTTAACTTAGCGGATTCTGTGTCAAACATTGCAATTTAACATAATTTGCAATCGTCACTTCATTAAAAATATGTCCACTTTTTTGCAATATTCTTGAAGTTCATTGGGCATATTTACTAATTCATCGGAAATTAGTAATCACCCTGTTCGAGGCGGGGCTTAGGCCGCACGTCCGGAGGCTTCCTGGCCTTTGACGACGACCATTCCCCGAAGTGAAGAACCCAGGGGTCCAGTGGAGGTGGGAGAATTGGTAACGTAACGAACGGTTTAATTACATGGTAGCGATACAGTCGTCAAATCCGAGAGAACAACTGGAGCCGTCTCACGCCCCGCCTTATATAGGGTCCGTTTTCTCCCTCACTCTCCGCCAGGGCAGCAGGTGCGACCGCCGAGTGCGTAGCAGAAAAGTCCGCCGCGTCGTAGCCAGAAATGAGTCATAGCCATGGTTCTCCGCAGTTAGGCCAGGCCTCTCTCCCCTTCCGGAGCGCACGAACCCACACGCACACACACACACGTCCCGTTGACGTCACGGACGCGTTGAGACACGTTTTGGGCAGGCTTCGACAGGTGGCCGGCAGTCCTGACACGTCGGGACTCGTTTCGGGACTCGTTTCCGCAGCGTTGAAACTCGGAAAAGGTTGCCGAAGGTTCCATTCTTAACAACCCATTCTGTATATTAATGAAGCCGCAAGTATAACATTAGAACATCGTACACCGGTAAAACAGACAACAATTTATTGACAACTGGCATGGTGCCGTCGGTAGCTCTGTCAAATAAAGATGTTTGTTCTTTGCAAGCTAATATGAATAGCAGTGTGTGAACCGTTTCAGTTTCAAATATTGTGTAGTGCCTAATAGATAAGTAGGTGTTTGTTGATATAATCAGTGTCGGCTACGCTGTTTTTTTTTCTGTTAATTTCACTAACAAAACTTTAGTTGCGAGAACAGATTCGTCCTGTCG
Source organism: Ixodes persulcatus (assembly GCA_013358835.2). NCBI lineage: Eukaryota > Metazoa > Arthropoda > Arachnida > Ixodida > Ixodidae > Ixodes > Ixodes persulcatus. Next base: position 369,005 of record JABSTQ010011511.1, read on the forward strand.
TGTTTGTTGTCTTCACTCCGTCGTCGTCGTTAGAGTGGTTTTTATCATGTATAACGTTTACCAACTCGCCCTGTTTGCTACGTGTAACAACGGTGCCAGTGTGCAGCTCTAAAGGTCATGGGTGGCTCGCCGTAGAAAGGCACTATCACACAAAGGCAACGTGTGGAAACACCAGCACGAACGGCTAGAAAACGTGCTTCTCCGTGAAAGAAAAAAAGTTTCGATATCCTACTGACTGTTTTGTCCTATTTTCAAAGGTTAACAAAAGCTTCAAAGAGAAATTCAGGCACCTCGTTGTTGCACATGCACTTTCGGATTTTCGGCATTTACAGTTTTGATTTTTAGGTTATAGGCAGACATTATTAAGTTTTCGAACTTTTTCCTGTTCTTCAAGTTCATAAAAATTTGAGTTGGACTTTCGTTGCCTACAGCGTAAGCCACAGAAAACACTCGCCCGCAATTATTAATTTGGGAGCAATATACCCAATAAGCTTAACAAATAATACAAAAAAGGACATTTTCTTTTTTACAAAGCTGACGAATTTTAATGATAATAAACTGATATATGTTACGCATGATCCAGCAGCCTCCATATAAAAAGAAGAAGAAAAAACGGTGAGCTTTTCTCCGCATACGCTCAATGGCCGGTGAGCTTTTCTCCGCATCCGCTGGTTTTGCGGTGAGCTTTTCTCCGGTGAGCTTATCTCCGGTGAGCTTTTCTCCGGTGAGCTTTTCTCCGGGATTCCCATTTTCACGGCTGGGGCCGCCATTTCCCCACTGAAATTTTAAGAAAATCATAGCCTTTGTAAAAGATAATGGTTATTTTGTACACAGTTTTCCTATCTGAGCATGGCAGACGGCGGCTAGTAAAAGTAATTTGACGCGTTCTGTCCGTTTTGTTGGTAAGGAATGCACAGCCCCACTAACAAGCCCCTACACAGCCCCTTCCCCAACTCCTGGGGGCAGGGTTTAAGGTCTGGGGGGTCTCAGGGGGTCTCGGACCCCCCACTGATCTGAGACCCTCCACCACAGCCCCAGCATTAGTGAAATCAAAATCATATCTTGCAATAAAACAGCTTGTTTTCAGGGATGTGACATTTGGGGATTAGCAATTTGAGGGTTGCAGGTACAGCGAGGGTAGAGTCAGCAGTGCGGTTTATTTTATGTGCATCTTGTATATCTCGTCAGAACCCCCCCTACCTTCTTGTAGAGACCCCCCTCAACTTACGGGCATAGAGCTTACGGGCCTGGGGACTCTGTGTGAGGTAACTGGTAGGTGGCGCAAGTCACCCTCTAACTCAAACTAAATAAACGTGCCAACATTTATCTACTTATTTGTTAACTGTTTACGTCTGCCATCTGTCGCCAAAATGCGTAACACCAATATTTGTATTTTTCCTGCGCGTCGTGCTGGTCGTGATTCCCAAAGCACGTGTTCCCAACGTTCTTCAAGTTCGTGTGCCTTCACCGCTCGTGGGAAGCCGCGAAGAGTTGTCACGTTTTTTCGTGGCCGAGGTTTTCCGGTCATGAACTTTCTTTCGCACAAGGAGTGCGCGGAGGAGGGCGACACCGCGATCGTGTACCTGAGCTTCGCCAACATCTATGCGGTAAAGCTCTCGCGGGGTGAGGTGTTTCAGACCAAGTACGGAGCCCTCAAACACGACGACGTGATCGGGCGGACGTACGGATCCAGGATCAACTGTTCCCGCGGCTATGTCTTCGTGCTGGCCGGGACCCCCGAGCTGTGGACGCTCACGCTGCCCCACCGGACGCAGATTCTGTACACGCGGGACATCAGCTTCGTCACTTTGCAGCTGGATCTCAAGCCTGGTTCGGTGGTGTGCGAAGCCGGTGAGCCGTGTTTACGTCGACATGCCCACGACATACCCACGAGGACATGGCATTCGATTTGGCATCGCGCGCTGTCAGTCGCGCAAACGGCCAGGGCTGGCTTATGTTTTGTAAATTGAGTATCGTCACTTTGTGCTCGAGTTCGACCAGCTTCGGATTTTTAAACTACAAAAGCGAGGGTGCAGGCGAGCTGGTGTAAGACTGACATAGTAACCCAGGAGCAAGGGGAAAAGGGGACGAACAGATCTATACCCCGAACAAAGCTGCTGCGTTTGTAGAAAGCTCACTATTATCCACAGGGCACTGACACTCGCTATTTGTCTGTCGTAAATATGCATTACAAAAAATAAATATTTTTATTTTATATATATATATATATGAAGGTAGTATTATTAATGTTGAGGGGCCGCGACATACAAAATGTTGATATCTGGCCCAGCATAGATGCCCAAACCAAATATTGAATGGATATGTCCACGTGTTAAATGCTTTCCTTTGGAGTGTTCTTTGCCATCCTGTTCACCTGAGTTCTCTTCAGATATCTAGCATCTGCTGCTGCATCATGCTACACTTCGTTTCAGCTTAAATCCAAACGCAGCTGACGCCGCAAGCTAATTGAACCAATCAACCAGCGTCAAAAGTCCAAGTCACTGGACCTTTTCTGTTTATGGTTGGTTCAGGGATGATAGAACAGGGACAGAACCTGGACGAACACTGTGATGGTGCACTTTTGATGCTTTCTGGTTGGTCCTACCAGCTCGTAGTGTCGACTGCATCTGGAGTTGAGCTGAGAGGAAGTATAGTTTGCGTTGCAATAACGAGCGAGACACTCTACTACCCGGCACTAATACAACAAGCAGTGTCGATATCATTAAACTGCGACTGACAAAATGCATTCTCTTGTTGACAAGAAATGAAATCTAGCTTTTAATACACGTCAAAATTTCTGGAAGACCGCTGTGAAGTTTCCTTGACTATAGTCCAGTAGGACAATGTAATGTGGCACAGTCTAGACCTCAAAGTAGACGACTGAATTATGCAACGCTAGCTTCGACACTAGTTGCTTAAAGCCCGATGACCAAACCCGATATTCTGCAAGGCCTTCCTCCTCTCACGTCTTCGAGCGAGGGTAGCGAAGGATGGAAAGAGGGGACTAGAAAAGTCGGGCTTGAGTCTGTGCGCGCCGTTCGGTTGGTGGGGTGGTTCATTGTGCGAGCACGTGAATGGAGATAAGCCAGCAAAACGGGTGCCCTTCCAATGAACACCTCACAGTCTGTGCATCGGAGGATTAGCGAAGGAACCTTCCAGGACTAAAGTCCAAGACCAGAAAACGAGAAGCAAGTTTGTTTCTCATACTGCGCGGTACGTCTTCGCTGGGTGCTTCTTTGATCAGCGCAATTTTTAACCAACGTGAATCGACGTCTTTTTTTAGAAAAACTGCTGCCCCTGTCGGAAGTTTGGATCGGAATCCATTGGTAGAGAAAATTTGAGGGCCACAAGGAACGAAGAGTGAGGGAGCTTCTTTGTTCAAATTTCAAGGCGAATGATAAGCTGCAGATAAGCCACAATGTGTAGAGTAACGCTAGCCAATAGACCTATTTCACAATGACGTCGCCATCTTGAAATATTATAATGCAATTAAATTCAAAGATGCGAGCGAGCTGGACAGGAATGACGAAAATAATCCCTGGAGAAGGGGATTATTTTCCAGTATGGGCGAAAGTCGTCGCCTCACCAATGGAATACATTTAGGATAGAGGCGTAACCGTCACCCATTTTCGTTTTGTCATCCCTTTATTTTTTTACTATTTGCAGGTCGAAATGTTTCATTATTTTTTTGTCGCCCATACCGGATATGCCTACCAGGTGTCTGGGGGCAAGAGTAAGCGAAAAAGGTCTATACTATATGGCATGCAGGTTATACTCCGTTCACTCACAGACCACTACATCTGGGAAGCAGGATCTAACTCCCCTTCTCAGGAGGTAGCGGCTTATTTCACCCGAACATGCAATCACATGTTTTCATACTCGCAACTTTCTAACCAGCATCTGCGTGGGACTGCGCATGCGCAGACAATATTTAACAAAATCATGGATATCTCCTCGATAAAACGAAATGAAGCACCAAAAAACAAAGAACGGCTTCCAATAGTATTTAGCAACATTGTCCCCCTGCCCCCCCCCCCCCCAAAAACAAAATAAAAGAAAAAAAAAACTAAGGGGATCATATAAAGAAATTCCAGTGCAGGGATCGCTGACTAAAAACCTGCACTGACGTCCACAGCATTGTAACTCAAGGACTCTGCCGCTTGTCAGTAATGTTGGGGTTGCTCTTTTGTATCCCAATCTCTTTTTTTTTTTTTTTCTGTTTGGAGTTTTTGGTTTAGCTACCGTGGGCTTAGCAGAGCTGGGGTAGGGGACGAGGCCGAGGGGTGGGTGGGAACAGGCAATGGTGGAAAGGGTAGAAGAAGGGAGAGGAGGAAGCAAGGGAAGAGTGGAAAGCATGAAATGGTCATCGGCCTTTAAAACCAAACTAGCGTGGGATCTTTTTACAAAATGCACTGATTCTAGTTTTAAAATTGGTAAACTTTTTCCCCCTTCAAGGAACTGGGAGTGGATCGATGACTCACGCCCTTGCAAGGACTGTGGCCCCAGATGGACACGTCTACACCTTTGACTTCCACGAGCACAGGGCCGAGGTGGCACGAAAGGAATTCGAAGAGCACGGACTCAATCACGTGGTGACGGCCGCGCACAGAGACGTCTGCCAGGACGGCTTCGGCCTGGAAGACACGGCCGACGCTGTCTTTCTTGACCTGCCACATCCCTGGAAAGTCATTGACGCCGCCGCAAAAGCCCTTAAATCTGAAACAGGTGAGGGAGCTTTTCGCTTTCCAGCTGACGGAGCTTGTTCTTGTTGAGTCCAGTGACACTAGGCAGTGGTGTCGGAAGCAGTGGAGAGACGACGGGAGGAGTAATTTTCATTCTCTTTTGTCAGATTGTTTACTATAAATGTCTTGAATGGAAAAGGGTTCGCCTCCTCTGCCCCTTCTCTCCCCCAGCGATACCGATGCCTCTGACACCAGAGCAAATATTCAGTAAGTTTTGCTTACGTATGTGACATAAACTTGTTTTCGCAACCTTTATGCCACTTTCTTGTCACCAAATGGTATAAAACAGATGGTTGAACAAGCACTACTGTTAATTCCGTTTCAGCATTCTGCATGACTTGGCTTAGAAATAATTCAACGCCCACCGTGTGAGCCAGTCGGAATGACAGAGCGAGGCATGCGACATTGTATCGTGGGAGGGCACTCTCCTCATGGAGAGCTGTTGCATGCTTTGCTCCCGTCACTATAATTGCTTCACAAGCGTTGTTGTGCGTGGCCTTTGCCAAGTCATGTTGGAAATGTAGTAGAAGTTTTCACCACATTGCTAGCAAGTCATTTCTTGCACTTTCTTCCTGGACTTTATAGTCCCCAGGAGGTTATCTGCTAACGTTTATGGGAGGACGGGGGAGGAAATGGCAGCATACTGAAATGAGACATGATTAGATTGATGAAGATGACAGTAATTATCAACCAATGGGGATGGTTCAAACATGCTGAGCTTATGTTTACAATTGAGTGCAACTAGCCAGTAGAATATGGTCATCAACAGTAGTTGGAGAGCCATATTTCAGTAACGAGGGAGGGGGGGGTGGGGGATGTAGCAAAGAAGGGTATGTAGTGTGAAGGATTGCAATTTGTTTAAAATGCGGTTTGTCTCGAAACGTGCCAAAAAGTCACTACTAAGCCCTCTAAGAAAATATCTTTTTCTGCTACTAAATTACCTGGTCGGTGCCTAGACTTCTTCCCTTGATTTTCAAGCTACTAAAGGTTCAAAGCTACTGAAGCTTTGAACCTTTGTGCCTGTGCTATGCCTACTGTCACAGATAGTCATGAACCTAAAGCATGCTTTGACTTTATGACAAAAATGTTTTGCCACCTTCAACATGAAGTCATGAACTTTTAGAATTGTGACAAAGGAAGCTATTTGCAGCTCTTATGTAAATCCCTGAAATTGGTCAAGTACTACACCAGCTTTTTGAAGCACTTTCAGCATAAAAGCAGTGTTTGGTAAAATACATTTAAAAAGTGCTTGAAGTAAAGTACAAAGTAGGTTAGACGTTATGTACTTCAAGTGAAGTAGTAAGTACACCGGGCACAATGTACTTGGAAATAAAGTACTAAATATTAATATGATGTACCTTGTAATGCACAAGTACATTTTAACACAATCTTTCATGATGCCCTTTCATTCCCCTATACAGTGTTTTTTTTTTTTTTTAATTGGTATGCATTGTTTCAGGAATAGACATCAGTTATTTTCAGATATGGCAGCGAATGTTGGATAAAGTCGAGGTCACAGAGTAGTTTTTTTGCTCTCGCTGACTAACTATGTAACACAATCAACTTGTGAGCAACTTATTTGTCTACAAGGCATCTAAATTTCGGGAATGTACTTTAATTAAAGTCGGAAGTTGTACTTTCCTCGGAAGGTGCCAGAAAAAAATACTTTAAGTAAAGTACATGTATATACTCAGAGAACATACTTCTAGTAAAGTACACGTTTATAAAACCTACCTGAAGTAGTACTTTAAAGGGTAACTGCAAAGAAAGAAAAGTTTTTTTTTAAACAGCCTAATTAAAACAAGCATGTCAAAAAAAATTTTTTCCGCGAAAAAACAAATTTTTTACAGTAATATTTATTGCGTGAGACTGATTTTAGTTTGCGGCTATTTCGTCCATTTTAAATCGCGCGCCACGAAGTTGGGGTTCCGTGACGTCAACCCCAATCGGCTGCTATACTTCTCTGCTGTCAATCTAAGCTGTCAATCAAACTCTTAGCCAATCGGCTAAGAGTTTGATTGACAGCTTAGATCTTGGTTGTTAAACCTTTCTTATATGTTGCAATTTCCTTTCGAGCGGCATATTTTTACGTTTAAAGAATAACCCATGCGATGAAAGTTACTATTCTTTACAAAAGGTTTACAAAACGGGCACTTCCGTTTGGATTCATACCATAACAAACAAAAGCTTCGCCATTCTTTCATGGCCGCCGAAGACTCTGCTCCCGCCTGTCTCGCCTACCTCGACTAGTCGTTTCGCCGAAGTGATCAGTGTTTCGTGCTAATCCCAGGTGCTTGAGTGAAACTTCCTAAAGTGAAGTAGTGTGTGTTTAGCAGCTGTCGCAGGTGTTAGTGATAGGAAGCGACGTGGGGTTTTGGCTTTCATAGCGCGGTTCTTTCGTTTTCCTCTTTGCTTGCTTAGCGTGCTTTTTTTTTTTTTTTTGCTTGCTTGTTTGCTTGCTTGCGGGTGCAAATGCCGACTTTTCGGAGATGTCAGATGAGTGATCCCGACAGCGAGCCTTCCAGCAGCCATGTCGCCCCGAAAGGAATGCTATTTGGCTGGAGGCAATCGGGCGTTCGCGTAGCGACAAACGTGTCCAGTTACGTTCTCGTCATATCGCTCCGGAGGCCGTCGAGATTCGCACTGAGTGCATCGAACGTCCGCGACTAGACACACAAAATAAAAAAAAAAGCATTGTGTTCACTACGTAAAAAATGGTCTCAGTTCATGCATCTGTGGGCAGGTACGAAATCTTGCCCAAATTTATTCACACCGCACGATGAGCGCAACACGTCGCTGTGCAAACGCAGTCCACAACACGAAGCATAAAAACGGCAGATTTAGGGCAACAATTCGGAGTTCATTGTTCAGTTAAAACGACATAATTTTGTTGAAAACGCCCGCAGCTTTTTACTCACGGTATGCGTCGGGAATCTTCCACATTTTGAAACGGAACGAAGGAAGATTTACTTTTAAAAACGCTCGCTGCGTCCTCCCGGACCAGTTTGACTGGATCAGCTGACGACGAACGGACTGAACCCGTTAAACATCAACCCCACAAAACCAATTTGCGCTCCGTGTTAGTGTGGGTGTAAGTTCCAAGCACCGCACCACACACACCACGAACATTTCAGCTGTTTTTCGCATCGCCGTATTGCACCAAACAGAACGAGATCGCCGAAGTCAACGCAGCGCCGTCGTGAACCTTGGCTTGTGGTTGCGCACTCGTGGACCCTGTGACTCCCTTCGCTTTCAAAGCACACACGACGATTACGAATAAGGAGCTTTCGTAGATGGTTTTTCGCCGTCCCGCAACGCCCTCCGCAACCCGCTACGATACCCGGAACTCTACAGTCAAGGCTATCGGCGCGCAGGTGCAGTAGCAACTTCTTCGTTGCGGAGGGCTTAGCGGAGGGGGAAACGCGGTCTACGAAAACTCCCTAATGATACTTTCCGTCTACCGCGAACATCACAGGGGCTCTTCTCCGGTCACGTCTTCGCTATGAGCTCGCAAACCACGCAGCTTCTGGTTTAACGTGCGTTGTTGCCAGATCTTACCGGAAGTCGAGACGCTGCGTCAGGAGAGTGAGGGGCGGGGCTTACTTCTGCTCCGCGGGGGTCGAAAGAGCGGGAGTTTCAAATGTGGAGAGGTTCTGGCTCCGACTAAATTTCGTCCTGTGGCGTAAATATTGCTAAAAAAATTATTTTTTTCGCGGAACATTTGTTTTGTGACATGCTTGTCCCAATTAGGCTGTTTAAAAAAACACTTTTTTTTCTTTGCAGTTACCCTTTAAGTACAGTGTACTTAAAGTACTTCCTAACACTGCATAAGAGAATGTCTAGAATGGAGGCCTGGCAAACCTGGTAAGGTTTGCCAGGCCTCCATTCCATTCCTGGTAAGGTTTGCCAGGGACTCAAATCGTAACCATAACCGAAACCGAAAAAAAATTTAAAAACGAAATTTTTTCAGTAACCATAACCTGAACAAAACTGTTATTTGATATTTATGAAAATTGTAATCATTACCTTAAATTAGTTACCAATAACCGATATTAACCGAAAAATAAAAATATTAGTTTTTCTCAAGAATGACCTCGAGGAGGGATCTTGAAATGTCGTGGCCATTTGACAGAGTTACCTTCAGCGAGTGGTGCATGTGGTAATGCGTTTCCATTCAATTCAAATTTCGGATTAAGAATACTTAGCTGGAATCAATGGCCGAGCTTAAAATTTCAAGTCTCTATTTCTAAATCTGACACACTCCTACAATCGCTACATGTGTTTAGTACGTTTCGCTTTCAGGGTATTATACTTCGTCTCACCTTAGTATGGATGGACTATTGTTAGCCGCGCGTGCTAAAAGCGCGAGCTAGCCGCTTTGAATGAAGCCGCGGCGGCTGCACGAGCGCTCGCGCAGCAAGTGCTCTAGTCAAGGCAGTCAAGGCTGGCCGCTCGCGCTAGCACAGCCTTCGCGGTTAGCCCATGCTAGGGTGAGAAGTATAACTAGTAAGTTAGAATTCTGAGACATCTATCCAACTAGATTCTTTCAAAACATTGGATGTTCCTGACCTGAAACTAGGGATGCCGTGAACCGGTTGGGGTACGAGTTCCACCAGGTTGGACGTTTTTGAACTTTTATTGAAAAGTTTGAGAAAGTTCGATTAGGGTTCGAATGTTATGCGCATGCGCGATGGGCTGGTTCAGTTGGCTTTGGATTGAATGGTGATGACCAAATGATCAAGTCAAACATTCTACTTTTAGCAACGTTACTAGAACAGCTCAGTTGGGAAACTGCCATAGAGCCTGCTTTGAAAAAGTGGCTCTGTTCCGTGCTGAATAACCGGACTAAAGACAATCGCAACGCCGCCATTTCTCCCGCAGCGGCCACTCCGAGAACTGCATGGCTGCACGTATTGGTTTCGATCGAGTCGCGCAAGGGCCAGTGGCGCCATCTCGCATCGCCATTTTGTAGCTATGTAAATGAGCTTTTATGTTTTGACTCGTCGCTGAAGGGCGGCGCTGTTACCGTATTTAGTTCGGTCTCGGTGAACGCGAGCGGCCCGGGTTTCAAGGGTGTTTCCCAACTTAGTGTTTTAGTAACATTGACTTTTAGTAAGGGCAGCACTGTTTGGTTGTTTATAATATATCAAGAATAAGTTATGTTATTAACTTTTACGTTATTAGAATTATGTTTCGTTGATTGTAACTATTAATAAAATAAAGCAACCTATTCCGTAAAAACGTTTTCTCCAAACCCTGACATGCTTGTTTCAAAGCCTAGCCACACTGTCCACAAAGTCCGACCTTGTAGAACCTAGTTAAAAGGTGGAACGCTCGTCGAACCAGTTGAACCTTGTGGTTCGACGTAAAAATCCAGTCCGACCAAAGTTTGTGACATCCCTAGTTGCAACGTATCTGTAGGAGAAACTCCGCCTCCAAACCCAGGAGAAAAATGGCGCTACTATATAAGTACACAATTTTTCTAGCGTCACAGAATCGTACAGCGAGAAACGTGCGCTTCTATAACCACATGCATTTGCTTGGAAATAGCAAACATGACGGTGTAACAGCACACAAAAACGAAGAATAGAAAAAGGGACGAACAACATAGCACATATTTTTACAGCTTTCTGTGTTGTTTGTTCCCTTCCTTAGTCTTCCTTCTTTTGCGCTATTGCATTTACATTATGTTTGACTTTCACCAACTAGCCCAGCTCTCAATTTTATAACTTTATTCTACTTAGCAGTATTTTACTTGAGGGGACTGTAGTTCTGTTCCTTCCTTCAGTGTGGGCGAAGCCACTTCTGCATATCTTAGGTTGCAACAAACAAACGCGACAAGAAGGTGCGAATTGACTCCGTAAGTGTGACGTCATGGGTCCAAACAAACCGTTGCTAGGGTCGTTGTTATGGACAAATACATGTGGCTAGGTTTCGCTACGAAAACCCGACCGTTCAAAAATCAGGAGTAGGATTTAAATTTCTAAAAATCACAGATATAGAAAGCTTGACTGTAATATATGTTTCGACAGAAGTGTGCCGGTAATCGCTTGTTTCTGAAATATTTACGACTGCAACTTCCGGTCCTCAAGATGCCTGCAGCAGACGACGAATGCAAGTAGTATGCCGTCTGCCACATTCCTGCCGGCCCAGCCGGCGCCGGCGTCTGAATCGTGTGAATAAAGACGATATTCTGATGTTGCATTTGTTTGAAATATAATGAGTTTCAGACACTTACAAGAATTCATAGTGAGGGTCGATGCAAAATATGGTTTATCGAAAGTCCGGGCGTCGATCGAGATGATCGTCCCTAAAAGATCGCATTGCACCCGTGAGAAAAGCACTTCAGGCGATCGGTTAAGATCCCAAATTTTGTTTGCGGACTCGCGCTATGGGAGGGTGCTTCGTGGTTGTAACCATCACGTGGAGAAAGATTCTAGCAGTTTATTCAGATTTCCGCAAGACCCCAAAGCGCGAAAGAACTGGATAAAAAAATATAAGGTGAGTTTATTACAGATTGTGCTCGCATCGCGGGTGCGATGGAGATCTTCACCAAAAGAGCACACCCACGGAATTTGATGTATACCAAGGGGAAGCAAAGCGGAATACTTCAGAAATGGCTTTGATCGTTGCAATACGACACTGAGACGACAAGAACATCTTCATAATTATATACCAAGAAGATAGGTTGCTTACAAAAAAATAGTTACTTGTAAGCGAAAACCTAGCCTCATGTGGAGTCTCCATGCATTAGTCCATAGCAACGTCCCTAGCAACGGTTTGTTTGGACCCAGACGCCATGTTGTGACATAGTCACTTACGGGGTAAATGGTTCTTCCAGCACCGAATGTGAATTTTCTTAGGGTTGTTTACAAATGCTGTCGAACAACAAAGTAGCTATGTTTATTTTTATTATATAGAACGCGATTATCCCCGAGTAGCGGGGGGGATATGTGTGCCTGGGTATCAAACTATATAATGCAAATAGATGTAGTGAACAAGTGTTGGAGCTTGAAACATGTGCAACTTTTTACCAGTTAGAAGTACTAAGACGTTTTTGAGTTCTTGTTAGTGTGAATGTCCCGTTGTTGGATACCTGGGACTGCTTTAAACCGTTTATTATAAAACGGCTGGCTAGCATTTCAATAAAGCAAATTATTGGAGAAACCGAAATAAACCGGTTCTTAGAAATGTGTATCCGGTAACCGAAACCGTAAAAAAAAAGAAAAAAAAACGAAACGAAACCGATATCAACAGGAAACTGTAACCGTAACCAAAACGTTATATTTTTCGTTTTGAGTCCCTGGCTTACGCACCTGCTTTTTACAATTTCATTACGGGAACTCTGTTTCTTTGTAATCACAGTAGTCATTTATAGTAGGAATGATTTATTTATTTAATCTAATCTCCAGCCCCCAGAGTGCGTTATTGCTAGGAAGTTATAAATGTAATATAGAAAAACATTATCTATTACATATAACAAAGACTAAAACAAAAATTATAAGAAGAAATTTTGAATTTTTGCCATATTTAGGAAATATCCAGTGCTCAATCATTCCTCAGAGAACAGATTAGGTATGGTGGATCCTGGTGCTACTGAATCAGTTGAGAAGTTTCTGATTTAATTAAGACTTAGAAATGCTTTGACGTTAACTAAAGTGTCTCAGAGGATGCTGGATTTCACGTAATCTGGTTTGTACTGAACCCTTTTTCCAAACGTATGGAAGGCTGTCCTACATTTGGACCTCAGCTTTGGATGATGCAACTTTTCTTGTACTTCCGTGATTGAGCTGAATATTGTCACAAGCTCATCAACTTTCCTTTTTTAAAAGAAAATTAAAATCGGTGTTGTATCGAAATAATTTTACAGAATGATTTTGCATTACTCTCACGGATTCTTTTGATTTCGTGTGAAATTGTATTTAGTTATCCTGTTCAAATTATAAATCAAATTATAAGCGTTAGGGAATGGGACAAGAAAGACCAGACAAGCAAAGCGCTTTCGTTGCAATCTACCTATTTCCTTTTGGTACCGTCCATTTCGCCATCGGCCATACCATGCTGAATGCGCCGGTTCTCGTCCGATCACCGAAGCTAAGCAGCATCGGGCTCCGTCAGTACTTGGGAGGGAGACCACCTGGGAACACGGAGTGCTGATGGCACGTTCTTTTAAATACGCCGTTGCTTTTTTTCTTTCTTTTTTTTTTTTAACAACCAAATTATAAGCGTTAGGGAATGGGACAAGAAAGACCAGACAAGCAAAGCGCTTTCGTTGTAATCTACCTATTTCCTTTTGGTACCCTCCTTTTCGCCATCGGCCATACCATGCTGAATGCGCCGGTTCTCGTCCGTTCACCGAAGCTAAGCAGCATCGGGCTCCGTCAGTACTTGGGAGGGAGACCACCTGGGAACACGGAGTGCTGATGGCACGTTCTTTTAAATACGCCGTTGCTTTTTTTCTTTCTTTTTTTTTTTAACAACCAAATTATAAGCGTTAGGGAATGGGACAAGAAAGACCAGACAAGCAAAGCGCTTTCGTTGTAATCTACCTATTTCCTTTTGGTACCCTCCTTTTCGCCATCGGCCATACCATGCTGAATGCGCCGGTTCTCGTCCGATCACCGAAGCTAAGCAGCATCGGGCTCCGTCAGTACACGGAGTGCTGATGGCACATTCTTTTAAATACGCCGTTGCTTTTTTTCTTTCTTTTTTTTTTTTAACAACCAAATTATAAGCGTTAGGGAATGGGACAAGAAAGACCAGACAAGCGCTTTCGTTGTAATCTACCTATTTCCTTTTGGTACCCTCCTTTTCGCCATCGGCCATACCATGCTGAATGCGCCGGTTCTCGTCCGATCACCGAAGCTAAGCAGCATCGGGCTCCGTCAGTACTTGGGAGGGAGACCACCTGGGAACACGGAGTGCTGATGGCACATTCTTTTAAATACGCCGTTGCTTTTTTTCTTTCTTTTTTTTTTAACAACCAAATTATAAGCGTTAGGGAATGGGACAAGAAAGACCAGACAAGCAAAGCGCTTTCGTTGTAATCTACCTATTTTCTTTTGGTACCCTCCTTTTCGCCAATGCTGAATGCGCCGGTTCTCGTCCGATCACCGAAGCTAAGCAGCATCGGGCTCCGTCAGTACTTGGGAGGGAGACCACCTGGGAACACGGAGTGCTGATGGCACATTCTTTTAAATACGCCGTTGCTTTTTTTCTTTCTTTTTTTTTTAACAACCAATTATAAGCGTTAGGGAATGGGACAAGAAAGACCAGACAAGCAAAGCGCTTTCGTTGTAATCTACCTATTTCCTTTTGGTACCCTCCTTTTCGCCATCGGCCATACCATGCTGAATGCGCCGGTTCTCGTCCGATCACCGAAGCTAAGCAGCATCGGGCTCCGTCAGTACTTGGGAGGGAGACCACCTGGGAACACGGAGTGCTGATGGCACGTTCTTTTAAATACGCCGTTGCTTTTTTTGTGTGTGTGTTTGCCAGATTTCCGTTTCTTTTGTTTGGGCACTAAACCAATTTTTTTTTTTCTGTTTCATTTGGAGCAGTATTGCTTCATACACTAAACAATTTTACCCCCTTATAGGGGCCCTGCAACGACTTTTCTTACTGTTTTTTTTTTTTTTAATTTGCACCGGACTTGAGCGCACTGAACGTAGTAACTTATAGTCGGTTACAGGTCAAGAACGAAGTGGAAGCTCCTCCCACCCCTTTCCACTTTAGCAGAGCGATCGCCGAAGAGAAGGCGACCTCCTCTCCACCGTTCGCTCTACTAAAGTGGAAAGAGGTGGGAGGATCTTCAACTTCCTTCTTGACTTGTCACCGACTATAGTGAACTTTTTTTTCTCTCGAACTTAGCTTTCTTTTAAATGTTATAGGCATAATAAACTTACAAAAACAAGTAAAAAAATAACCTCCTTCATGACGTCCTTGGTCCTCTGGCCCCCCTTTTCCCGCGCCGGAGGATTCCCCTTGCCGCGGTGTCTGATGAATGAGGGGAGGGAGGGGAAGACGGGGAAAGGAGGTGATGCCGAGGAGAGAAGCTGCCCGGCAGCGGGGCAGCTATCTCTCTTTGGCTCACGCGTCAAGACCAAACACGTCACGATTTCGGCACATACCACGCGCTTTCGGCAACGTGGGGCGCCCCCGTAGGAGGAGGAGGTTTCCGCGTCGTCCGGTTAAAATATGACGCACTGATATTTAGTAACTCTCTCCGTGCCTGTTGGGTTGCCCGAACCACAAGAGACGTGGAAACCGCAAAAAAGGTAGACGCTTAAGTAGGATTGCAGGGCCCTGTTAAGTGTGTAAATCAGCTTGTCTGAGGGCTAATACCCTAAATATGTTATAACAGCACCGTGCTGGGGGAACATGCCGAGAATACAGGGCTGGCGACCTTAGCATTATGCTACGGATATTTTCTTACTAGCAGCAAGCTTACAAGCAGTGCACGCACCGCATGCAGTTAAGGCCCGTTCACACTCTTGCGACTTCTTAGAACTGGGTGCCTTGAACCCTCTTAATATCTCTTACAACGAGAGGACACGCTGGCGCCATCTATTGGGTAGCAGTGCAAACTTGGCGGTCCGGCATATTTTCTATTTCTCTCGCGCATTATCCTTTCTTTCTTGGCTCGAAAAACTTTTGTCAACGTTATAAACGAGCCTTTCTTATAGGTGTTACGCACATTTGACCTCAGAAATGCCATTTCACTTTTGTGAAATGCAGTTCCAGGGTCACCGCATAGATGGCGCCAGAGCGCCAGTGTGTTCCTTCGTTTTGAGAAATTTTATGAGGTTTCAACAGGTCTCGTCTCTCTCGGTCGTACTCGGTTGCAAGAGTGTGAACGGGCCTTCAAACACAAATCATTGGTATTGGCACGTGCACATCAACCGTGAATACAGGCGCAATGAAGCACGCTCGAGCCCGAAATCACGGCCTTGTTGACCGAGATCACTGCCATTTGCACTCGACAATTGAAAGCTACTCATTCACTAGTGAGCGCTTCCACAATTATTAGTAAGATTGCTTTGTTCTCGTCAGTATTTTACGCAAAGCGTAACATCTCGAAGTTCAAGGAATGTGTCTTCGAGTCAAAATCATTGGTGTAGACAATAAATATTTAATATAGACACCAGATCTACCTCCTTTAAAGCTGTTTGACACGTCGTAAGGTGGCTTACTCCCTTTTTGGCAGCAGCCACCGTTTTCCATACCCTTTTTTGCACCTTTCAAGAATGAAAAGTGTTTCATACTGCAGCACCCTATTTTCACGATTAAAAAGGTAGTATTATACTCAACATAAGGTTGCTGAAAAGGTTCAAGAATGAAAAGTGTTTCATACTGCAGCACCCTATTCACGATTAAAAGGTAGTATTATACTGAACACAAGGGTGCTGAAAAGGTGCAGTCATGGGTGCATGTCTTTGGAACACCGTTTGTTATACCCTAAAACAGGGGTCTCAAACACGCGGCCCGCGGCCCGCTGGCAACCAGCTACGTGTCCCGGTTCATGTCTCAAGCGCTGAAATAGCATACGCCATAGTGATCTCTTCTCGCCGATTAATTTTCGCTCGAAAAGTAGCTGTGCTGTTTTAACACATTCACATAGTTTATACTTATCTGTGTTCGTTTGCCCTTTGTTTCGCTCTATCTTTTGCTTCCCTGTTTTTTGTAATGTACAACAATTCCGCGAACTCTCGATCAGCGAGAGCAATTGCCTACTATACCAGCTCGGTATTCTCGCCTTAAAAATTATCGCCATTAAAAGACAAGTATTTGTTCAGAGTGTTGTCACAAAAATCGTCAGTAAAGCAAAGAACTGTCAAATTAACCCTAATGTTTTTTTAGAGACACGTTGAGCTTGGTTAATTCCTGAGGGAATTGAGCAACGGGAACGACAGTATACTTGCTCCCTTGTTCCATTAAAAATGACAGCACGTTGGCGGCGCGGTGTCATTTTAAATTTTCATCACATCAGGTCAGGACCCAGAGTAGTCATATAGACATGTAAAATCTAAAGATGTCACTGTAAGTTCACAAAAAGCATAGCGCTTCTCTTTAAAATCTTTAGACCCCTTCTCCCCTTTTACGTTGGCCCTCGACCTTTCCGATGTGAGCTATCTCGCCCCCATACTCAAATGAGTTTGAGACCGCTGCCCTAAAGGGGGGGAAAGAAATTGAGTGCATGGTCTTCTGTGTCTCCGTTGGATGATCTTGAATGGTGTAATTTTTGACGGGATATATCTAGTTATTATGAGCGGGGAATGATTATTTTATTGTCCAAAGTACAAGCAAGCCACTTACTCATTGGGGCAGCTGTTCTACTTACCCATGGTGCCGCAGAAGGGTTACATAAATCAGTTGCTGGTGTGAGGGGCGAGGAGGCCATGCCATTAAGAAATCACGAGCAGAAATGTTTTCCCACGGAGCATTTTATTTTATTTTTGTTTTACGCACCGCAACGTGTTTGTTAGACACAAATGGAGATTTAGGACGCTAGCCAAACGAGGCTTACAGCACCCAGATGATTTTCTTTTGTTTAAACGGCTCACAATGCTCACTCCTGGGGTAGCTAAACTCGTGAAGCAAAACATTCTTCGTTTTTTGACGTAGCGGGGGGAGTTACCAAAAGAACGCCGCAAAGTATCCTCCTCCCTGCGCGCGCTCAACTTCGCAACTTTTGACGAAAAATCCCCCGCGATCCCTAGGCGGTGCACGAGAGCACGAGACAGCGCGGGGAGGCGAGCGTTCACGCCGCTCGCTGTACGTTGTCTTTGAGCTCTCTAGCGCCGACAATCCCGTCATGCCTCGCCCAGGCGAGGAGCGAGAGCAGACGACGGGAGTTCGTCTGCTACGAGGCGGCATTCGCACAGCGGAGCTGAAAGAAAAAGTTGGTATTATGCTCGAAATCGCGTCCCGCGGGCCACAAACTCAAACGCGAGCTTGAATTGTAAGCGTCTGATATTCCACGAAGGGAGGAATCGACGACCCGTGTTTCATTTGCAAAATTTGGGTCGCTTTGTTGCCGTACGGACGCTGAAACCTACCAGTGTGTAATGAAAGGCCCAGGACAAACACAGAGGCCGCGAGATCTCGCATCATCTGTGTGCAGGTGAAAAGTGGAACATTTTTCGACAAAGCTCCCACAGCAGAAACCTGTGACGCATTCACTCAGCGTCCGGGAAGGCTAAACATGGAGACGTTGCCCGAGGCTCAAGCACAGTCATATTTGAACGGCAGCTATCTTGCCCCGTCGTATTTTGTTTGTGAAAGCTCTCGTTCTCAATGCCCTCACCAGGGAAATAAAAAAAAGTCTTACGAAACATATTGCTAGATGTTCCAAAGAACTAGATTTAAGCAGTATCCTTTCAGTGGTTCACTCATAATACTATGCTTAAACGAAGCAAGCTTTTGCGCGTACAGTGCCATACATTTTCTCAAGTGTATGCTGTTTTGTAGTCAGCTGGCTTCGGAAACTTACGCCGTCTGTAGATATCTCTGACAGCCGAGTTCCTTAATTGGAAATCATCGCGAATATAAGTGACACGTTGCAGCAACCAACGTTTATAGATAAACGATGGCAGCGGCTGCGCTCCCGCATTCCCACCCATCACGTCGAACAAAAAGGCGCTAGTTTCGGTTTGAGGTCGGTACTTTTTTACAACATCTATGGCGACAGCATCAGTCTGCACTAGGTGCATTCGGCAAGTTCGTCCGGGGCCTGTTCTCCGTGCAGCACTCCGCGGGTGCAATGCATTAGAACTCTCACAGTGCAAGTCTGGATCTCGGATCGGGAGCCCGTCACTGGCCTCACCGGCGGCCATTGCTTGACAATAGGCAATACGCCGCATCCTGTCTAGTTCTCCCTTCGTTTTCGTCCTTGTTGTTTTGGGCGTATTACACCATGAGGCAATACACGAAGTCTAAGGGAGAAACACGCAAAATAGGAAGCTTGTACGCGGTGCTCGAGGGCGAGTATTTTATGACGTGCTGCGATGATTATATCGGGTGCTGGAGATCAACTAGACATTCGTCAAACGTTCGAACATTGATTTAAAAAAAAAAAAAAATAATGGGCCGGAGCACCACCGACTTTACTGACGTCGCTTGCTTCGGTTGCTAAATAAACGGCACGTTCAGCGACTGAACGGCACGCTCCGAGTTTCAGTTTGTCACGGAAGCCCTCACAGCAGTTTAAAGAAAAAGCTTTCACCATGAAGTACTATGTACAGCGGTTAAAACGATGCGAATGTCCCCAGTAAAGGCCTTCCAACTTATCGTTTGCTGAGCTCTGATGACTTCGAGATCACGGATGACACCACATAACTCTCGGTACCCTTGTCTCATTAAACACATCACAGTTAACGCCCAACAAAGTCGCCCTCGACCCTCAACCACGCAACGTTTATTTAAACAAGATTGGTATTCTAACGCGTTTAATATTCTTGCCCACAATATTAACTGTTATTTGCGGAAACACGATAGAAGTTTCATGATCGAGAACAACCTACTAACGTAATAAAATTGAGTTTTCCCGTTTCTCCTATAGCATGCATTAGATCGTGTCAAGCGACGGCTGCCGGTGGTGCCGCTCGACCCCAGCAATACAGTCCTCTATCCGCGATCCAGCCTAATAAGAGATCAGTGGTGCCAGTGCTATTAGACATAAATCGTGTATTTGCATCGGTACACACCCATACCTGCCGGATGTCGGGACGAGGCGCAAAACCGTACATCCGGCCAATATTGAAGCCGGTTTTCGGCCGATTACGAGACGGAATGTCCAACGAGCCTGAATGTCCAACGAGACGAAAGATCCAATGTTGGATATTCAGGCACGTTGGACATTCAGGGCACGTTGGACATTCCGTCTCGGTTGGACCTTCCGTCTCGATGGACATTCAGGCTCGTTGGACATTCCGTCTCGGTTGGATCTTTCGTCTCGATGGACATTCAGGCTCGTTGTACATCCGTCTCGGTTGGATCTTTCGTCTCGTTGGACATTCAGGCATGTTGGACATTCCGTCTCGCCTGTCACGTGCTAGAATAATTTGTCTTGTTAATTATACAGACTTGTGTGTATATTTAATCCGCGTTCCTGCAGACATTGCTGTATTTTCGTCATACTAAAATGTCGTGCCACTAAAGCCGGCGTTGGCGAGCCTACAGAGAAACGCAGAACAGACACAAATATTATAATTTCATCTATATATGAAGGCATGATGGTTAGTTAGCTGAGTGCCGATGCGCAGCTATGTACCCGTCGGTTAAAGGTGTCGATTGTACGACACCAAACGCTCCTTTGACATTAACATTTGAAATGTCTCGAAGACATAAATCAGCCAATTTGAAATATATAGTAAATAGGGATGCGGTGTCTGCGTGTCCTGGTTTCAGCAGTTTGCACAAGCGTAAATTCCCACTAATAAAAAAAAAAAATTACATCTAACGCGTTTATAAATACACGGAGGTGGGACCTGACAGCTCATGAGTAAATGTAGAACAATTGTGTGAATTTAGTACATTTTTATTTTGTTCGTTTATCTTTTAGAACAGACAACTACTTTCTGTACACTGCAGTTGCCAGTAGTTTACACACGCACGTCGTTCCGTGCCAATAGGTTCGTATGGCACATACTCTAGCGAGAATACTGACATCACGCAGTACTCAACGTTTTTTGCATGGGACATGCATAGTGGTTCTCAGAAGCCCATGTAATTTAACTGGCTTCTGGAAGCACTCCGAAGCTCGCGATCCTGTCGAGATAGTTGATGACGTCTCAGTACGTGGGAGCTTGACTTCTGATAAAGGACGCAAACGCGTCCATCTCGGCGTGCAGCAGATGGCTCCTGTTGACAACGGTGCTGGTGGTCGTTTTGGCTACAGCCAGGGGTTCAACAACAAAGCCTGGAAGCGGTTTTGCGCACGTGCTGCGATACTTCAGAACTGAATTTAATCCGCAAGATCAGAGTGGCGG